>LR990507.1:1781311-1929864 GCA_905147785.2 Thyatira batis
AGCGCACAATTCTACTCGAGACGTCGCTCTCCTCGCATTTAATTAATTTTATTTTTAAAGGGACTAAAAGGTGGTATTCGCCTCTGATTGCTGGTACACCTTCACGCGAGCAATCCGCTGAGCGCCGAGGGCTCTTATTAACCTTACATATATTTAAGTTACTACACTGAGGGCGTCCGCTGCGGGACCGTGCCTCGGCTCAGAGCGCTGCTGGGGGTGAAACTCACCGTTTAGATTCATTTGGGAAGTTTTATTTATAGAGCATCACTCACATTTACTGTAAGAGGTATATGCGAGCAAAGACAGATTATTGGGTGGTTGTGTGTTTATAAAAAAGAAAGTCGTGTTAGTTTGACTCATTATAATTCAAGAATGGCTGAACGGATTTGGCTGAAAATTGGTGGGAAGGTAGCTTGGAACCAGGAAACGGGCATAGGATACTTATTATTCTATTTTTCTTCGCATTTTTTTTTAATACACGACCTCACCAAGTTTATCTAATGCGCCGAGTTTAATCTGATAATTTTACCCCTTTCCGGTCAGCCAAGCCAAACGGCGCCACATTATTCCTGCAATTTTTTTAATACGCGACCTCACCAAATTTATCAAATGCGCCAAGTTTAATCTGATAATTTTACCCCTTTCCGGTTAGCCAAGCCAAACGGCGCCACATTATTCCTGCAATTTTTTTAATACGCGACCTCACCAAGTTTATCTAATGCGCCGAGTTTAATCTGATAATTTTACCCCTTTCCGGTCAGCCAAGCCAAACGGCGCCACATTATTCCTGCAATTTTTTTAATACGCGACCTCACCAAATTTATCAAATGCGCCAAGTTTAATCTGATAATTTTACCCCTTTCCGGTTAGCCAAGCCAAACGGCGCCACATTATTCCTGCAATTTTTTTAATACGCGACCTCACCAAATTTATCAAATGCGCCAAGTTTAATCTGATAATTTTACCCTTTTCCGGTCAGCAAAGTCAAACGCCTCTTTATTTTTTTTACTTCTTTTTAATAAATGATCTGCAAAAAAGCAACCAAATATGAGTCAGATTCGCTCATGTTGGGTTCCGTAGCAGCAAATACCATAATATAAAACTTCTTGTAGTTCGTTGTAACTTTCTACGATGTTTTAATAATAACTAACAGCCCGTTACGTGCTTCGCTACGTATAAAGTGTCTGCCTGTCTGTTTGTCCGTATGTCACAGCCACTTTTTTCCTAAACTATAAGAGCTATACTGTTGAAACTTAGTAATTGGATGTATTCTGTGAACCGCATCCATATTTCCAAATAAAAATAGAAATAAAACAATAAATTTGGGGAGTCCCCATACATAGAACTGAACTCAAATTCTATAGATAGGTCTTCAAAAATGATATTGAGGTTAGTAATAATCATTTTTGGGTGCCATAAACAACTACGAACCCTTATAGTTTCGCACTTAACCGCTTTTTTATACTAACATAATTTGTTCTACAATAAAGCATTATTTTTAAAGGAGTTTTTACAAAGATGATAATAATATCATAATAATAATTATTCATCACAAGTATTCAATTTAAAACAACATTGCCATTTACATCATTCGAATTCAATAAATATCTTTAATATCATCTGCAATACCTAGCCGTATAGCATGTATTTAATCCACAGTATAATAACTCATTCAAATCATTCATTAATTTCACTACCCAATGTTAATTGCAAAATTTTAAAAATGTTTTTTTAACAAATTTCGAATGTAGTTTTTCGTCATATGGAATTTAGCAGTTTGTTAAAGCGCCATCTGTTAGCATGCTATATAACTTACTACGTGACCTAAGCTTAAAAATAATATAAGATAACTTAATGGTTCGTGTAACTGCCCATATGCTTTTTAGTTGTCAAAGGCATCTCCCAGTAGTTGTAGTTCATAAATTCATTCATAGATGTCGCTCATTTAATTTGTAATGGCATAGTTAACAAGTAGAGCGTAGGTAAACTCCGAAAATCTTAATTTGTTTGCAAAATAAGAGAATTGTTTTAATAATGCAGTCAGGTATTAGGTATATAAGAAAGAAAAAAAATGCAATTCGTACTCATATCAGTTGCACCAAATATTAAATCGTATAATTGTATCTCTTGCTCATCATTGCATTGAATGCACTGTGTGCAATTGCATAACTTAATTGGAAAAATATAATAAAATAATATGTTTCCGGGTTAACTTTTACCCAAATTCAATTCAAATTCAAATTCAAATAAATTTATTTAACAATAATATTTACACATTAATAAATCAATGGCCCCCGCACTAGGATAAACCTGTATCGCGGGCGACCCACAAGCATTACCCTGAAAAAATTAACAACAGGGGGAAGTTACAAGTTAAACAATTCTATTACATACAACCAAAAAAAATTATAATTAAATAATAATAGCTAATCAAATCCACTATATAAAGGCACTGTATCATCGTCTAATGCTAAAAAAATCTTGTCAAATGTCTCAGACAAGTGTTTTGTTTTTCAAGGTAAATTCGATAAGAGATAGGTACATGTAGTACCCATCTCTTATCGAATTTTGATGGGGTCAAAGACCTTCTGCTCATCACTAAGCGCAGCACTGATCATTTTGTTAGTTAATAAACACACCATGACTATACATTATGTACCTACCTTTATATCATACTTATATTCTGAAATAGCTCCCTTCGCACAGTCCCTCCGTACACTAACGTAGTTCCCTTTCCCGTGGTAGTGCAAAATAAAATATAGCCTAAGTATATTGAAAGTTACTCCTTGAAAATGTTGCTTTCTAATGGTGAACAAATTTCTTTAAATCGGCGCAGTAGTTTTTACACACGGCCAATCTGATTCCAAACTAAGTAGAGCTTATAATATGATAGCCAGATAGCTAATACATAATAACATATACTACTTGTATATGTAACATACTTATATAGATAATTACATCCAGACACAGAACAAACAGACATATTCATACATACAAATGTTGTCCTGGGTGGGATTCGAACCCACGACCAGCGGCTCGAAATGGCTGTTAAGGTGTTACAAGTTACCTACCTTTCATTCATAACCCATTCTAACGTGCATTCACACAGTGCGACACAAAACGAAACAAAATAATAAGACAGACTATTACTCGTACATTCATTCAACTGTCTGTCGGATTCATTGGAAACGGATTGTTGTTTGTGTGTATACCAATATTATAAAGCGGAAGAGTTTGTTAGCTAATCTCAGGAACTACTGGTCCGATTTGAAAATTTCTTTCAGCATGAGATAGTTTATCGAGGAAGGCAATAGGCTATGTATCATCACGCTACGACGAATAGAAGCGGAACGCCAATGAAGAATGTTTCAAAATCGGGAGATTGTTTTTCCTTTTGACAGCTTACGCTGCGTAAACGGTTAAAGTTTGGCGAAAATAATGTATGACAGAATAGTTGCCCTCTCCCTCTCCCAGTCTATCTGTTAAGGTTAGCTATCTATAACCATTTTTATACTAACCAAATTTTTTCAAAAATGAAGCACTATTTGTGAAGGTGTTTTTATAAAGACGATATTAATCCTTATCCAAATAAATACGTTATTCAGCGCAAGTATTTAATTTTAAACAAAATTGCCAGGTACATCATTCGATTTCAATGAATATCTTAGGAGATATCGCAAATTTGAAATAACATTGCACTAAAATAATGATCAAGTACTACGCGCGCCTTTAAGCGCTGGGCCGGCCGCGGCGTGCAGTCATCAGTTGCCTCTGCGAGACCATCCTTCTACGTAAACGAAGACGCGGGTTTAATGTTAGCGTTAGCCCAAAGAAATTATCCCACGCGGACGGAGTCGCGGGCAGAAGCTATTCGATGTAAAGCACAATTGAATGTAATTTGTGAGTACCTACTTGACGCCGCGCTAGACTAGTTTATTAAATTAGTGTTACAACATCACCCGTCTCGCTCCGCCACATACGAACGACGCGAGACAGCGAATAGCTATTCTACTAGTGTCGTATAGAACATAGTCACATCCCAGCGTCTGACATAGGTCCCTTTTTTAAGGGCCTAGAAGGCGTTAGCCTCCATTGGCTTTTACACCGTGACAAGTCGGTGAGCACAGAGGGCTCTCAACCGTAGGTAATTAGTTTGAGATTAATCGGTCCCTATCATATCATACAGTATCTACTTAACCTATGCGTAAGTATGTATTTAAAAGTAGTATCATGAAGTACCTATATCAGCTATCTGGTTATCATATCACAAGCTCTGCTTAGTTTGGAATCAGATTGACCGCGTGTGAAAAATGTCCCAGGATATTTATTTTATTTATTACCTATCACTCTGTGTGTAGATCTTTTAAGCTTCACCAAAACTTTTAATGTGTTCTCTATCAACAGACACAGTGATTCTAGAGGAAGGTTTATGTGTATAATTATTTAAAGTTTTGTGTAAATTTTCTGAAATGTGATCGTGTTTTGTTACACCCATGTGAAGTCGCGGGTTGCGAGTTAGGTATTTTTAAGTAAAAAGTATTGTACTAGGGGTAAAATTCCATAGGACGATACATAACAAACATTGGGGCACCAAAAAGTTCAAAAGTAAAGGTAATTACTACCAAAGAAGGTACGGCCCACCGCGGTATCTATAAAGAGCTGCTGAAACCACTTTCTTTTACAATATAAGAGAAAGTAATATCGCTTTTTGCACTATATAATGCACTTTATTTTTATTTGCTATTTAAAAAAATATAAATCTTCGATGTAGGTACCACATACATACTAGTAATTAATGTTTATTAGGGATCCGTACCACAATAAAAGATAACAATTTGCGTTTTTCTTCGTATGTCACTGTTATGCACTGGATTTATTAAATACCTAATAAATTATAGATAGTTACTTCAATCTTCCTATTTCATCCCTCAGTCATCGCGTAATTCATTTGCACCTTTTTATAATAGCACCGTATACAAAATTAAATCTACAGAGTGCTTTTTAACTTCGAAAAAAATGTGTGTGACTTTCGGATGGAGAGGCAGGACTTTTTCCTAAATATTCCGTTTAATTCTAATTTAGGTACGGTAAACATAAAACAACAGACAATTCTGCTTAAAACGGACATGGTAAAACTAAATTAAAACAACTAACGCTCAAAAACAAAGAGTGAGTAAATAATTTCGTCGGGTTAAAATATTAACTGCGAAAAACAAGATACAAATTAATTCAAAATTTATAATTACAAATTATATGGCTGCGGTATAACGAAGGGTCTTGAATTTTACTCGTCTTAAATAATATATTCATTAGTTTATTTTGCGGATGAAACTTTCGTCCTCTAAATTTATCTGTGCTAATTTTATTGTTTTATACAAGCTACCCGTGGTTTTCCTCGATCTACAATATTTTCGGAAAAAAAGTAACTATAAATTTATGACCATAATTATATTCTAACTTAGTGCAATATGACACCCAAATCCTTTGTTAAATAAAACTTATATATACCATACATTCTCTTATACATAGAAATATTAGTAGGTTGTTATTTTTTCAAATTCATTAAATTAGGAATGAACATACTCACTCATCTTCATAATTATGTATGTAGTATAATAGTAAAGGAGGTATATATATATATACATAGGAGGTTTCGCTCTTCCGTAGGTAACATTTTTCCTTATTCTTCTATAATATGTATATAAATTGGTCGGAAATAAACAACAAAGTAACATGATTTCTGCTCGACGACAGATAAAAACAGAACTCATGTCACTTTAGAATTTATATAACAGACTATTGTTACCAAAATATGAATGGACATGGTTCGATAAAAAATGCTACTGCCTAGCGCAAATTATACCGTTTGTTTTAGAGATCGGTATTAAAATGATAACTTTATGTATTGGGATTTAGTTACGTTGGCAATGGGATGAAAAAGAATAGAATAATTTTTAATGTTTTATCAAAAACGAAACGTTAAGGTACGTATGTTTCTTAATAATTCACATCGATTGTTAGTTTTATAATATGTATGTATATTCTATAGGAAAACGAAATAAAATTATATTTAGAGTAAACATTTTTTTATTATTATTATACGGAACCCACGGAGGCGAGATCAACGTGGATCTGACAGATTTTTTAAGCATCATCCTAATATAGTAAGAAATTGTAGCCCAGTACATATTATAACACTTATTCCACTTTTATTTTTATTAGTAGGTATAGTTTTTCAATATCGAATAAAGTTATAATACTTTTTTTTATTATATTTGTGATTGAACTATAAAATAAAACGCTGTGTGTTCAGTGATGTGGTTTTCAGGAACACATATTGTCACATTTCATGACTCGAAAATATTTAGGTACAATGAATGAAAAGTGACTGTTCGGAGACATATCGTTGTCGCGACCAATATGTTACGTAAAAAACGTTCACTCTATGAATTGAATTAAGAATATAAAAAAGACAATTCAAACAAACAATATTAAAATGTTATTATTTTTATTTTTGTATCAGCTCTATGTGGATACCGATCGGAGCCTTTCTAGAGTGCCTCCTGAGACACTCACTTCCGGATGCTATAAAAATGTTAGTACATTTGCACAAAGGCATCATTGCACAGGCTGTAACCAGCGGGTGAAGTAGTACCCCGCGATACTATACATTACCGACATGAAGACATTTGTAAGTGTTCTTTTTTTCAATAATAAATCGTAACTTTTGTGTCAGTGTGGTGAATTGTGAATCACGTTGTGAACTGACGTAACATACTATGGATAAACAAGAGGACTGGACTGCAAAGGATTTTGATACATCCCTAAATGTTTCGCGAAAAATATTAAATTCGCGTATATAGTTACAGTTAAAGTTGTGCATAAAACTTTTGTACCCACATTTACGGGAAGTCCCTTTAGTAATATTTTACAAAACTATTCCCGTATTGTGTTTTATAAGCTAGTACGATAAAAGTTTTGATATTTAATATCTGCTTTTCTTACCATCATTTTCATATTGTTCTTTTCGCTGTGTCTGGGTTGAATAACATCCTTAATGCACATATACTTACTAATAGTATTTACAAAATTCTATCAATACATTTTCTATTGATTGATACTTTACGAGAATCTTTGGCGTATATTTTGTCGCCCATTAAATAGATATATATCTGACGTAGGTAATATCGAAAACAAAATCAAACGCTTTTAAAAATAGACCTTATTGGTTCTAAATATAGATCTCCTACGAAAACTGTTCACCACCCAATTATCGAGGCGGTATTCCCAGTATCTATAAAATTGTTTCCATATAATTTTCATCTATTCGTTACTAATATTACCTACACAATCGAGCCCAGCTTTGGAAAACTACAGTAGATAAATACATATCCCCAAAATGCGTGTGAAACCGAGGGATGATAGCTAGTCATAACATAATAAGACATAAAATGTGTAAATCTTATTCCTAAACGTGGTTACAAAAGCTATTCCAATGTATTTGACAGGATGCTTCGAAGTAGTCAAATAATGAAAAGAAATGACTATTTTATAAAAATATGCCCCGTTATTTTCCGATGGATCTTACATAAACCCGATGGTATACGAATCCTTTGTTAAGTAACAGACATTCGTATTAAGTATCTAATTAATATCGGTGCTTTGAATTTAAACAATATGATCTCACGGCTTCCATCTTTTTCCTGAGGTATTAGTTTTATAAACCATACTCAGGAACACTGTATTTAAGTCTAAATTCTGAACATCAAAGTAACATTATCGACCTCTCTTTCATCTTGTCTAAATAAGTAAAGGGATTGGTTCAGTCAGGTTAAATAATAGCAAAGATACTCTTCGGTCAGCCCTCTGCGCTCACCGAAACAGTCCGCGTAAGGGTGTAAAAGCCATATAAGGCTAACACCTTCTAGTCCAGTAAATAAAAATAAAATCGATATAATAATTTTTTAATTTTATGGTCAAAGATAACATATCAATATGGCAAACTCGTTTGGCAGGACTAACAAAACTTAAAACGTTCGTTTCTCTATTCATCTTCTATACTAATATTATAAAGAGGAAAGATTTGTTTGTTTGTAATGAATAGGCTCCGAAACTACTGGACCGATTTCAAAAATTCTTTCACCTTTGGAAAGCTACATTATCCCCAAGTAACATAGGCTATATTTTATCCCTGTATTCCCACGGGAACGGGAACTACGCGGGTAAAACCGCGGGGAGGCAGCTAGTACTAAATATGAAAGTAATGGACATAATCCGACATAATCCGATTTCTGATGTCTTAGCTTTTTGCCTCTCATACGTGTGTAACTTTTTATCAGACAAATAATTTTCGAATTCGGCTGAATAGTTTTTGTTACCTTTCAAATCTAAAATTTTTAAGACTTAGGTGATTGTAACTTTCTTATGTCATTGGTAGAAGGTTTTATAAAGACTTCGAAATATTTTTGGGTTACCTAAAAATTTGTACTATCATTGTATATATAGGAGAGCTGTTGGTAACGACAAATCTCATAAATTACAGCAAAATAAGCCACGTTTGTCATGCAACGTTCATTAATACTTTCATGATTATGCAAATAATTTTGACGTGACAACGTCTTATAAATTGGTTTGCCGGGTGACACTTCAAGAAACTGCGTTACGCTCCGCTCACGTAACGTGACGTTATGTTGACGTGACAACGTCTTATAAATTGGTTTGCCGGGTGACACTTCAAGAAACTGCGTTACGCTCCGCTCACGTAACGTGACGTTATGTTTTAAATTGTTACTATTATTTCATCCTTCTTCCTACTATACGAATGAATATTCACATTAAAATTATTTTACCACTCAAAGTCGTTGTCACGTAAAACTTTCGCCCGTATACCGACTTTACAGGCAACCAATTTTTTTATTTGTTACCTATGTCATTCAGATGTTTTCAGAGTTCATAAAAGTTGTAACGTTATTTACAAGAACAATAGTTCTATGTAATATAATCCTTCCGTAACAACGGAAGCTCATTGAAAGAGCATTATGTAATACTAGCTGCCTCCCCGCGGTTTTACCCGCGTAGTTCCCGGTCCCGTGGGAATACAGGGATAAAATATAGCCTATGTTACTCGGGGATAATGTAGCTTTCCAAAGGTGAAAGAATTTTTGAAATCGGTCCAGTAGTTTCGGAGCCTATTCATTACAAACAAACAAACAAACAAACAAACAAACAAACAAACAAACAAATCTTTCCTCTTTATAATATTAGTATAGACAACAAAATTATGAACCGGTTAAGTAAAAGCAGAAGTGAAGGTGTTAGTCCCTTGTACCTGTTCCTTGCTTAACCAGTTAACTTTAATACCTACTTGGTAAAATGAAGTACCTAACCAAGATGGGGGGGGGGGGGGGGGGGGGGGGGCTTATAATATTCATCTTCATTTATTATTGCTATTTGTCGTTGATTTAAGTTAGTCTACACTAATATTAGAGGAAAGATTTGTATTTTTGTATGTAACGAATAAACTCAAAAAGTACTGGACCGATTTTAATAATTCTTTTCTCATTAGAAAGCTTCATTATCACTGAGTAATATAAGCTATATTTTATCCCTGTATTCCCACGGGAACGGGAACTACGCGGGTAAAACCGCGCGGAGGCAGCTAGTTATAAATATTATTACTAGTAAATATCAAGACTGCACTCTTTAACTTATAGGTATATATTTACAAACGTGGTCAAAACATGAACATGAACAAATATGGTTAACCAATTGGTATTCATTCATTTGTTTGCTACTCTAGAAACAATTTATTAATCTGTAAAGTAAATACATAATACACGCAGAGAAGTAATTATCTTAGGTAATATTTCTCATTTCTTCCGTATAGCTAACTACTATATTTATAGTTGCAGCTTGCAAATCTTGCAATAGTCAATTACACTCTAGCAGAAGATACGGACTTACGAACTATTTATTAGGAGCTAAGAATATTTTATGAATGTTCATGTAATGTTATGCTATTTAAAAACATTCTCAAAGATTTGCATTGCTACAATTATAAACAACTAACAAAATCTCATTATCTCTTTGTGATTTAATACCGTGCATAATTAATAACTAGCTTCCGCCCCGCGATTTCATCCGTGTAGTTCCCGTTCCCAATAGAATACAGGGATATAATATAGCCCATGGCACTCACAAATAACTTAGCTTTCTATTGGTGACAGAATTATTAAGATAGGTGTAGTAGCACCGGAGCTATCAAGCAAACAAAAAATCTTATCTTTCCGCTTTACAATATAAGTATAAGTGTACCTAATATTTTGGTCTAATTTAGTAGTATTAACTCCTTTTATAAATAACAGGTATGAAGACTTTAAGTGGTTTTAAAATTAAAGTGAAAATGTACACGTCACAGTTTTGTTTTGAAAGCTATCTTTGATGTGTCAAATAAACATTTTATACCAACAATTTTGGCACATTTCCAATTAGCTAACTCCTTTCTCGTCGTCGCTGTTCTTTTGTTACTGACATTACAAAAGCAACGCCAACCAATTGCCACAATGTCTAGATCACAATAGATTGTAATTTATTACGGGGCATTACATAAATGTGATGACATTGTATTAGATCAATAAGTTCAATGGCATAATAGTGGGGAGCGATGGAGTGTGAAACATTAAATGTCTCAAGATTTGAGGTAAAAATTTAAAGGTAAAAAGTGTTGCTGGCCATTTTTCGCCTCTGTTTTTTAATCTAACCCGTGCGATGCCTTTTGTTTTTATTGCGCACTAAAAGCGAGTATTAATGAAATAAGTGGTTCTCTCACAAACTTATATCTTGCAAATAGGGTAATTTATTCCCATCTTCCAGCGGAATATGGCAACTTATAATAGGGTTGTAACTAATAATGTGCTTTGTTTCCAAGAAGATAAGGCGTGTTCTTAATTGCAGAGCAATTTGATTACTAGCTCTGACATCAAAACTGTTTGTGTGAGCAGCTGTTTGTATGCATAATAAAAAATTACAGGTTATTACATAACAGTGAGTGTTCTAATGATGATGACTTCACTTATGTAGTCATACTGCATCCATTTACTACCGCATTGGACGTATTAATCATTCCAGATTGGTGGTCGTATTAGTCGTAACATTCTAAAGTGTTAAATGTCATAAAAACACACACACTAATATAATAAAGGCGAAAGTTTGTGAGTGTGTATGTTTGTTACTTCTCCACGTCTAAACGTGTTGAGCGATCTTAATAAAATTTGGTATGGAGTTAGCTGACACTCTGGATTAACACATGGCTACTTTTTATCTCGGGAATATGGAAGATCCCACGGAAACCCGGGTGAATCCGCGGGGAGCCACTAGTAATAAATAAATGCCCTGGAACATATTAACACACAGCCAATCTGATTCTAAACAAAGCAAAGCTTGTACTATGGTAACTATATAACGGATATTCTACTCTTAACGTTAATTTACTGTATCTGTTTAAAAGTAAATATTTACATTGAAAACGGGCATGTCCATGAACACAAATGATTGTCCTGGATAGGTATTGAATGGACGATCATGAGTTGAATGTCAGGATCACTAAACACAAGGGCAAATCGAGTCAAAATCTATTGTAATGTAGACTTTTGAACCAACCTTCATCAATTCCTCTCATTCAATGATTCAAAGCTTACTCATTGTTCGTGAAAACAATGGATATCAATAGGCTTGATGTTGTAGTAGAGTCATAGAGCTGCTTCTGTTGTCCATTCATTAGGGTATTGAACTTTATAATAGGCATCTATTAAAGATTATTATTCCTAAGGTGGTTAACAAGCATTCGGTCCCACCTAATGGCGCGTGGTTACCGTAGCTATGGACGCTTGCAACACCCGGGGCGTCACTCACGCGTTGCCGAACCTGTAAAAATCTCTTCACTCCCTTCTTAAATTCCCTTGCTGTGCCCTAAACTTGTTTCAAAATTAATTGTCTAGGATATCGCGCCAGTTTTGCAAGCGTTCAAAGGCTGGTTACTGTAACCGCTTCCAAACAGGTGAGAACGTCTGCGAAAAAAATAGACACTATCTTACGGCCGCGGTTCACTCGACTTCCCCGGGGATATACTTGAACTCTTCCGTTTTAACATAATACTCTTATTCAGATGGATATTAGAAAGACGAAATTGTGCCAAATCTATCCAGCCGTTCTCGAAGTTTGTACTCAGTGATACATACATTTTTATTTACATTGATAACATTATTCTCAGAACTCTATTTTGAGTAAAAATTGTAGTTCCATTTCAATTAATGTAGTTCACTATACCGTCTATACCTGACTTTATTATTGGTTGAACAGCAGGTGCACAAAGCGAATGTTGTCTATTTTTAGATTTTGTTTTATATTTTCATGAATTTGTATTGTTTTTTCGATCCTGCACCATTATATTCTTCATGCTTTTATTTATATTTAATCCTGTCTATTTTGTCTAAAAGTAGGTTATTTTAAATACAAGTTAACCAAAGCAGTGTTATTGACGTACCAACAGACAAAGACTAATTATTACAATACCATAACACTATTAACACTAGCGATGTGCCGAGTACGGTTTGACTCGAGTCAGACTCGATTCCTGCGTTGGACTCGTCTACTCGAATACCAATTTATTTTGATTCGAGTACGCCAGACTCGATTCCGGTACTCGAGTCAGGAAGAATCGATTTGTACTTGCTAACTCGATTCTATTTATGCGAGTTCAATTGACTCGAGTCTAGTTTACGAGTTTTGTTACGCTCTATGTTTTAAGCTATTGCATAGCTTTTATCGCGGGCTCTGAGCGCGGCGACCGAATCAAGAAATTCCGTAACGAAAAAAACCTAACACATCGTCTAACGTCGTTTCAGTTCGGCAGACTTCGGCACGGTGTTTGTGTACGTGCGACTAGACGTATGCTAGATCGAGACGAGCTGCTCCGAAATCGGACGAATACATAAGCAGCTGTTTATGAAATGAAATCAAATGAAATCAAATGAAATCAAATCAAATGAAATCAAATGAAATCAAATCAAATCAAATGAAATCAAATGAAATCAAATGAAATCAAATGAAATCAAATGAAATCAAATCAAATCAAATGAAATCAAATGAAATCAAATCAAATGAAATCAAATGAAATCAAATGAAATCAAATGAAATCAAATGAAATCAAATGAAATCAAATGAAATCAAATGAAATCAAATGAAATCAAATGAAATCAAATGAAATCAAATGAAATCAAATGAAATCAAATGAAATCAAATGAAATCAAATGAAATCAAATGAAATCAAATGAAATCAAATGAAATCAAATGAAATCAAATGAAATCAAATGAAATCAAATGAAATCAAATGAAATCAAATGAAATCAAATGAAATCAAATGAAATCAAATGAAATCAAATGAAATCAAATGAAATCAAATGAAATCAAATGAAATCAAATGAAATCAAATGAAATCAAATGAAATCAAATGAAATGAAATCAAATGAAATGAAATCAAATCAAATCAAATCAAATCAAACGAAACGAAACGAAACGACATAACACTATGAAAATAACTGAAATAGACTAATCTAGAAATGAGAAAGTATATAGGTGTATATGTATTTATGTACAACAGTGAATAGCTGTACTGGTAAAATTTGTGTATGAAGTGTTTTGATTATGAATGAACAAAGTGCATTTATTATTCAAATAATTAAATAAAATTATAATTGCATAAGTTGATACAAAATGCTATGCAATGCAATAGCTTTACCGCGGCAGTCCCCGAGTGCCTCACGTATTTTTTTAATTATCTTTCATTAAAAAGTAATTTGAACAACATTTACCGGACTTTAAAACACAAAGGAATAACTGAAAAGTAATAACTTTGATACCTGATAAATAATAACTTAGATACATAAATATTTAAAATCATGAATCGTCTTCATAATCGGATATGAGCAATATTTCTTTTGAGTTCGATGCCAACCGCAACTTTAGGAAAAAAGGAATCGGTAATGAGGGTTGATTCGAGTCTAGCCGGAATTCAAATACTGACTCGAGTCCAGCCGGACTCGAGTCAGAATTCGAATACCAAACATAGGATTCGAGTAGAGGGAATCGAGTCATGATTCGAATACCGTATAAACTGACTCGAGTCGACTCGATCCACCAAAACAGCGACTCGGCACATCGCTAATTAACACTATTGTAATATGTATGTACTCTGTTACGGATTAATTACAATTGCTGAATATTACGCATCTGATATGGACTACCATATTTGGTGCTAGCATACCCCCACGGTTTCACCCGTGTAGTTCCTATTACCGAAGGAATATAGGAATAAAATATAGCCTTTGACACACACATATAACGTAGCTTTCTATTAGTATAAGAAATATTCAGATCGGTCCAGCAGTTTCGAAGCCTATTAACAAAAAACTTACCTCATTATAAAATTATTAGTGGCTCCCTGCGGTTTCACCCAGGTTCCTGGGATAAAAAGTAGTCTATATATTAATATCGGTTATAAAATATCTGTGTACCAAATTACATACACATCCGTTCTGTTGTTTTTGCGTGAAAGATGAACAAACATACATACAAACTTTCGGATTTATAATAAACTATAGATATAGAATAGATGAACAATAAATAAGCTATTCTTAGAAATATGACTTGCCTACTTGTAACGACGTTACTGTTGCTATGAAAATTTATTGTGATAAAATATTTTTGTAAAGAACACGCACAGTTACTATACCTATATTGGAAAATTAAATTTATAAGATAGTTTTTTTTATAGAAAGGATTTTTTTCGAAAATCTATGTAATATCATTTTAATTTTTCAATTTGTGAATTTATAGAATGTTATTAATGGAATCTCCGTTCCACTTTGTATATTAAATTAAATACTTGTTTTAAAGAGTTCATTGAACTGAACGTGCATTCAGAAATGTTTATCTCTTAGTAGAAATGTACCAAGTAAATTCTTAGAAAGGTTGAATTTGAAATGAGACGTATACCCAAAACGAAGTGGAGTTTAGTAAAATGGTTTTAAATATGCTCATTCCAGATTAATGTTTTCTAAGTTGTTTAATGTAACAACTTATTCGGCATATTATAGTGAAAATGAACTTAAAATTCCTCCCTTCATAAATAAAACGGCGCAATATATAATATTTTTAATACATACAAAATAATGTTATTTATTATTATTGTACGGAGCCCTTGTCAGTCGATTTCATGCTACATTACAAGCTTTATATTGTGTTGTTGATATAGAAAGGAACGTGAAGTGAAAGGCTATGAAAGGAAGCGCTTATTACCTACCTGTTTAATTTTTCGACCGGTATCAATTTATGTGCAAAAAAAAAAACAGTTATAACTTTTTTATTATTGCAATTTTGCTTGGGTATTAATTGGTAGATGCAATATAACGCTCTTTGTACTCTTATTTCTTTTATCTAAATACGCAATCGCCCCGAGGTTTTTAGCGCGTTGAGTTTCCTTATGTTTTTGGGAGACAGGTATAAGTGGTCGCAAATAAGTTTTTATTCTAGCACATGGTATTGGAAATTTTGAAAATAGCTCATTAATACATAACTCTGTTTCAATAGAAATAATAATTCGAAGGTATATAAGCCAGATCTTATAAAAATCTTCCTTTCCGTATGAATTGGAGAGGTCTTGATTAGGGAATTGATAATTCAATACAACATAATTGTCGGAACTCAACTAAGCTCACATTATTCAATTTCATCTATAAAGTAACGGTAAATTAGGTTGTATATAATTTGCCATACAAACCTTTCCGAATACCAATCTATCAAACTCAATATTGTGTTTCATTATTTAATTGGACGAATAGTCGTCCAATCAAATAACGAATCATCACAATTTAGTTTATGAAAATAGATTCATTTACTTTTACTATACCGACAATTTGAATTGTTTGCCCAATGATTGGCAATTAACTGTAAGACGGTTATCACGCGAAAGCGGCGTACATCTTTAGAACTTTACATTTGGTTTCGAGAAGATGTATCACAAATTGGAATAGACAACATCGTTTCTTACCCCACGTTTTATTGTTCTAGGTGTGTTTGTTGCTGGCAGTTGCGTCATGCAAGGCTGGTTTCGTGGGTGGATACAACAATGAACTAGCTGGAGAAGGTGGCCATGAAGGTGGTTCAGCTGGCTACGAATACTCAGCACCTGCTAGCGGAGGAGGCCAGGAGTTCTCCGAAGGCAGCCATGACTTCGCTGGCAACCAAGGCACTCATACTCTCGCCCTGACGCAAGGTGGTAACGGCGGTCACCATTTTGGTGGTCAACAAGACTTCGGAGTCCACAACTTTGCCGGTCAACAGGACTTTGGTGTCCATAACTTTGGCGGTCAGTTCAACGGTCATGAAGCTCAACAGGCTGCTAGTGGCGGTAACAACTTCGGCGGAGATTCCTATCTGCAGGCAGCTCATGATTCAGGCAATCAGGAGATCGAAAGCCAAGAGGAAGTGAGCGGCCAAGGCGGAGACTTCAGCGGTCAGGGACACGGCCAGGGACACGGTCAGGGACATGGTCAACTGCAAAGTTTCACCCTGCAAGATGGCGGCCAGGAATATGGTCATGAAGAGGGAGCTCAAGACTTCGGTATTCAGGATTACGGCCAGAGTTTCGGAGGACATGGCGACGCTTTCCCTGTTGGCGAACACACCGATGAACAACATCCCGTAGCTGTACCCCTATACAAACATGTTACAGTACCAATCCACAGGCCGATCCACATTAACGTACCCAAACCTATTTTGATCGGTATTCCTCAGCCTTACCCCGTGAAAGTGCCAGTCAACAAACCAGTCGCCGTTCCTGTTGAGACAGAAATCTCCATCCCCGTGGAAAAGGTTGTACCTTACCCAGTGGTGAAACATGTGCCCTACCCCGTTGAGAAACACGTGCCCATCAAAGTGGAGAAGACCGTCACAGTACACGTGCCACAACCATACCCCGTGAAGATCCCCGTGTACAAAACCATTCACCACCACAAAGGTCATTAAATACCGTGTATATGTGTAATGGTGTATGTGTGTGTGAATGTTCGTTTGCCGTGTTCTGTAAATATTGTTGATTAATTTTAAGTCATTTTCAACTGTCTTCATGTTGTAGTTGATTTATTTATTGTACATCGTGTTGTTGATAAATATAACATATTGTTATACCTTTTTATTTTGGCCTGTTACTTTTTATCCCTATTATCTAATCATGCTACCATACTTTCCTACGTTTGTATGTTACGATAGGTTATATTTACATGATTTTAATAGTGTTTTTGACGATAAAAAGCTATAACCGGGAGACAAAGGCTTTTATCCTACGATAATTAAATCCCTTGTGAACACTAATGAAATAAAATTTCTTGACATGAAAGGCATTAACTACATTTCAACTAACAATAATCACAAACACTTTGGTAAAATCACAACACAAAATGAAAAAATACATTAAGAACACAAAAATATCCTTAGAGAACTTAAATTACATTCCATTTAGCGGCATGCGCCATTGAAACAACGCTTAAATAAATGCGGAAGTCTTGTACTTAGAGCGCGCGGGAAATTAATTTTCTCGCTGTGGGAGCGTGTGGCGTCTTATGATTACATCTTACGTACCACGGCGTCGTGTTGTACTCTAATGGAAGAGCCAATTTATCTTCAAACAGTTTCTACGAACTAAGGGTAAGTACCTAAGCTCCGTCAAACCACATTCTAATTTGCCCTCAGGTCAGATATGGCTAGACAAACTTGATTGAGATGATACCTACAACTTAGTCTAGGATAATAAATTCTGATACAGTTCTGGGGACTGACGTGCCTTTGTTATACCAGGGATTAATTAAGAACAGTAAGAATATATTGAGTAGGTATGTTCATTTATAAAATATACCTACTAATATATAAATCTGAAGAATGTGTTTGCTTGAACGCGCAAATCTCAGGATCTATATGAAAATTATTTCAATGAAGACAGCCCATTTGTCGAGAAAGGTTATAGGCTAGTTTATCCCTGTATTTCTACGGGAAACTACATGGTTGAAACCGCAGGGAGGAAGTTAGTATAATATATAATTTTCATTTCAAGTTTATTTACATCTTTGTTGTTTTTTCCTAAGGAGACATGTTGAAGAGCTGCTGGCATGGCTACACACATATTTTACTGTTCGTTTTGTTTCATGTTACAGTTTTATTAAGGTTTTATTCCGTTTGTTTGACTTACGTTTCATAATTCTTTTTATAAATTACCCGTGAGTTGGTACTTAGAAAAAGTGTATGCTTATGGTCCTTGGAAATGCTAAAATGTTATTGTACCATATATTTTTGGTATTTGAACATTTATATTGTTATGGGACTAGAATGGCTTACACGGATAACTCGGTGAGCGCTTTAAATTGAAATAACAGCATTAACGCACTGACTCACGATCATGAAGGTGAGATTAACGTTATCTTTACCTTTTAGTAAAGAATAACGTATTTACGGATACATACTTAGGATATAAAATTGTCACAAAGGAATAAAAATCAGCATCTTAAATATCTTCACATACAATTTAAGTAGCACTTAGATCCCATTTATCGAAACTTGTTATGTTATTAGGAATTATTGGCTTTGATATGTATTCTAGCTATCTCGTTTCTGTTAAGTATGTGTGTCTAATGTGTCTGGTTTCATCAAATTAATTGATATCTAGGTCTTAGTAGACTTCATATACCTACATTATCTATTAAGATATAATATTGTATTTAAAGTAATATATTATGTAGTACCTATATCAGCTATCTGGTTGCCATACCACAAGCTCTGCTTAGTTTATAATCAGATTGGCCGCCATTCAAACAAACCCATCTGCTTTATAATATTAGTTTAAATGGGTACGAATTCCAAGAATGCTATAAGCAAGCTTCGTACTCCCGGCGAAAGTTAAGTTTTTCAACACAATGCTTTTTGTGCGCCAAGTTTCATTTCAGACGATTAGGTATCGTGACTCACAAACATACAAAACTTTTGATGTTTGTGTTATGTATATATTAAATAGATTTGAATGATATTTATGATATGATATGATATGGCATAGAATAAAAACTGGCTTAGGGTAATTGCTCAGTATAATTAGTCTGGTAGTAGGTACTTACACCTACATATAATTTTGCAATCCAGAACTAATATCTTGTGAAAGCCTTCTAGAGGCTCAAGAACAAGGTTATTTAAAAAACTTATGACCATTTTTGAAAAAAGGTTCTATTAATAATTACATTAATTTTTATCACAACGTTTTTAATAATGTTTTCGTTTTTTGTGCTAATAATATCCTAGGATACACTTAGCGTTTAATATTGCTTGTATTCTCTCTCCACGTGTAATATTAGGTACAAATATGCTCGACGTATATAGAGGCTTCTTGCTCTATAATATATTTTGCAGGCTCTTCGGCCTACCCTTTATTTCGGCATTTAGTTTAGTAATTAGATATTTTATTCCAGCTTTACAAAAAACAGAAAGCTAACATTTTTTTGGAGAAAAGCTTACAGCATGTAGCGAAAGAAGTTTAAAACTAAAGTGGCGTTGTATACAATTATTTAAAGCGTCATGGGCATTTCCCGGAAACGAAAAGTTCCCATTCAAGCGTAGGTTTGTAAAGGGAACTTTTTACCGGTAGCGAAGCAAGTTGAGTGCATTTGCATTTGATGAAAATTCCCGCAGTGGCTTGGGAACGAGCTAAAAGTACCTACGACGAAGCTAGCTAGCGAGCTTGGTGGGTAGGTTACAACCGCGTCCGGCGTGACTCCGGTAACGTAATATTTCAAATTTAAATAAAATCCACGTTTAGATCGGACGGGAAATAGAGCGTAGAAGTGTTGTTGTTTTGTTTTGCTGGCGGACGACGATCTCGATACAATTCACCGGTAGACGTTCGGGTAGAAGTGGGCCAGCTCTGGTTGCAGAACAAATTGGAAGTGTGATGTCTTTTTTCCACAAATACTTTAATCACGATAAGATATAATGTTACCCACGTATATTAAATTGAACGAACCTATTGTGATATAACTTTCAATTAATTTAAGCAAATGTGTTGGTACTTTCTCGTTATGATTTCCTCCTTTTGGAAAACATTGCCGTATATTTTGTGGGGTAGGATTTTTTGAAACCTTTATGGAATAACTTGCTTGATTACTTATACGATAAAAAGTACATAATCATCGATAGCGAATGTTTCAACAGCCCTATCCAGTGGCACCATCTGTCGCATATACAAGATGGCTATCTTTCTGTGAATATTTGATTCTTTATTGTAGTGCTAAAGCACGTAGCTCTGGTTTTTATTATCTACCTTTATTCCGCACATGTATCACCGGGATTTATAGTCAGATCTCAAGATCTACAGACCATCTCCATGGCATTGGTGGAATTGTGGACGCTGTTTGCTCGTACGTATCAAGTAGTTTTTGTTGGTTATATTCTACCTACTATAGTAAATATTGACTCTAAGACTCTAACTAAAATTAAAGCTTAAAAGCTTAATATTTAGTAAACGAAACCCTGAATCGGAAAGCTTTGCTAGCAAACCTTTACTATTTTTTAATAAGCTATCCACTATCTGTCTGGCTGTCAGTCACCTGGTATCTCATGACCCGTGATACAGGGGTAACTGTCTCACAGTTGATAGAAATATAAATATAAACAATACAGTGTCTAATGTTGTATAATACGGAACCCTTCGTGCGCCAGTCCGACTAGCACTTGACCAGTTTTTTCATATAACCGTAATAATATCACATATTGAGATATATTCATTCACACGCGCTCAGCATCCACTTGTTCCTGTAAGAGCGCGCCCGCGCCCGCGCCGCACGGCTGCTTCATCCATGTCACCTATACCTCGCACTCCTATAGAATATGAATTCCATATGGTGATTCTGTTTACATAGAGATGTGGAAAGACTGTGGTAATTGAGAATGTGTTTATCGTTGTGATTGGATTGATGAAAGCACACCAGCTCGTCATATTGAGTTTTATCAGAATAAAAATGAATAACGATTAATTTTAAGTATCTGTAGGATTTCCTTGTATTACTAGTACAAATGTAAAGTCTGAAACTGATAAATTAATTGAAATGAAATGAAATATGAAATGAAATGATTTGAAATGAAATGAAATGATATTGGTATTTATAAGTATTTGAGGTAAGTGGTTTCTAAACAAAGTTTATGCAAACCTACCTAAATTGCCACCAAAGTCTCAAATTTTCCACTATCTCGAAAGGTCTCAAAAGGTTAATTTCCAAACTGGGAAGAAACTAGCAAGTTTTAAATAGATAGATTGCGAGAGAGAACTAACGTTATTTTCTTTACGTCTTTGAGTATTTACATTAATTTCTGTTGACTGCAAAAATATACGGGTACACATTATACATACCTGATGTTAGGGCCGTATTCTTCTGAGATGGCGGTATCGTAGCGCTTTTAACATAACGTTCAGGTAACGTTATTTACCGCAACGACGTAACTATCTCGATATTTACAGGCGTATATGAAGGTAAAATGCATGCAATGAAAAGTAGTACATTTAGTTGAGTATTGCTTGTTTGCTCTTTTTGAGTTCCGTAGTCAATATGATTATTTATTTATTTTCGCTATTTGGGGAAAATAATGTAGTACTATTCTATTTCCAGCTAGTTGGTAGCGGTGCTATTATTATTATACATGCAACCAAAACATGAACTTCATTTTATTGATTGAAGAACTGAACACTACAAGGGAAAAATATAAATGACAGGCATTTACTTGAGCATTTAAAATAATATTTAAGTCGAAAATGCATATTACATTGTAGAAGGTATATTTGTTTGTAATATTTAAGTTCTGACGATTAAGTAAATAAACATAAGGAAATGTCTGTAATGTAATATTTTATGTGTTGAGTGATGTTAAAAGCTCACGCGTCTGATTATTATTCTGTATCACGCAGAGTCGAGACTAGATGGCGTATTAGACACGTACGAGATAGGGAATAGGATGTATACATACAGTGTAATATAAAAGCTGTAAGATAGTTCGTATTATGAAGATGCTAACACCATTCATGGTTAAGTAAAAACTCAATACACATTAACAATTCTCGTTTGAATAGTAACTGACTTAAATACGCAGCAAATAATTATGTTCTAGTAAACAAAGATAAGCGAGATACACTCTTCAAAATGCTCTATAAAGCCTAAAGAACTTATCACTGAGAGTAAATCCTATAGGTCGGTGAAATTAACTTTCAAGTCATTAAACGCCTTTGTATATTCCTCTTCCAACAAACTGTATTGAAAAAACCTTAAGTTATGCGGTCGGGTGGAGACCCCAAATGAATATTATTACAAATTTAACTTCAGACATCGCAAGTATTTGGGCTGAGGAAATTGGCAAAGTTTTCCTAAACGGTCGTAATCGTGTTTTGTACGGTTGCTTATTTGAAGTAAAAAAAATCTAATGCTTCAATTTGCAGTCTATATTTACATTTCATTTGAACCTTATGTTCAAGAGTTAAAGTTATCTTTCTTGTACCTTGTATTTTAACGAAAGATGTTTGACAAAAGTGAAATTTGTCCGTTATTCTATCCAATAGTTAACGTGAAAAGAATATTTTTTATTATACGACAATTATAAACCAGGAGGCTTTATATATTAAGGATATGTTTATCCCTGGAATACGTAATAACCTCGGAAAGTGCTAAGTCCAGGTGAGTTTAAACTAGAGAATAAATACATATAAAACTTCCTAACTAGTAACCTACTAACTACCTTAGACGTAGTACCGGGCCTTTTAAATTCCTGAATACCCTTTATAAATGGGTAAAAACCGACCAAGAGCGTGTTAGGACACGCGTAATGTTGGGATCCGTAGTTGGATTGACAAAATTCAATACTTTAAGTATACATATACGTATAAGGGTTCGTAGTTTACTACAGAATCCCTAAAAAACGTTCGTCCCCTAAATCGCGCCACTTATCCCGGTCCTCCGCTCTCCTCATCCAGCCCCTCCCAGCAACCATTCGCAGGTCGTCGGACCACCGGGCTGGAAGGCGTCCTACACTAGGACTCTCCACTCTAAGACTCGTTTGGCCCAACGGCCATCGGTCCTACGGCTGATGTGGCCATCTCATTGCCTTTTCAGCTTACTGATCCTGCGAGCTATGTCAGTTACATTAGTTCTTTTAAAAAACGTTAGATGTTCTTAGTACACAAACCTTGAGCGACAAGAAATAAAGTAGGTTTATGTTACACTCTGTTTTTTTTGGAACTAGAAGTACTTAAACATTTATGAAAATATTTTCTTTAGAAGTTCTTCAAGGCTAATTTGCTGAGATAGTTTGACTAGTAGACTATTTTCACAAATGGGATCTGTTTTATATTCTAGTGGTAATTCAGATTATATAACATTGCTTATAATGCTGGCAGGCAATGGAAATTGTATTATGGAAAAAATAAGTAAATAAAAGGCAGTATTTGTACAATATTGGATTAAAGTGAATAGTTATTGTATATTATTATTTTCCTAAAGTAACTGAAGAGTATAACAATTAGAGACACACGTAATCACAATTATGAACATAAATGAACGTAATAACCGCGAAGTACAACCGGCGAGGCGTCTATTCGTGGAAACCGTATAAAATCCTGATATTAACCCGTGCACTAGATATTTTGCCTCTTTTTGGCACCGCGTCAGAGTTACAACAGAGACTAATCTAATTGCATTCAAAGTGGGAAAATTTTATCGAGTGCCAAGTGCCAACCACCCGCGTCATAGGACGGTAGAGATAACGTAAAATCGAAATGGAAATGCCCCGCAACAGCTGGTGTCTATGCAAATGCATTGGACAGTTTAAATTTGGTATTCTATATTTCCATCCACCTCCCGGTGTTACAGAATAAGTACTTTCATATTCGTATTTCACGTCAGGTACCGCTTTACCTTGGCTTCGTTATGTGTGAAGTAAATCTGCCTTGGCAACATAGGCAATATCATCGTAAATAGCCATATATAATAATATATGGCTATTTACGATGATATTGCCTATGTTGCCAAGGCAGATTTTTCTTATACAAATATAAGTATTCAAAAAACATTCCTCACACATTCTTTTTATTATCTTTGCAAGTAAAAAAATAAATACAAATTAACAAATTCTAGGCTCTCACAGACACAGTAGGTATTCAAATATTTCTCCGGAATTAGCCGTCTAAATTACCCCGTCCAACTTTACCCAGATAAATAGCTCAATGTGCAACTTTCATTTGACAGTTATAAACCGTACTTTTGTGAATGCGATGTGGTTTCGTTTAATTAAAAACTTTTGTATGGGTAGGTAGGTACCTAGATTTTAATTCTTTCTTCAAATTTAAATATATGTATTACTTTTAATAGGCCATACCAATTACGTTAGGCTCAACGTTATTTACAATCTTCACGCACCACACAATGAGTTCATTACGGACTGCCGTTTAAGCATTTCTCCGAGTAATGTTTGCTTTTGAACACTCTCTCATCAACGTCGTAATAATATTTAGACCATTACTTGGCTAAAAGTATAATGGCATATTTTCATTTCACTTCGCTTGAATGTAATTTGATAACAGACGTATTATGACAAAGTATTGAGGGGTTGTAAAAACACATTTAATTTCAGCCATTTTACTGAATTTATATGATTGTGTTTATATCAGACGTAAAAGTGAGTAAACAATATAGGGGCTAAAATTTTAATAACTAAAGTTGAACACAAACATGCTAAGCTAAATAAAAACTTTTAAAAATACCTGCTATTCTATTAATTAAGAGCGTTCAATTTTGTAACAAAAAAAATTACGTGAGGCACTCGGGGACTGCCGCGGTAAAGCTATTGCATTGCATAGCATTTTGTATCAACTTATGCAATTATAATTTTATTTATTTATTTTAATAATAAATGCACTTTGTTCATTCATATTCAAAACACTTCATACACAAATTTTACAAGTACAGCTATTCACTGTTGTACATAAATACATATACACCTATATATTTTGTCATAAGCAGCTTATGTATTCGTCCGATTTCGGAGCAGCTCGTCTCGATTCGTGCGAGTTTCGTAGATTCGTACAATACGTCTAATCGCACACAACGCCGTGTCGACTGTCGAAGACTGCCGAACTGAAATGACGTTAGACGATGCACGGCCTTCAAGCCACACCTCCTTGCCCGTCGGAGTGGGGGGTGTTAGGTTTTTTTCGTTACGGAATTTCTTGATTCGGTCGCCGCGCTCAGAGCCCGCGATAAAAGCTATGCAATAGCTTAAAAATATATAAGTACTAGCTCATATAAATCTTAGAGAAAAGGTCTAATTTCATTGCCATGTTGGCCCAACGTACAAACATTTGTACCAATACGCCAACATCGCGTGCTTAGAAATGCAAATGGCCGCTACATGTACTAAATAAATGATACATTTGGATTTAAACAAAGGTTAGGTTAGAAAGGACGCCTTGTACATTGTAAAAATACTTGAGCATATATTTTGACGTGACAACGTCTTATAAATTGGTTTGCCGGGTGACACTTCAAGAAACTGCGTTACGCTCCGCTCACGTCACGTTAGGTTTTAAATTGTTACTATTATTTCATCCTTCTTCCTACTATACGAATGAATATTCACATTAAAATTATTTTACCACTCAAAGTCGTTGTCACGTAAAACTTTTTTTTAATAATATGCATTCTGATGTGCATACGTATTTGAATACTTAGGCTTTATGACGTGGTACCCTTGCCACGAAATAGAAACAAAATAATTACGCGCGAATACGGAAATTGAGTTTTGTTTTTTATAAATGTCAAACGCCATTTTTTCAAAACGTCAAAGAGTTAAGAAGATAGCAAACAAACACCGTGCCGAAGTCTGCCGAACTTAAACGACGTTAGACGATGTGTTAGGTTTTTTTCGTTACGGAATTTCTTGATTCGGTCGCCGCGCTCAGAGCCCGCGATAAAAGCTATGCAATAGCTTAAAAATTACGTGAGGCACTCGGGGACTGCCGCGGTAAAGCTATTGCATTGCATAGCATTTTGTATCAACTTATGCAATTATAATTTTATTTATTTATTTTAATAATAAATGCACTTTGTTCATTCATATTCAAAACACTTCATACACAAATTTTACAAGTACAGCTATTCACTGTTGTACATAAATACATATACACCTATATACTTTCTCATAAGCAGCTTATGTATTCGTCCGATTTCGGAGCAGCTCGTCTCGATTCGTGCGAGTTTCGTAGAGTCGTACAATACGTCTAATCGCACACAACGCCGTGTCGACTGTCGAAGACTGCCGAACTGAAACGACGTTAGACGATGCACGGCCTTCAAGCCACACCTCCTTGCCCGTCGGAGTGGGGGGTGTTAGGTTTTTTTCGTTACGGAATTTCTTGATTCGGTCGCCGCGCTCAGAGCCCGCGATAAAAGCTATGCAATAGCTTAAAAATATATAAGTACTAGCTCATATAAATCTTAGAGAAAAGGTCTAATTTCATTGCCATGTTGGCCCAACGTACAAACATTTGTACCAATACGCCAACATCGCGTGCTTAGAAATGCAAATGGCCGCTACATGTACTAAATAAATGATACATTTGGATTTAAACAAAGGTTAGGTTAGAAAGGACGCCTTGTACATTGTAAAAATACTTGAGCATATATTTTGACGTGACAACGTCTTATAAATTGGTTTGCCGGGTGACACTTCAAGAAACTGCGTTACGCTCCGCTCACGTCACGTTAGGTTTTAAATTGTTACTATTATTTCATCCTTCTTCCTACTATACGAATGAATATTCACATTAAAATTATTTTACCACTCAAAGTCGTTGTCACGTAAAACTTTTTTTTAATAATATGCATTCTGATGTGCATACGTATTTGAATACTTAGGCTTTATGACGTGGTACCCTTGCCACGAAATAGAAACAAAATAATTACGCGCGAATACGGAAATTGAGTTTTGTTTTTTATAAATGTCAAACGCCATTTTTTCAAAACGTCAAAGAGTTAAGAAGATAGCAAACAAACACCGTGCCGAAGTCTGCCGAACTTAAACGACGTTAGACGATGTGTTAGGTTTTTTTCGTTACGGAATTTCTTGATTCGGTCGCCGCGCTCAGAGCCCGCGATAAAAGCTATGCAATAGCTTAATAATTGGTTTAATGCGGGCCAGTCATGTGTACCTATAGGGTTCAGAGGGAGTTAGACTGACAAAATATTATTACTAGCAAAATATACACTTATATTTAAAATTAGGTGACCCGCTTAACTTTGTCTGCGCCAAACCTTACTAGTTTTTGAAATATTCTTCATTGTTGCGCTGCCTTCATTGGTCTTAGCGTGATTTTATATAACCTTCATATTTAATCTATAGCCTTCTTCAATAAAAAGGGTATCGAACAATGAAACATTATTTCAAATGGGACCAGTAATTCCTGAGATTAGCGCGTTTAATCAAAGAAACAAACTGTTCAGCTTTATAGTATGACAGCCCGGTTGGCTTTGTGGTTAGTGACCCTGACTTTCAAGCCGCGGGTCGTGGGTTCGATTCCCACCCAGGACAAACATTTGTATGCATGAATATGTCTGTTTGTCCTGTGTCTGGTTGTAAATATCTATATAAGTATGTATTTAAAAGTAGTATATGTAGTATATCAGCTATCTGGTTACCATAACACAAGCTCACTTTGATGCTTAATTTGGAATCAGATTGGCCGTGTGTGAAAAATTTCATAGGATATTTATTGTCCCAGGATATTTATAGTATTACTTAGTTCTTATAGATACCAACTGTCTATAGATATTTTAAGAAGAGTAGAGATTCCAATTATAGGCACTTTCACGCCTTCAAGAGCGTATTTATTTATCTCGAAAATAATGGACTAAGATAAGAAGTGAACACTACTTTCTTGCAAAACTTCGAGCCAAGAACACTATTAAGGCAACAGACAACATAACGGCGTGCACCAGAATTAATTAGCCAACTAAAACTTGGCCCATTTTGCACTAAACCATTATGCCAACAATAACGTTGTGTAGTGATAGTTCTGAGAACAACTCATAGGTACCATTAGTACGTACACACTGGATTATTTTTTCATCTATGTGTAGGCTCGTATAGTTCATATTAAGGAGTACAGAAAGGAGTATAGAAAGGAGTAGCAGCGCAAAAGAATATGTCGTTATTTTACTACTTGGACCTTTGCGTAGGCTCAGTCAATATTCACATACCATCAAAACTATCTAGTTTATGGTAGGCTAAAAGTTAACGAATAATTTAAAAAAAAATACAGCCAAACTACGACTATTACAACATCCAAAGGCTTAGGTTGATTTATTTTTGGCCACTAGTCATACATTTTGTTACTTAAAATATAATCGGGAACTTTAATTAAAAGTAATTAATATATTAGTACATAATGCTTATTCTGATGGCGATTGTAGAACCATTTAGATATTGAAATAACCTACTCATATTAAATCAAAGCCTACAGAGTATATTTTTAACATCACAATGTTGAAGGTATTATTAACTACGTTACAAACTTATTGGGCGTCTGAAGAACTTTGCAAACTCGCTTCACCATTCTACTAAGTTGAGCTTTCGGACTTCCCGTGGCCGCTAAGGCCGCCATATTGCCCATAAAACAACGCGCACTTTATACCCAACTGGAGTTTAATCCCTCGAAAAGATTTAGAAATCTTTTTAACTTGGAGAGTTTTGGGTTTCAATATATGTATTAGGTGGCCGGTGGTAACTTCAGCGTAGTGGTTAGAGATTACTTTTATGCCGAAAATAAACATTGTCGTCATTATTTTATAAGAATAGAGGGTAAACAACACCTTTTAGTTATTTTGGGTTTTAACTAAATAATTAAATTAGTTAAATTTAATTATTTAGTTGTCTAATTGGTAACGTAGATTGTGAGTCCACTGATTAGATTTAGTTTTAATTATAATAACACCATAGCCGTTAATTTTATTATAGCAGAACTAGAGCCATTATACATACTAACTTGCATTTGAAACGAGCGGTTATTGCGTTGTCGACTAGGATTGTAAAGCGAAACTTCAGCGTTCCCAACCCTAATCCTGATATACGGCGGATAAAAACCGTATAATTAAACTGTTAGTGCAATCCTCTGCGTATGAGTAAATGGAAAACTATATTTATTTGAGATCTGAACAATGTACATATATATTGTTAAGCCTTTTAACGTGGGTAGGTCATTACATAAATATTTATTTGGCTACTCCACACATCCTCCCCCGCTTATAATTTTTCGAGAATATAGGCTCCAGAACAAATCTGTTATTATCCACTACAACTATTCATAACAGGCAACGATGTTTTTTTATGAAAATAAATGCTGTTTTTAAATAAACTTCACACATAACGAAGCCAAGGTAAAGCGGTACCTGACGTGAAATACGAATATGAAAGTACTTATTCTGTAACACCGGGAGGTGGATGGAAATATAGAATACCAAATTTAAACTGTCCAATGCATTTGCATAGACACCAGCTGTTGCGGGGCATTTCCATTTCGATTTTACGTTATCTCTACCGTCCTATGACGCGGGTGGTTGGCACTTGGCACTCGATAAAATTTTCCCACTTTGAATGCAATTAGATTAGTCTCTGTTGTAACTCTGACGCGGTGCCAAAAAGAGGCAAAATATCTAGTGCACGGGTTAATATCAGGATTTTATACGGTTTCCACGAATAGACGCCTCGCCGGTTGTACTTCGCGGTTATTACGTTCATTTATGTTCATAATTGTGATTACGTGTGTCTCTAATTGTTATACTCTTCAGTTACTTTAGGAAAATAATAATATACAATAACTATTCACTTTAATCCAATATTGTACAAATACTGCCTTTTATTTACTTATTTTTTCCATAATACAATTTCCATTGCCTGCCAGCATTATAAGCAATGTTATATAATCTGAATTACCACTAGAATATAAAACAGATCCCATTTGTGAAAATAGTCTACTAGTCAAACTATCTCAGCAAATTAGCCTTGAATATTATATTTAATGTAAATAAATAAATAAATAAAAGGCGTTCATAACAAATATTGGAAAAAAATAACATTTTTGTTTGTTAATAGGTATTATGTTACTTGTAAGGATATTCTCTGCATTATGTTGCCAGGTCAGGGATTTTCTTTTACTGCATTACCTATGCTATAAATATTACGATATTTCATATATTTTTTTCAACAACCTTTATATAAAACAGAGAACATACCGTCCGAATGCGATACCGAGGTAATTTTATTAACTTAACGAACAAACATATTTGGCGCTAATTTAACTTGCGGGGCGCGGCGGGCGAGAGTTAAATTCAAATTACGCAAAGCTCCCAACGTACTTAAGGGAAAATTCCAACAATGTTTGTTGGCAGAAACCTTGTTTTGACCTCAAATTATAAGGGTCACAGGGCTTGGTTCTTGTAGAGAAGATTGTATGTTTACTGGAGGCAGTATACTAGGGGGTATATAGGCAGGTGTACATTGTTGAAGTGGCGAATTAGTTGCAGCCTTAATCATAATAATTCCAGTTTCTTGTGTCCAGATGATCTTTACTTTACACCCAACTATCATAGCTTACACGTGTTTGGATTGATTTACCTATATAATATATATGTAAATATAATGAATTCTATTAGAAATTAAGTTGAAAGTGGCCGAAAACTTTTAGTTTGGACCATTTGCTAAAACAAAACTTTATCTTTTTTTTTAATATTGATAATCAAGATAAACAAGATAATAAAAATACAACTACAGGTCTGGTATAACAGTCCTAGTGGATGCTGGTCTGTAATAACTTTTAAATATAAAATTATTTAGATATAAAGAACAATGTATTTTTCCTGCTTGTTATTTGCGAAGTTTATTTAATGTTTGCTTTGTTTTATAATACAGCAAAATAAACCATCTCGGAATTTTTAGCATCGCTCTCATTATTGTAACGTTTTTGAAATATATTTCTCTGAGATGGCTTGTATTTGGTGACGAGGTAAAAATGTTACACTGTATTGCAATATTGTTTTTGAAGTGAAACTTCTTTATCGGGGTTGGAAAAATATTTAGTGTAACATTTTTTCGTTACGCGTCACATTTTTCCGTTACGCGCCATCTTTTTCTTATCCCTACCACGCGTGATTCGAAGTATACTTTCTCCAGCGGAGTAGGGATTGGTAAATGTCTCCAATGTATTTTAAAATTTATTTCTGTAAAGTTGCATATAGTAAATTATTTTTTGAAAAATAACGTCTTAAAGAAGTTTCACTTCTTACGAGTGTACGCTAGTACACGCATACATTTTTTTAGGCTTATGACTTTACCCACACATTTTAGCAAATTACTTGGAACTATATAAACTATATATAACTATATATATTTATATATATAAACTACATATATTAAAAGCATTACCACTTCAAAGGGATACATGTTTCCGTCTTAGTGAGCATTAAAACTTGACGTTAAATACGACGCCATCTTGAAAACCTACTAATGATATTACTGTCACAGCAAAGTTTCTAGAATACAAGTTTAATTGGATGCTGATAAGCAATAATGTGTTAACACTAATAAACTTGGTTTTGAGAATATGGCGTTCAAAGAAAATAATGTATATGTGATTTAAGACTTTTTAACCGACTTCCCAAAAAGAAGGAGGAGGTTCTCAATTCGGCCGGTATTTTTTTTTTTTTTTCTATGTATGTACATCGATTACGTCGCGGTTAATGGACCGATTCGCGTGATTCTTTTTTTGTTCGACGCGAAATAGCTGCCAAATGGTCCCATAAAAATTTCTTTCAGTTTGGTTTAGTAGTTTTTATTTTATAAGCATTATTGTTATTTGGACGATGTCATTTTGACGATACTTTGTATATTAGTATGTCGATAACTTTAACATTTCTAATCCGATTTGCGTAATTCTTTTTTTGTGCGTTAGGGTACATATTCAAGTTGGTACCCTGGTCATCTAGTCAGCATATGATGATGGGATCCCAAGGAAATCGAGAAGAACACTCAAATTATAAGCATCTAACTGTTACGTTTCAGTCAATATCATACAGTTTGTTCAATTATTTGCGTTTGATGATGATTTCCTATGGATGAGCTGATGGTGGAAGGTACAACTCCTCAAAGGATAGGAGTTCAGAGAAAATTCTTTCAAAATTATACGTACATATGGATAGAGAATAGTATTCCTTGAGGCTATTAGGTTGACCTTGAAGGTTAATCTCATTAATAGTGTTCTGTGATTGTTAAATAAATAATAAGCCTACCCATACTTAAATCACTAAAAAGCAAAAAATAAAAATAAAACTACGTTAAAAAAAACCGACTTCCAAAAATACTAAAAAGCAAAAAATAACTAACGCAATTTATAACACTTTCCTCTACTTAACTACTGACTACTTATTCTTTCCGCTTGCTGCTTGGTTTGAAGTCGGTGCCAAGCCATATATGAATAAAAAAAATTACTTAGAGAAATAAAATGGTGTAACAAATAAATTTCTACACGATAACCTACTAACTACTAATCTACGTAAATAAATCTGAAATAACGATAAATGACAATGAGAAACAAATCAAAACGACGATGAAATAAATGTAATTTACATTCTACAACTATAGTGCTCCTGTAAAGGACCGTTTATTTCTAATATTAATAATTCACAAACCAAGAGCATGCGTCTAAAGCTTAGAATTTTAAATGCAAACGGTGCCAAAGTTTTTGTTGACCTTATTAAATCATGGAGAATCTCAACAAAGATCTTTTGCTAATTATGCTGTGGCTTGGCACCAACTTCAAACCAGGCAGTAAGCGGAGAGAATAAGTAGTCAGTAGTTAAGTAGAGGAAAGTGTTATAAATTGCGTTAGTTATTTTTTGCTTTTTAGTATTTTTGGAAGTCGGTTTTTTTTAACGTAGTTTTATTTTTTTGTATGACATTAATCCATTTTTGAAGTGAAACTTCTTTATCGGGGTTGGAAAAAAATTTAGTGTAACATTTTTTCGTTACGCGTCACATCGTTTCGTTACGTTAGCTTATTTGTTTGATTTGTTTATTGGATGAAGAAGTTTCACTTCTTACGAGTGTACGCTAGTACACGCACACTTTTTTTTATGTACTTTTATATATTAGATGACGTCAAGACGACTTACCTACTCGTATGTTATGACAAAGCTGAGAACCGGTATTTTCGGATTTCAGAAATTGTCGGTGGATATTCAATTTGACCCCATTCTAATAAATGTAGTCTCCATCGTGCTAAGTTTGTTATCTTATTAATTGTTTAGCCCTCGATAGACTATAATATTATGATTTATAGAGAAACTAAGTAATACAAGTTCCAATACTATTGACAGTTTGTGCAAGTGTTCAAGACTAAGTCCAGTAAGAAACCAGTTAGATTGTTATGAACCACAGTTTCACTAAATATTACGAATATTTCGCAATTATCTTAAGACAAACAAACCAAAAAGCATGAGTTTTGTTATAACATAAGTCGTATAACTTCGGCTCTATAGGCGAAAATGTGAATAGTCTTTGTCAGGTAACATGCCCATAACATTTTGCGTGAACACTAACCGAGTAGAATATTTTAATTCTGGTCTTTTACATACTTGTATGCAAAGAGATTCTAACTAGCTCTGGCATCTGATATTTGCATAATCTCCGACTAAAATGTATATACTATTTGTGCTCAAGTACCTAGAGCACTTCACATTATTCACTTTTTAGGGTTCCGTAGCCAAATGGCAAAAAACGGAACCCTTATAGATTCGACATGTCTTTCTGTTTGTTTGTCTGTCCGTCCGTATGTCACAGCCACTTATTTCCTAAACTATAAGCGCTATACTGTTGAAACTTGGTAAGAAGATGTATACTGTGAACCGCGTCAATATTACCAAAAAAAAATAGAAATAAAACAATAAATTTGGGGGGTACATAAAACTGAACAACATAAAACTGAAACTCAAAAAAATTTTTTTCATCGAACCCATACGTGTGAGGTTTCTATAGATAGGTCTTCAAAAATGATTCTGAGGTTACTAACAAATTTTTTTCCTAAAGTGAATAGTTTGCGCAAAGGAGACTTCCAAAGTCGTAAAATATAAAATGTGTATGTATGATGTACATTACCATGTAAACTACCAACGAAATTGGATTGAACCAGATCAAGTAAGTAGTTTTTTTTAATACGTCAGAAATCGTACACCGCAACACTATTATTAAAACATCGTACAAAGTTACAACGCACTACTAGAAATTTTATATTATGGTACTTGCTGCTTCGGAACCCTTCATGAGCGAGTCCGACTCGCACTTGGCCGCTTTTTTAATAGGTACAGGATCTTAGTTTTATTTTATGTAGTTGTTTTAAAATATATACCGTTTTACTGGATACAATTTACAGTTATTTAATAATGTCATAGGTTGGTAGGTACGTATTTATTACTCGACTTCAAACAAAAAGAAAAGGTTCTCAAATCTAATGTTTTTTTTATTTGTTATTATGAAAATGGATATATTGTCGTCCAAAGTAAAAATGTTTTCAATTTTAAAAGATAATTTAGATACTTTACTCTATTAAGTCTCACAAAATGAACTCACCCGTGCTGTTTTGCTACTCAAAGATGTAAATTAAACTTATGTCATTAATACAGGACTGTGCCAATTTTCCTTGTAACAATAAACTGTGTTTACTAAGTTGTTTACTTCTTGAGACTAATATTATTAAGAAAAGAATCTTATGTTTCAGTATAAGATTCAACTATATAAAATAATGTCATGTAATTAACAATAGATTTAACAGAGAATCCTAGTGTAAAGCGATGAGTTAGTGTTAAACATTCTTCAATGTCAAAATAGGGATTATTTAGGTAAGTAACGTCTATTCATAAATACATAACGTACGAACATACGTTCATGCATACATACTGTATAATAATAATGCGGTGCCTATAGACGCTCGGTACCTTCCATCTCCCTCACGCAGCTAAATAATATCTTGCTTTCCTTTCACACGGGTGACTAGCGCCCGCACTCAGGCTACTGGGCTCAGTCCCCCTCTGCGTCTGCGTTGCGTCGCGTCGCGCGTCAGTGTCGCTCCGTCCGCGTTCACAAACAATTCAGCCTACTCTACAATCAACAGAGCTGGAAGCCATTTTGTCGTACGCAACATTTAAAGCCACGTGCGCACAGCATTGTCAAATAATATGGCCACTGTACCACCATGTTTACACAATGAGAGCCATTCCACTAAAATCAACTATAAAAATCTAAAGGTAGAATATAATGATCGATTATTAACAGATTGTGCCAAAGACGTTCATATTAATTCCGAGTTGCAGTTTTATCAAAGTGCCGTTGAAGATCTTCTCGAGCAAGTTAAAAATATGAAGAGATTAAAAGAAGCAAATATGAGCTTAGTTCCTAGTCAGCTGTTATTGGATGAAACTTATGATTTGAGAGGTGAAGTTTTATATAAAAAAAAATTGGTTGGTAATACCTTATCAATAATGCACATGTTGTCTCGCGACGACTGTTTTGACTATTTTTTTAAAGAGCATAAAGAAATAGGATTTAGCAAAGACACTTCGACTTTGGTGCAAAGGTTAACAACAGAATATGTGTTTCCTAAGATTTGCTTGGATACGTACTTGAAATGCTGTGCCAACTATGACATATTTGAGGAAGAAGTATCTAGTCTGAAAATATTCAACCAGATTGCGCAATTACGAATCGACAAAATGGGTATCGTTAAAGACCCTCAGATTTTTCAGTATCTCCTTATGTATATCGACAAGTTGACGAACTTTACAATTCTCAGGCCTTTATTGATCAACTCAGAAGAAGAAGTGAGTATTGAACTTTTTAAAATATTTTTAGAGTTCGGTCCACCAGAACGACTACATATCTATGAAAATGAAAGAGACTTTTTTTACGCTGATGTATTTAAACGCATAAAAAATCTGATGCCATCATTTAATATTGAGTGGGCGTTTAAGACAACAGATTCGAGCAATATTTTCGATCCTGTTCAAGAAGAATTAGTGAGCTGGACAGAAGAAACTGGAAGTAGCAATTGGGAAATCGGCTGTTATATAGTACAATGGAAACTAAATGGTACTAAACATATTTCAACAGAATTAGTCTTGGACAATATGGTATCTCCATACAATAAGGTTTTTGAAAACGCGTTAAATTCTAAACCATCCCAGTCAATCGTAACTAACACCAATAGTCGTAGAAGATCTAAATCTTTAAAAAACTTATCAACTACTGATTTAACTGATTCTGACACGGTGCTATTCAAAATCGATAAATCGAAAAAAGTTGGCTTTTTAATGGAAACATTAAACGATGAAAGCGCTGATGACTTTAGCTTAAAGGAAGAATCGGATAGGAACACCAATTAGCTGAAGAAAATAAATCTGTTTGAGTTCTCAATACAGCTACGAAGATTGTACAATGTACACATTTAAAATTATGCCTACTTATATATTAAAATAAAAAAATCAAAGAAACGTTTTTTCTTTTCATATCATAAAATAAGACTACCCAGCTACTACAATCTTGGTTTAGACTACAATCTTTATATACTTTACTATTACTTTACTAATGTATAATGATTAACTACAATAATACACACTCCAAATATGGAAAACCAACAGTATAGGACATTTTGCTTGCCATTTATTATCAGCTTGCATCATTTAAAACTTTCAGAACCAATTCGGTGATATATTTGAAAGTTTTTTTCCCAAATATAGCTTTTAGGGACCAAAAAATGTTGGCTTAAATGGTTAAAAAGCACCATTTGAGGAAATTTTATGTTTAATATTAAAAATTATTTCGCTTACCTTACACACGCACAAAATGCTGAATTACAACATACCTACATGTAACCACTGATAACGAAAACCAAAGTTTTGTTTGACATTTTGTTTTCCTTTGTCCTATCAGATGCAATATTTTATTATGTAAAATCTTTGATAAACAATATCAAAGCGTAAAATGTATGAAACACATTCAGGCCTGCCAGTTTCCGATACCGTATCTTCTTACTTATTATGTTTAACTTCTGGCCTAAAACTTTATACATATGATTTATTATTAGAAGTTTATCGTATATTTGCAACTCGTATGAGAAGCAGCAAAATAATAATCAATAACGTTACGTAAAAATCGCTAAACATTTTAAAATAAAGATAGAATTTTTACCTGACTTAGTACATAAACTTTTGAATTGTACTAAGTACCTATCTATCATGGGGTTTGTAGACAACCAAGAAAATTGATAAGCCAAAAATTTTGAATAAAAATGAATATTTACTTGAAAAGTCTTTTGAATACCCGATGGGCAGAACCCAATTAACCCTTTTCAGATTCCTAAATCAATTTCGGTCATCCCACCATCGACCATGTCAATTAGATAACTTTTATGCAGCTCAGCGAGAAGTCTGTAAAAGTAACAAGTCTGTTTCTTGGTAACACTTTACTGTTAACTACTTAAATGGAATTGGGCCGCTCATCTCGCAACAATGAACAATGATAAATGGGTTAAGAAAATAATTAGGTACGTCAGGTCCGCGTAATACAAGAAAGAGGGATGAAAATACCGACGTAAAGAAAACCGCAATGACTCGACGATTGTGGCAACAGATGGTTATATGAAGAAAGTTAATGAGGCACTTAACAATATATGCTTCATTAAAAATAATATAATATTATATGGCTTTGTTATCCCTATTAGTGAATACTTTGGAATATTTGTGTGTAACAACACACATTGCTCCTACTTATAATGCATAGCAATAAATCGCTTTCAGAATAATGCAAGGTATTACTTTACAGTCAGTAATAAATTAAAACAAAAAATAGTTGGCATCAAGACTGCCTTTTGCAGTGTAGTACTGTGTGAGCGCAAGAGTAAATAGAAACAATACAAAGCAAACAGTACAACGCAATTAAACATACTGTGTTTATACAATATACCTACTGTATGCAACTAATAAATCTATACTAATATTATAAAGGAGTAGAGTTTGTTTGTTTGTTTGTTTGGTTGAACGCGCTAATCTCAGAAACTACTGGTCCGATTTGAAAAATTCTTTCGCCATTGGATAGTCCATTTATCGAGGAAGGCTATAGGCTATATATCATTACGCTATGACCAATAGGAGCGGAGCACCAATGAAGAATGTTTCAAAATCGGGACATTTCTTTTCCAGTTGAGAGCTTCCGCTGCGTACGCTGCGTAAACGGTTAAAGTTACGCTAAAATAATGTACGACAGAATTGTTCCTCATCAAAAGTTCTAAAAAAAAGTCCGCGATAGCATATGTCTATCTGTTAAGGTTGGCTCACTGTGACCACTTTTATACTAACCAAATTTGTTCGAAAATTAAGCATTATTTGTGAAGGTGTTTTTATGAAGATAATATTAATCCTTATCCAAATAAATACGTTATTCAGCGCAAGTATTGAATTTAAAACAAAATTGTCATTTACATCATTCGATTTCAGTGAATATCTTAGGAGATATCGCAAATTTAAAATAACAGCGCACCAAAATAATGTTCAAGTACTGTACTGCGCGCGCCTTTATGTACCGGGCCGGCGCGTGCAGTCATCAGTTAGCTCTGCGCGACCATCCTTCTACGTAAACGAAGGGGGTTGAAAGTTAGCGTTAGGCCAAAGTAACTATTCCACGCGGACGGAGTCGCGGGCAGAAGCTAGTATTATAATACTTCATACTCGTAAATATTTTTAATTTTTTTATGTTTAAAATGAAATAATTGTAATAAATACCCTTTACTTATGACAGGTCCCCGCGCTTGTTAAGGCTTTTTCTGAGGAGAGCCGCTGCAATAACGCTATACATATTTAATGTGTATTCCCTTTTCGGTTCGGAATTATTCGTGGTAAGTAGGTACTTTCCACGTAATTGCCAATATTCTCGTGTTCGGGTAACATTCTGCAAAGATAATTTTACATCTCAACGTCACATATATTTTTACCAACGCCAGGGTATGCCAATATGGTAGTTACATGTCTTTCATATTCGATTCGGAGGATATATTAAAAAAGTAACACTGCAGTGCAAGCGATGAAAATCCATATCACAATTCCTAGCACGTATCTCGGGAATGTCAACCGAACAAGTGACGTCGGAATTTCATTTATACTTACAATCGAACATCTGTGACTCGTTTGGTACACATTGCTGAAAAAGTTTTCTAAAAGAGTTTCATAATATATCGTTTGTTGTATTTGATGCGAACATAACGAGTTCGCTATTAAATGCACGTTCGGATCGGTGATGGGGGAAGATGGGGGTTTCCTGCACATTAGGCCAATCCATAGTTACATTATAAATTACGTAAAAAAGAGTATTTAAAAAAAGTAACTCTATCTGCCTTTTACGTTAAACCACTGAACCGTTAATGACATTTGGTACCTTATGTTCTGGAATAACACATAGGCTACCTTTTATTCCGTGAAAGTTGAAGATGCCCCCGAGTGAAACCGCGGAGCGGAAATTAGTTTAATATTTTGACTTGACGTTGAGTGAGACTTATTACCAATTATGTCGTAAAACCTTTGTTTAAAGAAGACGAGTCTAGTCAACGTTTTTGATCCATGTTTCTTGATGTAGTGATTTTAGTATAATATCTTGAAATCCATTATTATTACGAGTAAAATATGGATTGGCTTCTGAGTATTGACGAGGTTATATAAGTCAAACGAATTTGCGCGAGTTATAGGTACGTGAAGGTTTGACTGAAACTCGCGTCTGGACGTTTATAATACCTATACCTTGTAGGGTTGTATTTATCTACATTCTTTGAAATCACTTGAAGTTTGAAATAATAATACACTTATATGATATTCTCAGTGCGCGCTGCAGAGAAATGCTTTTATACGTATTTATAAACTTCAACGCTGGGTTTTTGATATAGAGCTATTCGTGGAATATCTATACTAATATTATAAAGAGGAAAGATTTGTTTGTTTGTTTGTAATGAATAGGCTCCGAAACTACTGGACCGATTTCAAAAATTCTTTCACCTTTGGAAAGCTACATTATCCCCGAGTAACATAGGTTATATTTTATCCCTGTATTCCTACGTGGACGGGAACTACGCGGGTGGAACCGCGGGGAGGCAGCTAGTTTTCTATATACCAACAAACAATAATACTTTTAGATTTATTTCCGTGATAAACAAGAAAAATATGTACTTATCTATAGGTATTATAAAAATATGTTTATACCTAGTCTCGCGACGATAAAAGTTAAGAATTCCACAGAAGGCACAGTCCAACATCCATTATCTATTTCACACCAACATACAATGATTTATAGGAAACTAGTGGCTCCCCGCGGTTTCACCCGCGTACCCGGGAGGTCTTCCATTTTCCCGGGATAAAAAGTAGCCTATATGTTAATCCAGGTTATAAGCTATCTTTATTCCAAATTTCATTCAAATCCATTCAGTAGTTTTTACGTGAAAGAGTAACAAACATCCATACATCCATACATCCATACATCCATACCTACAAACTTTCGCCTTTATAATATTAGTAGGATTCTGAACGTGTTTTTAAAGGCACATATGAAACGTTGACTCTAATGGTCGGTTTGGAAGGTTGCTTTTGCAAAGAAGAGCAATAAACTCACCAATTACATACCTAATCTTTTCAAATAGCCTCAAGAACTGTTTTTTTATCAAGGTAATTATGAGTGTTGGAAACATCTACGACACATTTCACACTGTACGTAGGTATCATCAATAGCTATTGATGATACCTACGTACAGTGTGAAATAGTTATTGATCTTCTCGAAGAGTAAAAAAAGATTACCATATTTTTATATAGTTTTTCAGCTAGTCAATTCCAAAAAAAAGAAACCGGCCAAGAGCGTGTTAGGACACGCGCTGTATAGGGTTCCGTAGCTAGATTGAGAAAATTCAATACTTTACGTATACATATACGATTTACTTAAACATATTTTTAATATTGAGGTGGCAGCGAAATGGTAAAAAGTCGTACCAACCGTCTCTGAGATTACCCGCGGACGGACGGACGGACATGGCGAAACTAGTAGTTGACTACGGAACCCTAACAAATTTAAAAACTCAACAAACAATCAAATCTTTCTTCTTCATGATAGCTTATAGATTAGGTAGTATTGATAACTGATAAGACTGTGGCTGACCTTATTAATGATGTCTCGTAGATAAATTATAATCATATGATAAGATCACTGTCTAGCAGTTGCATGGTAATAGCGTGTCGTGTGTGTGTGTGGATCAAATCATTGTTGATCCACGATGACACGACAAGAAGATTATCACCCTGATATTTGCGCACTTTTTTATCGCGCGTTGTGAAAGGTGGCTAGACGGAAAAATTCTTACGTGAAAGTTGTCACGACACACTTCCGAGCGGGGCCGAGCGTGGCCGAGCTCTGCCGAGCCTACTAGTTGGCGGCCTACTAGTTCCGCGCGCACTATAGTACCTACTTTTTTTTTTTTATACCACAAAGGCATACATGCATACGGTCCCACCCCACCTGATAGGAGCGGTTACTGTAGCCTATAGACACTTGCAACACCCGGGGCGTCACACACGCGTTGCCGACCCTGTAAAAAAGGAGTAACTGTAGAGGCAATGAAAGGGACAAAGCGTAATGTATTTTCATCGAAGAGATAGACAGGTATCACTCCTGCATACCCCTACGAGGCTACTCCATCACTCGTCCCCCCACTGCCTCTCGATTTGTATACTTTAACTACATAGTTAAACATTACCTTAGTGACGTAAAAATATCATCATCATTATTAGTTCATCGATTAGCTCGAGACTCGAGCCAACGAGGGGGTATAGACCAATGTCTACCACACGGGCCTAATGCGGATTGGCGAACTTCACAATGTCTTTAATTGTGACATCTCGGGAATGCAGGTTTCCTCACGATGTTTTCCGTAACCGAAAGCCAGTGGTGTGATCCGTACGTAAGTTTTTTAACTCAGAGGTATAGACTGGGGTTTGAACCTGCACCCTCAGGATCATGAGTCGGTGCGTTCTCCACTGTGCCACCACGGTAAAAATATATTTATAAATAAGTAAAAGATAATATATTGAAATAGATAACTCGGCCAAAAGGATGCCACGGTTTGCCGATGTCTGATCGACATATATATTTTTCCACGAAATTTTGTTGCTACAAGCATGCCTAATGCTCATTGAATTATGATACATAATATTTGCTTTGCCTTACCTATCGGAACAACATACTGGCCATGAGCTAAGTGTTATAGGATAATAAAATTTAAATAAATAAATATATGTCGGAACGCAGAACCTCATTTCTTGATGTCCGTTAAAAATTAAGTGGCCGAGAGAAAAAACCCGGTCTATTGCGAGCAGGTCACGTGCACTGAGGGTTCAAACTAGAAGGTATGTATAGTTTGTTCATTGCGGTAATTTTGTCTCGGATGTATTATTTAGCATTTAATAGTAACATATATCTGGTTGCCATATCACAAGCTCTGCTTAGTTTGGAATCAGATTGGCCGTGTGCGATAAATGTCCCAGGATATTTATTTATTTATTATATGTAGATAAGTCAATTTTTTTCACAATAATTTAAAACGGTTGCTGTAACTGTAGGTATGTAGTTCGCTGAAGGTTGTATTGTTGTATATTATTTTTGCAACAATTTTTTGTATAAGAAGATTCTGAGTGGGGTTGTGTCGTGTCTGCCACTTGTCCCATAGGGTTCGTTACAGTCGGCACAACCGCTAATGATGTCAAGAATGAAGGACAAATACATATTCTTCACAAGGCATTTTTATAAAAAAGAAACAATTCTCGCTATTTCACACTTTTTTCATAACGTCTCATAACGTTTTCATAAATCCGTAAAATATTCTTTGAATAAAATTTTTTTGGTGGTTGAGCAAAAAGTTTGTAAATGATACGTACCTACTTAGGTACTTGATATTGTAGCATGTTTTCAAATTCAATTTTGGTGTTCAATATTTACCTATCAATTACTAGGTTATGCCCCGCGGTGTCACCCGCGTAGTTCCACGCAGGAATACGGGAATAAAAATATTGCTTAGTCTACTCCCTGATAATGTAGCTTTACGTTGGAATAAAAGTTTCTGAAAGATATAAATAAAACAACCCATTTTTGCAAGTGAAATAATTCTACAATATTATACAATCACTAAAATATGAGAACTTTATTTACTGCACTTACGAGAACTACTTAAATAATAGGAACACTGATTTAGTTTAGTTTTACTTTTGCCTTACAACTATTTGATTTCAAAATTATCTTAATGGCATAATAAACTAGAGTGAGGACTAGAGACGTTAAGGTTAGGAGAGCTATAAGTGCAGGTCCCAGAACGTCGAGCATGAGATATTCGCTCCAGGAGATGTTGGCAGCCGGCGCGCGGTAGTGGCTGGCGCCGCCGTGCCGCAGCACGTGCTCGGTCCACCACACGGCGCGCTCCATTGGCGTTTCTGGCTGGTCGTTTATAAGCGATCTGAGACGTTTAATATTCTCCCTGTAACTGTTATTGCAAATACGTTAGTTCCTTCACACTTAAGCTTTCATTTGCTTCAATTAATTGTAAATTTGTACCAATTTTTTACCTTTTATTCGATAGGACTGTTTCAGCAGCTTTAATCAAATCATTAGCGGTCATCGTTAAAGGATCAACGGCTTCTCCGATTCCCAGATGAACATACTTGTCAACATTAAACCACTGATCTCCGAGGAACGGAATACCAACTAATGGCACTCCTGCATCAATAGCTTCATCAGTCGACTGAAGACCACCTTGAGTTATAAATAACTTGATGTTTGGATGCACTAAAAAAAGAAAATAATTCAATTAAAAATTAAATAAATCGGTACGCTAATACTTTACCAGTATATAAACTACTAGCTGCCTCCCCGCGGTTTTACCCGCGTAGTTCCCGTTCCCGTGGGAATACAGGGATAAAATATAGCCTATGTTACTCGGGGATAATGTAGCTTTCCAAAGGTGAAAGAATTTTTGAAATCGGTCCAGTAGTTTCGGAGCCTATTCGTTACAAACAAACAAACAAACAAACAAACAAACAAACAAATCTTTCCTCTTTATAATATTAGTATAGATGATAACATACCCAATAAATCTCTTTGTGGGAACCATTTTTGTATTTTCACGTTTTTAGGAACTCTTTCTAGATCATCACCATCAAATTTCCATAAAACATCGTAGTCCAAAGCTTCGAAGGCATCTAAAAATGCGTCTAGGAAATCCTTATCCATGTGTGATGGTCGAACATTTGTACCCAGGCTTACATATACCACGCCTCGACTTGAGTTATCAAGATATGACTTCAAATCCTGTAAATTTTGAAGTGATATGTAACTTTATCTGCAATTAAAATCTACTACTGTACCTAATCTTAATATTTTCTTTATAGGCTTTGATATAACAGCCTATTCAATCTAAATCATTACCTACTTAAAAAATCATGTCATGTCATAACTGGGGCTTGGGGTTAAAGATTGACTCTCACTTTATAGCTTGTGAGTTAGATGCCCAAGAAGAGCAGATATTTGTCACACATCACTTTGACAGCAAGTCACTGTCTGATTGCATATCTCTTTCTTTAAAATTTGCATATAATTATGAATCTTTTGGTTATCTGGTTTCTATTTCATAAGTTTTGTTTCATATGTCATCAGGTCCTGAGTGTTGTTACTTTTTTATTTATATAAATAAAATATCTTACCTGAGGCAAATCCTTCGCAGGTTGCATATGCAAATTTCCTAGGTATACAACGTTGGGGGGTACCGGACGATTTCCAGCAAGTATTGGATGTGCATTTAAAAATAGTAAGTCAACCTTTCTCTGAAGTTGATGCACAGTTGGTGTGTTTGGTCCAAACCTTTGTTTTAACAATTTACTTTCCAATTCATCTATTATTTTAAATGAACTCCATAACTTATACTCGTTGTATGTTTCTCTTAACTTATCATAAAAAGAGAGGTTGGAGAATTTATTCCTAAAATAATGTGGATAAAATAATGGATGTCTGCTCACGGCACCCATTATTTCGAATGTTTCCGAGACGCCGTAGAAAGACGAGAACAAAACCACAGGTGCCTTAAATATTTCGCCAACAATCAAATGAAAGTTAAGAAACGCTTCCACAACAATCAAATCAAAATGTTGAGTTTTATCTTCTATTAGCTTTTTTACCTCAGGGATATCGAATTGACTAGATGTTATTTGCAGGAAATCTTGAAATCCGTCCGTATTGGTCATATCATCGATATCTGTGATCACCCCTCGCTTATAGATTTTTTTATTTTTCAACGCAAGGACTCCGAGTGTTTCATATGAAAGCCCGACATCAATTTCGGTGATGTTGTCAGGAGGTCTGTCTCTTGGGAGAGCTGGGTTCGGAGTAATCACGACTAACTCATGTCCTCTTTTCGCCAATTCCAGATAGTAAGCTCTGAACACAAACTGATGGCTGATAGAAGGTGTTGGAAATACTCCTAGTATTCTTGCTGAATTCACTAAACATGGTAAATATAAAACTATGTTTATAACTAAAATCGACGTCAATGTTGAACGTAACATTTTTAACAATGAACTGAATTTTCAATGGGATATGAGCTATAAATAGTCCTAAAAATGATAATGAAGTATAGATAATAATTAGATATTCAAGTGAATACACGACATAAAATATAATTTAGTCAGTTTATCACGCGATTAAATAATCGCCTGTTTGTATTATCTAATTTATTATTAAAAATGCACAGTCAGAGTTAAACGCAACTAATATGTGAGCGAATTTAATTTCATCAACACAGAATCATAAGTTACTCCCTAAAGTATAACAAAACGGTTTAAATAAAATACCTACAATAAAAATCACCAATGATAATATCACGGCAATTATACATATATTGGATATAAAAGTTAGTACCTTTTCCATAACCATTATATATATTTTATTTATTTACTAGCGACGGCCATCGCCACGGCGTCCCACGCAATGCTTATAGGCACGTGCCGACATCACATTAGAAACCTCCAAAATTGTCAGTGTTTCTCTAACATATTATGCATGTATTGTATATAAAAACCTTTCCCTTGAGTCACTCTATCAAAAAAAACTGCTTCGAAATCCGTTGCGTACTTTCAAAGATTTAAGCATACATATAGGGACAGAGAAAGTGACTTTGTTTTATACTATGCAGTGATTAATTCAAGCACTATAATATATTTTGTAGTAAAATAATTAATAATAAAAAATATATGTATATAATAGATGTAAAGTATGAAGGGCCACCCTAACATCCGCTGGAAAGGCAATATTATGAAAGTGACAGGACTTAACTGGCTCGAGATAACTAAAGATAGGAAATACGTTTCTGGAGACGGATCACCAGATATTTTTGGATTCATGCAAAAAAAAAAACAAAGTCATAGATTTTCTACATTACTTTGAGCTTTTACTTGCCCACTAAGTGGAATAAAGCAAATCAGGAACATGTAAATAAAATATTGTATTAAACAATATTTAGGCTACCATATTAGAAGTTATTTTTTTATAATGGCTTTTAATTTAGACTTTAAGAGTATCAATTAAAAGACTGTGAAATTTCACACATTTTTTTTATATTATTTTAAAACTGCTGTAGGCGATCAAACAATGATCCGTAGGCGGTCCGCGGTGTGGTAAATGAAAAAGGTTTACCGACTAGTACATAATAACAATTTAATATCAGATACACAAGTTGGAAAAGTACAAAAAATTGCTTGCACATGGACGTCAGAACTCAGAGTTGAACAAAATACACGACTGTCGCCGGACGTGGAGAGGGTTTAAATTTTTTTTATTTACTTTAATGGTATTCAAATAAAATTGGTTAAAATCGAGCTGAATCAAGCGGGCAGTAAGCATCGGCAACCACTCTATATGTTAGAGATGCTGATCTCAGCACCAAGGTAGAAGTGCTATCTAATTTATCAATGATATAGAACTTTCTTACTCATGTGAGTCAGGGAATATATTGTACTTTTTTTAACTTAATATAATGTAGGTATGTATATGTCAATAATTTAAGATTAAAAAGATTGAACATATGAAGACATTTTTACGCCTGAATATAGAAATACAATACAAGGTGTCATTTGAGATACTTTCTCATTTAACATTTTTTAAGAGGTTTCTATTGCATTATTTTTTCACGATTGCTTTAATGATTGACTTGTTTTTATCCAGAATTGAAAAAGTTACTCAATGGTTAAAAATAAATAAATGTTATTTTATGGAGCACTAATTTCTGTAATTGCATTTTTGTAGCTGATTTGATTACAAGTGGGTTAATATGACAAAAAATCGTGACGAGTTTGCTTCACCAATTTCAACCAGGATAATGCTTTAGCAATTCTGTTCTAAGTAATTTTAAGAACACAATCAAATTTACTTATTGTAATGTATTAATACCCTGTCTAATAAGTTAGTTAAAATTATTCCATATCATATTTTACTTAAACATGGTTAGTTTATTCACATCGAGACGACAGCTAGTCAACAAATAATACATAGTTTACACAGACTTAGTTTAGTTTTACTTTTGCCTTACAACTATTTGATTTCAAAATTATCTTAATGGCATAATAAACTAGAGTGAGGACTAGAGACGTTAAGGTTAGGAGAGCTATAAGTACAGGTCCTAGAACGTCGAGCATGAGATATTCGCTCCAGGAGATGTTGGCAGCCGGCGCGCGGTAGTGGCTGGCGCCGCCGTGCCGCAGCACGTGCTCGGTCCACCACACGGCGCGCTCCATAGGCGTTTCTGGCTGGTCGTTTATAAGCGATCTGAGACGTTTAATATTCTCCCTGTAACTGTTTAACAAACATTTCTTTAAATAAAGTTCAGAATGTCTTGAGACACTTCATTACGATTTGCCTTGGCACTTAGTTTATGAATAGTCACGACTCCACAGCTCGGTTCATAATACCGACTATAAACTCATCAAAACAAACTTAGTTTTATTAAGTACCTACTGTATTTCAAATACTTGGTCTCGCGCTGACAATCTTTTGAATGGAATGGAAAATAAAATTAATTTCAGCTACCTCTGTACAATACGATATTAACTACATATTTTATTTCTTAAACCCAATAATTAGCATGTGGCGTTTATCCCCCTACTCGCCGTATATAAAGTAAGCGAATTACGTCCTTTGGATTTATAAGTACCTATTTATTTGATTATTATCTAACCATACCTAATCGTCTTTTACCTTTTATCGGATAAGACCCTTTCAGCAGCTTTAATCAAATCATTAGCGATCATTGTTTCAGAATCAATGGCTTCACCAATTCCCAGTTGAACATACTGGTTAACATTAAACCACTGATCTCCGAGGAACGGAATACCAACTAATGGGACTCCTGCATCAATTGCTTCATCAGTCGACTGAAGACCACCTTGAGTTATAAATAACTTGATGTTTGGATGCACTGAAAAATACTATGACTTTAATAAATAAAAATGAAAAGTACTTTAACTATATATAGCAGAATACCAACTTAAAATTTACCCAACAAATCTCGTTGTGGGAACCATTTTTGAATTTTCACGTTTTTAGGAACTCTCTCTAGATCATTTCCGTCAAATTTCCATAAAACATCGTAGTCCAAAGCTTCGAATGTATCTAAAAATGCGTCTAGGAAATCCTTATCCATGTGTGATGGTCGAACATTTGTACCCAGGCTTACATATACCACGCCTCTACTTGAGTTGTCTAAATACGATTTCAAATCCTGCAAATAAATTTGAGTTTAGAACAGCAACATAGTATAACCTAATACAAACTTTAATTAATATATAAAGTTACTTTTCTTGTGACATTTTGACTTTGATATCAATGTTTTGCACTTACATATTTTGCTTCGTATAGTAACAGAAAGCGTTTGTCCCAAGATAATGACTATATAAATAAAAAGCTTACCTGTGGCAGGTTCTTCGCAGGTTGCATATGCAAGTTTCCTAAGTATATAACATTGGGTGGTACTGGACGATTTCCAGCAATTATTGGGTGTGCATTTAAAAATAGTAAGTCCACATTATTCTGGAGTTCCTTTACAGTTGGCGCGTTTGGTCCAAACCGTTGCTTCAGTAGTTTCTCTTCCAATTCATCAATCAATTTGAAAGTATTCCATATTTTGTACTCATTGTATGTTTCTTTTATTTTATCATAAAATGAAAGGTCATTGAATTTGTTTCTTAAAAAATTCGGATAAAATAATGGATGCCTGCTCACGGCACCCATTAGATCATAAGTTTCTAATATACCGTAGTTAGATGAGAACAAAATTATTGGTGCATTAAATATTTTACCGACAATCAGATGGAAGTTGAGAAATGCTTCAGCAATAATTAAATCGAAGCGTTGAGTTTTATCTTCAATTAGCTTCTTTACCTCTGGAAAATCGAAAAGGCCAGTTGTTATTTTAAGAAAATCTTCGAACACTTTGATATTGGCCATTTCATCTACGCCTGAAATCACTCCTCGTTTAAATGTTTTTTTGGTCTTTGAAATATGATTTGTGAGTGATTCATACGAAAGCCCGACATCAATTTCGGTGATGTTGTCAGGAGGTCTGTCCTTGGGGAGAGCTGGGTTCGGAGTAATCACAACTAGCTCATGTCCTCTTTTCGCCAATTCCAGATAGTAAGCTCTGAACACAAACTGATGGCTGATAGAAGGTGTTGGAAATACTCCTAGTATTCTTGCGGGGTTAACTTTTGTTGATAAACATAATATTATGTTAATAAATAAAAACAACCTTAGTGTTGAACGTGACATTATGAACTGCAAATTGAAATGTACTGTGGTGATATGAATTACAAACCGGTTGGGTAATGATAATAATAGATAATAATAAGATATCATGTGTAACTAAGTATGGAACATAACGTCAAGGCGTTATTATCAGGCGATAATCTATACTAATATTATAAAAAGGAAAGATTTGTTTGTTTGTAACGAATAGGCTCCGAAATTACCGGACCGATTTGCACAATTCTTTCACCATTAGAAGCTATGTTATTCATAAATAACTTAGGCTATATTTCATCCCCGTATTACTATGGGAACGGGAACTACGCGGGTAAAACCACGTGACGGCACCTAGTAATATATAAAATTCTCAGTCTCATTCAGAGACAGACTCGCGCAGTGAGAACAACTAATAACATATATTGTAATATTCTCTTATTGAGAAATAGAAATAGACGATATTAACGCAGTAGATATACGTTTGAAATCTACATTAGAGTAAGCCTACATTAAGGTCATGAAGGCTAAAATTATGAGAATGAACAAAATACCTAATAAAATTTGATGTTTAAGTATGGCTTAATGCATGTTTATATTACTTTTGAAATGTCTGAAATCAATTTTGCTTCAAGCTTGCAAATTCGCAATACACGAGGGAATACCAAATGAAGAGAAGTTTCCAACTGAAACTTTCATGTTTATATCAAAGGAATAGATGAGGAATTAATTACACACCTACAACACTGAATTGTAGACTAGAAGAACTTACTCTCAAGTATTTATAATACTTTGGTAAAGTTTGAAATTAAGAATTATGATCCAACGTCTTATGGAACTAGTAGAACGTGTATTCAAAGGCTTACGGCAATATATATATTATGCGTCCTACCTTAAATAAGCTGAAGTATAATATGCAAATTAATCCGTTTTAGATATAGAGTTTCATTAATCACAAGGAGATCCAACATTTCGGGTCAAATGCTCGCAACCGGAAACTCGCATGATAAAAAAGGGTCCTTAGTTTAAAATTCAACCTCCCTTGAAATAAAATCAACGCGCGATGATTACGCGGAGATAGCAAATTACGCAAAGGAAGCTGGCAAATGAAGCGAAAATACGATTATTTTGCCCTGAGACTTGCGAAAATTTATACGGAATGTTCGCCTTTATTTAACGACTAAAGGTGTGGACTGAGTTAGTTTGTAAAGCGGTTTGCTACATAGCCATTAGTTAGCAGATTGGGAAAAACGAATTACCGGGAGAGTTCGTTATTCGATTCACGTACGTACTTGTATCTTTTCATCCACAAATGCTATTGACTAGTAATTTTGTCCAACTAAGGAATAGACGCACAAAATCCGATATTTTAAAGAGAAGAAAATCCAGTTTTCTTAATGGCAAATATAACTAGGCAAATATTTTGCAACGATAAATACTAAGCATCTTAATTTTATTTAGTAGGATTATATTTACTAGATTTGGAAATTTTTCATCACATATATTTTAAAAACTGCAGCAAAAAGTATGTCCACAGTTTTTACAACTTTTGAAGTAAATTATTCACATGTGTGCTTGCGACAAGATAATGCACTCAAGTAATTTGGGTCGGAACATCTTTTCCTAGCTCAGTATAATATCTGCATTTAGAAAAATAAAAGTATAACCCCGGTGAACATTTTAGTAAAAGTTAAATCGCTTTGCTCATGCCAATAAGAACAACTCCTGCTCCGAAATGATGTAAATTAGCATATTTGTAATTCAGGTCGGCCTGCATTTGTTTATTTGTCTTATAATTTACCACTTTCTTGTTTTACCGAATTCTATTACACTGTTTATGTATTGAAAGCCTTACTTCACATTACGCTCTCTGAAATCTGAATATGCAATGAGGTTATTATCGTTCGCTTAATGTTTTTTTATACATTACTTTAATGAGCTGATCTTGTTGGATGCAGCTCTTTGTATAATTTCAAACTTATTTATTTTTATTAGCTTGTTGTTGATAACACCGTTGAAAATATTTCTAGGTACATTACTTATATTTATCTTTTCCCCTACTCTATTTGAATGGTAGAGTAAGCGTGCAAATGAATTGCTAATATTTTAGTAAGGCGTTTTATGTTTGTATTCACCGAATCTTAATGAAGTTAATAATAAATTACACAAAGATAAACCTTTCCACAATCATATCAGGTATTCGTTTATCTTGCATCTATAAGCTATAAATATAATACTAGTTGACTTCGTCTATTAGGTACTAAGTGCTTCTATCTATTAAAAAAACCGCATCAAAATCCGTTGCGTAGTTTTAAAGATTTAAGAAGACATAAGGAAAGACAGCGGAAAGCAACTTTGTTTTATTATAATATGTAGTGATGTAGGTATAAGGTAGAACATTCATGTCCTCATCAACTGTCGTAAAATCATGACAGTTGTCTCGAGGGTTTCAAAGCGCAAGCAACGGCCTAAGCCGAAGTTAGACTCCACATGGCACCCTCAGCGTAGAAGCTTAACAAACGCTCGTTGAAAGCCCTCAGTCCTAAGGATCAGCGTGCCCCATCTGTGATAGGTCTGTGTCACCTTGAAGTCTGTTAAATAAATAATACTATGATTGTTACTTTCCCCATAAATGGGCCCTGATCGTTAAAAATGATGAAACAGATTCAAATCTTAATGGGTGAGTGTAAGTTTTATTAATTACCTACTGGCTCCAGTCCTACGGATAAGTTTGGATGTATTATTATAAAACTACTGTTTAACCACTTAGTTTCAGTTATTTTACCAGATATATCATCATATACAAAAAATACCCATATGAGAAAACAAATATTTTGTATGTAAATTACATTTTTTTTTACTTAGTTATTTTGCTATTTGCGGCGGAGACTAATTCAGTAAATCAAAGATCATTATAAAAATCGATGGCCTCGTTCCTCAGTAATAAATGGTGTAACTATCACGAAAATCTATATATATAAAAATGAATTGCTGTTCGTTAGTCTCACAAAAACTCGAGAATGGATGGACTGATTTGGCTATTTTTGGTCTTGAATTATTTGTGTAAGTACAGGGAAGGTTTAAAGCATTCAGTTTTTGTATTAATTGATGCTGAGGCAGTACGAAGTTTGCCGGGTCAACTAGTGTTTGATAAATATATGTAGGTATCGTCTGTCTGTCTACTCTGAGATGTCAACACTGTATGTGATCATTTCTACAAAGTAGGTACAATAGAAGAAAATATCAGCAAATAAAAAATGTGCTGGCTCAGGTCGTTAAAACATCATAGAATCTAAAGAATAACTAGGTACCCGTACAAAAACTTATATTTTATACAGAATTTCTATATTCTATTTATATGTAGGTATAGGTACTAGTTGACCCGCGCAACATCGTTAGCGTCACTTGCCCGTTTTTGCAACATTTTTGTTTGATGATCCGCTCCTATTCGTCATAGCGTTATGATGTCTAGCTCCTCGATAAATGGGCTATCTAACACAGAAATAATATTTCTAATCGGACTAGTTGTTCCTTAGATTAGCGCGTTCAGGCAAACAAATAAACAAACAAACTCTTCAGCTTTATATAATAAGCAGGTATAGATAGCTTCGTATGAATGTAGTATTTCTATATAATTGAAGTGCCTAGGTATCTGGTCACCATAATACAAGCTCTGTCTATTTTGGAATCAAATTGGTAGTGTCTGAAACTTTCATTACAAAATTTTGACTGCAGGTAGGTACTATTAAGTTATTTTATTACCATTTATTTAGTTATTTAGGAAAGTTAGTTATAAGTTATGTGTATACACACAACTACTTGCATACGCAAGTAGTTTATTTTTAAAGAGTTTAAATATTTACATAGATCTGTTATCGAGGATCTGTTAACAATATAAAGTCACAATTAATTAAAAATATGTGAGGTATACAATTTCCCCCCGCGGTTTCAACCGCGTCCTCGGTTCTTTAATACGGCGATAAAATTTAGCTTTATTATGTAATTTAGCCTTCCTCTGGTGAAATATATTTTTTAACCGGGTTTGTGTTTTAGGCGTGAAATCGTAACAATCAAACAAAAGTCTTGGATCTACTAGCTTTTCAACATATACGGAACCTACGGTTCATACGCGAGTCCGACTTAGTCATACTAACTTTATTATTATTTTTTTTTTATTTATTTATTTAAAGTCGCTTTTTAACATCAAAGGTCATTAGCGACCACAATAAACAATTACATTTATATCGAATCATACACATTAATCATTTTCAAAAATTTCAGCGTTTGGGTATATCCATCTTGATTTAAACAATCTTTTAAACTGTTAGGTACATTACAAATTAATTTCTCATTACTGTATGCTGTACATTCAACTAGAAGATGTAAGACAGTCAAGTCCAGTCCGCACTTGCATTTGTTTTTATCGGATTTCGTTATTAGGTGAATGTGTGTCATATTTGTGTGTCCGATACGTAGTCTGGTAATTACTACTTGATAACTTTATTATTGTTGAGTGCGGTCGTCGATTGTATTGAATAAAATATGTATTTCCCATTATCATAATTGTTTGGTTTATTTTGGTCCTAATTACATATGTACTACATATATTGCGTATCGATAAAATCATTATTACTAAGCTTTCAGTCTTTATAGACGTATTGGATAGAGATAATATGAGTGGAACAATGAAGAACGTAAAAATCCGTAATATGAAACCAATTATGACGATGCGCCTCCTAATGGGCTACTATAATGATTGTCAAGACTCTCTTGAGATGTGTTTAATACGTAAAGTGTACTGTGTGTTATTCCTAATACTTCTCATGTATATAATATTTGCTTATAACGTGATATTTCCCTTTTTCATAAGAATGTGTTTGTCTATAGAATATATTGTTTACGTCGCTGTGTCATACACTGTTAGAGATGTTTATTTACTCGAATATTTTGATGTTGTTAAAATTATCGATCGTACTCCTGTTTCAAAAGCTGTGCTTAAAAAATTCGATCGGTCTTTAAATATTTTTATATTCACTATTTTTGTTTTGAGCGTTTTAAATAATTATGTATTTTGCCTTGAAATATTTCAACAATGTGCAAGTCAACCGTTGATTATTGTTCAATGGAATATTTTTAAGTTCGCTGTACAATTAGGACGCCTTCCGATGGTGCTAGTTATACTCTTACTGTATTATCGTGTGAAATGCATTCTCACCACATTAAAAACAGTAGGATTCGATGGTTCACCAAAAACTTGCATATCACCAAGCAAATATATAGAAATGTACGAAGTTCTACTCTCGGGGCTTAAAAAAACTGATAAACCACTAAAATTTATGGTAAATATCTTTACGCTCTGTAAGAGTTTTTAGACGTACAAATATCTTATCTTATTTTATTATAATTTTCAGATAGTTTTAAATTTAACGTGTACTCTTCCGAAACTGCTATGCGATTTAAGTGTGGTCATTGGGAAATTAAAAACTGATGTAAGTTTAGAAACGTCATTATTGAAACTAGATAAAATATTCAAAGTATCTTTATGCAGACTATTTGCAGTTTTATTTCGTAAGACTACCTACTGGGAATCTTCTATTTTCCCGACATAGAAAGCAGTCTATACGTTTTTCCAGAGCATATTCTAACTCTGTGCCAAACTAATGTTATGGCGTGAAAGAGAAACTAACATACATACATACAAATACATTCTCAGAAACTTTCGCATTTATAATATTAGTAGGATAATTTTGTTTGCGAATTGTAATTGTATAACACCACAATTATTTTTTTACATTATTATTTTTAAATTTCTCAAAAAGTAGTAACATTTCTATACTTTAAAAAAATATTTCTTATCTTACAGGGACCCAATATGCCTCTCGTCTTATGGTTACTAACAGAAACGTTAACTTCGTACATATTTCTAATATTCCCATCAATCTTGTTAGATCTGATGTCAGATGATTTGGAAGATATGGCTGGCCTAGTTTTAGAGAAACGTCGAGCTTGTCAAAGTAAGTACAATCAACGATTCCTTTGACTACGTACCGAAATGGTGAAAAAGATAAAAGAGACAGCTGTTCCCCTCAGCATTTTTTCAAACTGTGACTCAAGTAAAAACCTCCATTTATATAAAGTTATAAATAAGCTTTGATAGGTACCAAGTTGATGTTTTTAAAAGGCAAACCTCTTAGTTCCAGGTATAAAACCTTGTAGTACTCTTGAAACTATCGGTTTGTTTGTAAAAGAGCTCTATTTAAGTATTCATTTATTCATGGTCCCTACCCAAACTATTTTGAGCTTGATTAAAAATTTCAGTATATTTGAGTGGATAGATTTTTTTGTTGCGGTTAAAATAATATTATAATTATTTTAGAAAAACTAAAATAATTATAATATCCTAGGACATTTTTCGCACACGGCCAATCACACACGGCCATGCCAAATTAAAAAATTAGCAGAGCTTGTGGTATGGTAACCAGATAGCTGATATACTACTTTTAAATACATACCTACCTACTTACTCGTATAGATGTTTTACATCTCCTAAAATGACTAATGTACTCATCATCAGCTCATATACGTCTCCACCGAGGAGCTCGAGCCTCCCCTAACATCGAGGTGATTTAGGCCCATAATCCACCACGCGGGCCTAGTGCGGATTGGAGGACTTCACATGCCATTAATTGTTACATCTCGGGCATGCTGGTTTCCTCACAGTGTTTTTTCAACACCTAAGGCTAGTTAGTGGTCTGAATCCGTACGTAAGTTTATATGAGCTCAGAGGTACGAGCCAGGGGTTTGAACCTGCATCCTCATGATCGTGAGTCGGTGCGTTTCCAACTGAGCCACCACGGCTACATTTTATGATATCTAATTATCACGTTCCAGATGAGTGTACAAAATCTGAGACCCAGGAGCTATTACAGTATCTTCGTCAAAATCCGTTCGAGTACTCTGTTTGGGACACAGTGCCTCTAAATATACGTGCTATCATTTCATTCTCATCATTTTGTATTACATACGTCATCGCTGTTTTGCAAATAAAAGATAATATTTAATTGAAATAAATAAAAATTAATTATTTTTCGAGTAACAACAATTCAATTATTATAGTCTTGTAGCAACAACAATCACTTGGAAAGCAGAAATTTACTAAAAAACGGCCAAGTGCGAGTCGGACTCGCGCACCGAGGGTTCCGTAAAAAAAATATATTATGTGATGTAACTAAAAATTTATGGTTTTCGTAATTTTTCCTTTATCTATGCTATAAGACGTTGCTTCGTACCAAATTTCAAGATTCTGAGTTCACGGGACGCACCCTGTAGGTTTTGATTCCCTTGCAAGTGTCGAAAATTTGCGGCATAAACGGCTGTATCTTTTGATTGCGTTGGCTTAGAAGTTTGATTTTTTCACAGCTTCAAGGGACAGTAGACCTGAGTAATTGATAAAAATTTCAGCTTCATACCTCCACGCGTTCCTGAGAAAAAGGGTATTGACAGACGGACGGACGGACGGACAGACGGACAACAAAGTGATCCTATAAGGGTTCCGTTTTTTCCTTTTGAGGTACGGAACCCTAAAAACTGTATTAAAGTCGAATAAATAAATGAATTGTGTGTATAAAGTGCCGAATAATTGTTCAATAATATATACTTTCTGGCTGTGGGGTTTATTGACGTGACAACGTCTTATAAATTGGTTTGCCGGGCGACACTTCAAGAAACTGCGTTACGCTCCGCTCACGTTACGTCACGTTATGTTTTAAATTGTTACTATTATTTCATCCTTCTTCCTACTATACGAATGAATATTCACATTAAAATTATTTTACCACTCAAAGTCGTTGTCACGTAAAACTTTCGCCCGTATACCGACTTTACAGGCAACCAATTTTTTTGACGTGACAACGTCTTATAAATTGGTTTGCCGGGTGACACTTCAAGAAACTGCGTTACGCTCCGCTCACGTTACGTGACGTTATGTTTTAAATTGTTACTATTATTTCATCCTTCTTCCTACTATACGAATGAATATTCACATTAAAATTATTTTACCACTCAAAGTCGTTGTCACGTAAAACTTTCGCCCGTATACCGACTTTACAGGCAACCAATTTTTTAACTATTTTTAATGATCCTCCGCTCCTATTGATTGTAGCGTGATGTTATTCAGGCATATAGCCTTCGATAAATGGGCTACAAAAAAAAAACCATATTTCAGTCCAGTAGGTACTCGAAGCCTACCCAATATATACAATTAACGTCAGTACCACAATACATATAAGTATAAATAAAGGTGATTTAAAATGACCTTGCCTTGTCCTCGCTATTTCAGTACGTTTTGACAATTGAATGAAATTGTTTTTATTGATTTTTTTTCTTGGTTTCAAAAGCTTTATTCATTCCCTGTCTCCAAACACAAAGCGCACAATTTTCTCGCGTTTTCAATTCCCCTTATCCTTCGACCTTCAAATTACTTTGGATTGTGATAAATGAAGTTCCCTGAAGTCGATTCAAATTAACCGTTTTCAATTTATTTCACTGTCAATTTTGTTTTTCTTGTTTCTTATTTACGTTGAAAATCTGACTTAATCTCAATAATTACTAACCTAATAGGAATAGCTTTTTATAATTTTAAATAACTTCCGTGATAAATAAACAAACAATGACAAGACAATGGTTAGAATTATTAGGACTATAGTGACTAGTTCCAGTTCTAGATACTGTGTCCAGGAGATGTTGGCGGCGGGCGCGCGCAGATGCTTGGCGCCGCCGTGGCGCAGCACGTGCTCCGTCCACCACACGGCGCGCTGCAGCGGCCGCTGCGGCTGGTCGCGCATCAAAGTACGAAGCTTTGCGATATTTTCGCGATACCTGGAAATATATAAATATAAATTAGAAAATCTACAATTATTTATCGTATACAAGTAAACGCCGCGTACTCTTGGCCACATAAACAAAGCCTATGCTCGGGAAGCGTTTACCAAATATTTTTTAATAAACAAACAAACAAACTAACAATATGTGGGCTGGCTAATTAATCTATTCGAGCGGCCAAGAGGTAGGTAAGCTTGAAGTGAAGCAACGGCGATTGAATTTAAAACTGAGTTTATTAACGGAAGCGACAGAAGATATATACTACTAACATACAGGCACAGCAAGGAAGAAATTTATATACTATTGAAAGATATGCAAAGCAAATGAAACATTTAAACAGAATAATCGAATGAGCTACGTGAATTTGGTCAGAGCAGAAAGGAGCGTGCGCTCAACGCTGAGGTGGTTTACTGACTGCCGGGCGCTGAGTAAAACTCATGCGCCGGGCCGCCGGCTCTCGCCTAACGGTACATCGAGCGACCGCGGACAAAGATTTCGAAACTACTGGATTCCGCGGCTTTGCTCGGACATTTTTAATTTAATTATATTTTTACAATTTATTATTTTTAAGCTATTGCATAGCTTTTATCGCGGGCTCTGAGCGCGGCGACCGAATCAAGAAATTCCGTAACGAAAAAAACCTAACACATCGTCTAACGTCGTTTAAGTTCGGCAGACTTCGGCACGGTGTTTGTTTGCTATCTTCTTAACTCTTTGACGTTTTGAAAAAATGGCGTTTGACATTTATAAAAAACAAAACTCAATTTCCGTATTCGCGCGTAATTATTTTGTTTCTATTTCGTGGCAAGGGTACCACGTCATAAAGCCTAAGTATTCAAATACGTATGCACATCAGAATGCATATTATTAAAAAAAAGTTTTACGTGACAACGACTTTGAGTGGTAATAGTTATTTGTTATACAAGAGTGCAAAGTTGCTTTTTAACCGCGTGTTCAATTTTGATGACCGAGCAAGCGAAGGATTCTAAAATTGAATCACGAGCGCAGCGAGTGATTCAAAATTAGAATCCTGAGCGTTAGCGAGGGAATCAAAAGAGCACGAGGTGAAAAATCTTTGCACTCGAGTGCAACACGTAACTTTTCATTCCACCTCAGCGAGGAAATGACTAAATGCAAAAAAAAAAAGTTGTATGATATATTCGGCACCATAGAGGTAGCAGTAAATAGGTTTAATGTTTTTTAAGCTATTGCATAGCTTTTATCGCGGGCTCTGAGCGCGGCGACCGAATCAAGAAATTCCGTAACGAAAAAAACCTAACACATCGTCTAACGTCGTTTCAGTTCGGCAGACTTCGGCACGGTGTTTGTGTACGTGCGACTAGACGTATGCTAGATCGAGACGAGCTGCTCCGAAATCGGACGAATACATAAGCAGCTGTTTATGAAATGAAATCAAATGAAATCAAATCAAACGAGACGAGACGAGACGAGACGAGACGAGACGAGACGAGACGAGACGAGACGAGACGAGACGAAACGAAACGACACGAAACGAAACGAAATGAAATGAAATAAATTTGAAATGAAATGAAATAAATTTATTCATTCAAATATGCCTTCACAGGCACTTATGAAACGTCGACTCTAATGCTTGGTTCGGAAGGTTGCTTTTGCTGAGAAGAGCCGGCAATAAACTCAGCAATTACTCTTTTCAAAACAAGTTTTAACAATAATAATATTAGTCCTGATAGAACGAGCGCTATACCCATGCCTCGCCATCGTTAAAATAATCGTTTATACTATAATAAGCCTTCTGTACCAAAGCTGACTTAACTCGTTCCTTAAATTTATTCATAGGCAAATCTCAAATATTTGTGGCGATTTTGTTATAAAACCGTGCACCAAGTTCTAAAAATGATCCTTGCACTTTCTGTAATCTATATGCAGATGTTACAAGTTTATGCTTATTTCTAGTATTAATGGAGTGCAAATCACAATTTTTCGTGAAAAGACTAATGTTTTGACGGACGAATATTACGTTTGCATAAATGTACTGGGATGCAACTGTGAGAATGTTAATTTCCTTAAATTTATCTCTGAGGGAAGCTCGCGAGCTTAAATTATAAATAGCACAGACTGCTCTTTTCTGCAAAATAAAAACTGTATCTATATCAGCTGCTCTGCCCCAAAGCAAGATACCATAGGACATAACACTATGAAAATAACTGAAATAGACTAATCTAGAAATGAGAAAGTATATAGGTGTATATGTATTTATGTACAACAGTGAATAGCTGTACTGGTAAAATTTGTGTATGAAGTGTTTTGAATATGAATGAACAAAGTGCATTTATTATTCAAATAAATAAATAAAATTATAATTGCATAAGTTGATACAAAATGCTATGCAATGCAATAGCTTTACCGCGGCAGTCCCCGAGTGCCTCACGTATTTTTATAATTTTACTTTTACGTTATACAATACTATACATTTTATATTACATATACATATTAACTATTTATTTATACAAAATACTTTTACATTAAAACTTAAACATAAACACATATATACTACATAACATGCCGCTACAAATATTTACCTTTTCAATATATTGGCACAGATTTATATACAGACCACACTGGTGCTATAAATAGGTAAATTTCATTAATTCGTTTAAAATTTGAAATTAAATTACTAGATTCATCAAAGCATTCGTGTCAGCTTCAGTTTACATTTAACTTAATTTATTAATAACTCATTGACTATTAATTTAATTTTGAGGATTTCTGAAGGTATAAATATTGCTCCGTCACAGAGAAACGCTTAGTCCGTCGTCGGCTGTCGGAGCGGTAACAACTTTATTTGTGGTGTACCCTCGTAAATATATTTCTAAGGAATATTATGTAAGTGCTGTTGAAATGTAAGTATGTAAAAAGTATTTAAATAAAACCTGTATAATAAATAGATAGATCGGCGCCCCGGCAATTTCATTATAATTTATATATGCCATAAAACCACGGCCTCCTAACATTCGTCATTTAATTGACCGCCAACTATAGAAACAAATCTTTAAACTGAAAGGTCATTTTCATTCTCATTTTCGACTAGATTTAAAGATATTTTCGCTTACATTTCGTCACTAATCACTGTTTTAATTGCATTTCTCAGTTGATCCTCGTCAAGGGTCTCTATTTCGAGTTTCAACCCAATTTTGTGATAGACATATTTCTCGGCGTTACACCATTGATCGAATAACGTCGGTATTCCAATTAATGGAACTCCAGCTGTAATTGCTTCATCCGTAGACTGCAGACCTTCTTGCGTAATGAACAATTTTACTTTCGGGTGTCCTGAAATTGAATTTTTTAACCTATTATCATTAAGATCATTTGTTTAAATCATGTTTGTAAATATAAAATTAACAAATATAACAAGAATAACGCAAATACTATGTTTATAATGTATCATCACTACATAGTATAAAACAAAGTCGCTTTCTCTGTCCCTACCCCCCCTATGTATGCTTAAATCTTTAAAACTACGCAACGGATTTTGATGCGGTTTTTTTAATAGAATGATTCAAGCGAAAGGTTGAATTTTTATATACAATACATGCATTATAATGTTAAAGAAACACTGTAAATTTTGAAGGTTTCTAATGTGATGTATAAGCATTGCACCCGTGCGAAGCCGGGGCGGGTCGCTAGTTGTTTATAAATATGGAACATACTTAAAACGTCCGCTTGTGGAAACCATTTTGCAGTTCTGATATTTCTAGCCAATCCAGATTGATCATCACTGTCCCACTTCCATAAAATATTGTACGGCAATTCAGAAAATACTTTAATGAAGATATCCAATTTTTCCTTAGGAAGCAATGATACATTTATACCAGTGCCAAAACTTATGTAAATGACACCATTTTTTGATGAATCCATATAGGTTTTCAAATCCTGTAATCACACAAATGACCATTACTGAAGGTACGATATATTTCTGTTGTTCATTTATTTAGATTTCATGTGTTGTAAACAATAAAGAATATTTGTATTGTACGATGTGACAAATAAATATAAATCTAATTAGAATATTTAAAATCATTAGGTTTTATAATATTAAACAAGGTAATATTCACGTTAATTACGACTTAATTGATCTTTGAGTAAATAATTTAATATTATGAATACGATATAAGAACTTAATTTAACTGTATTAACGTGCATGAAATAAATTTTAGTGGACTTAATAAAGTAGTTATTCTTCGTAAAAATATTATTCCTATGTTATTTAATAAATAGTTATTTATACCTTAGGAAGTTCTGTTTCCGGTTTTTGATGCACGCCTCCCAAGTGAACAACACTCAGAGGTACAGGCCTTATTCCTTCCCAAATTGGATATGTATTCAATACAAACATATTTACATTATCAAATAACTTTTCAATGGATGGGATATCATCGAAAAATTTCTTCATAGCTTGGTTTTCAAATTCAGCATTCGATGAAGCAAAACGTGCTAATCGCAGGTCACTAATTGATGCTTTTAATTGTTCCCACATATTCAAATTGTCGTTATTGTACGGAAAAACTGATGGAAAGAGATGGTGAGTTGGTGCACCTACAGTACCATAGGAGCCCGTCGCGTAATATGAACTCATCAAAATAACGGGAACTTTGTAAACAAACGATAACATCAATGTTAATCCTACTTCCTACTAATATTATAAATGCGAAAGTTTGTATGGATGTTTGTTACTCTTTCACGCTCCAACGGCTGAAGGGATCTGCTTGAAATTTGGCACAGAGCTAGAATATGTTCTGGAATAACACATAGGCTACTTTTTATCCCGGGAACGCGGGTGAAACCGCGGGGAGCCACTAGTATATTATAAAGGCGAAAGTTTGTAAGTATGGATGTATGTATGTATGGATGTTTGTTACTCTTTCACGTAAAAACTACTGAATGGATTTGAATGAAATTTGGAATAAAGATAGCTTATAACCTGGATTAACATATAGGCTACTTTTTATCCCGGGAAAATGGAAGACCTCCCGGGTACGCGGGTGAAACCGCGGGGAGCCACTAGTCTATAATAGTTCTCTAAAATGATCAGATCAAATGTTATTTTCTTATTGTGAATTAAATTTTGTATAGCATCACATTCAAACTGAAGAACGGACAAATTATTCATCAAATCTCTTGCACCACTGGAGTGTTCAAGTATACCGTTTCTTTTACCGATCGAGTAAGTCCAAGCATCGTTTATTTTCGAATTATTTCCAATATTGCTGATATCAATTTCAGTAAGATTTTCTACTGGTCCTTCTTTTATATTCGGCGGGACCGTAGCTATAACGACAATTTCGTGGCCTCGATTCAAAAGTTCTTGTATAATGCTACGGAAAACCGCCTGATGACTTGAAGATGGCAATGGAAACATGGCCAATATCCGAGCTGATTCATAAAACGGCACTGAAGTAATCGATAACACTAAGAAAAATAGCACTTTACTCATTTTTGATTTTATTAATATTGAATTCAAAATTTCTTGTGAGGACACGAGCCGGTAAAACGTAACTAAGGATTGTAAGAGGTACTGAATAGAGTATAAAGACAATGTAAAATTATTTAATAAATATGTGTACTGCAAATACCTACCAACGTTACTAGACTTGTGCTGTTCAAATAAAGAAATGTCTAGCAGCTGTTATTAAGGTACCGTACCAAAACAGTAAAATCTAACAACGCATATTTTAGCCCTTTGAAGTTTTTATATAATTAATTTACCATAATAATAATTGTAAAACTCTACTCTTTACTACCATTTCGTTATGTTTAGGTTGGCTTTGTAGTTATTGATCCTAACATTCAAGCCAGTCCACGCCAGTCGTATGTCCGTTTCTTCTGTGTCTCGATGTAATAATCTATTTAAGCAAGTATTTAAAACTAGTATATCAGTTATCTGGTTACCATATCACAAGCTCTGCTTAGTTTGGAATCAGATCGGCCGTGTGTGAAAAAAAGTCCCTGTATTTTGACTTATTTTTTTAATATGAAGGAAACCCTACAAACAAAATACATCGTACTTTCTTGGTTTTTATCCAATAACCTTATAAATTATTGAAAAACATTTTGCCATTTATATGACATTCATTAATATGTTTACCTTTGAATATATAAATAACGTTTTGTCAATAACTCTATACCAATGCTTCCAAATATTGTACCTAATGTATATAAAGTGACAGGGATAAATTTGGTTTATATACGTAATGGTACTTGTGATCACTATTTCAAATATATTTTTGAAGATTGAACTCTACGTGATTTATGGTGAAGCTGTAGTATTTGAAAAGGTAAAAGTGGAGATGGCAACTACATCTCTGTAATGTCATTTTATTAGATACTGCGTTAAAAACATAACCCTCTCTCTGGGGCAGACGGGTAAAGAGAATATTTTATTTGTACATTTTTATGTGGCACGTATTATTTTATCGCAAATATTAATATAACAAACAAGTTTTTTAATAATGTCTACTATATCACAGTCTTTTGCTTTCCCCTTTGAAATGTAAGCAGGAATTAATATATTAACATTTAATTACAATTCCATTTCTTTAATTAATAAATGCTTATTTTTGTATTCTTAAATATTGTTATGGTGCGTATTTTTGTAACATACTAAGAAAGTAAGTAAAAATTAAATAGAAAATATTGTAAAAATTATAAATTACTAGTGGCTCCCCGCGGTTTCACCCGCGTACCCGGGAGGTCTTCCATTTTCCCGGGATAAAAAGTAGCCTATATGTTAATCCAGGTTATAAGCTATCTTTATTCCAAATTTCATTCAAATCCATTCAGTAGTTTTTACGTGAAAGAGTAACAAACATCCATACATCCATACTTACAAACTTTCGCCTTTATAATATTAGTAGGATTCTTATGATTTCTGTAACCTTACACTTTTTAAGAATACATACAAGTATATATATTTAACATACCTAATTCCTGGTGCAAACAAAATTAAAGATTTAATTAAACAGTCAAAACATGCTCTAAGTTTGCTCAAACAAAATTTAAAGATTCCGGGAACTGGATAGAACCACATAGATGCGGTTCCTAATAAATAAGTTACAACTGAAATAAGTACCTACCTACTGCACATCACTTGGAGAAGGATATTTTAATCTTCAAAGAGACTTGGTTTATATTTGAGGCATTCACTCTTCAAATAAAAGTCACTTCACCTCATCATTCAGTATTGTTCTCAAACTCACAAGAGAATCATTTGTTTTGAAATTGAATTCCCCTGAATATAACTTTAAATATGAAATACAATAATATCTGGTTCAAACTAATGCTTTGTTACAAGTGTAGGCATACAAACAACATGGAGCGTCGTGAAAACTTACTGTAGGCGACATGTCACCGAAACCAATGTCCATTTGCTGTTAGTATAAATTAAATTGAGCCTTATTTCAATACAGCTAAATAAAAAAGACGGAGTTATAAGATTGGTAATTTGGTAAATTGTTAATTAAAGTTGGCTGTTTGTAGCGTACCAATAGAGCAGTCTACAATAAGAACGGAGTTGTTCACAAAGTTTTACCACATACGATGGATCTTTTCCATTTCAACAGACACAGCAATCAGAGACATTTAACAATTTTCTCTATTCTTCTTTTCCAATAAAGTCTTTGAAATGGTATTTCACTGTTGGATGAGTACCTCCATTGCGTTCTCGGTCGGAGAGACTAAGCACCATTTTGTGCTCGAGTGTGAATGAATGTGAGTGTGAGTTCTGCTATTTCGTAATGGATATGATATATACCAAAGCATTATATCTTAATATAGCGTATAAATGCAAAAAAAATGTGAGTATGGATGGATGGGTGTTTAATTGCTTGTTACTCTTTCACGCCAAAACGGCTGAAGGGGTCTGCTTGAAATTTATCACAAAGTTTAAAATAGTTGGAATACGTATGTTCTTGAATAATAAAATTGAAGGTGAAAGCGGGTGATACCGCGGGGAGCCCCTAGTTCCTAATAATTTAGTATTTGTTTATTTTGTGTTTACGAATATAAGGTAATATTTATTTATTTAAAGCCTGGATTATCCCACTGCAGAGCAAATGCATTCTAATGATATAGGTGCCTGTTATTTATTTAGTTTAGGGATAAAATGTATATGAAAATTGATTTTCTTTGTGTTCTCATGTACCTATGTCTTTTCTTTCTCTCTACTATTATGTAAGAAAGTGTTACACTTACCTTTATTAGGTAGGTACTTAAATTGCAGCTAAAAACTCAATATTATGTAATTGAATGTTTACTTTCAGTTAAATTATCTTGATTGCGAAAAACAGGAATGTTTTTTTCAGAAACAGTAGAAAAATATCTCAAGCACGACTTTCGGAAGTCGAATTAGGAAGTTACTTACTGTCGCCGACATAATTACGATTGACTTGTTTCATTAAGAAAAATCAAGTTTCATTTATTTCGTTGTTTGTTCACTATGAAGGTAAGAAGAAATACCTATATATCTGTTTTTTTTTTAATTGAATCAAATTATCTCTAATTAGGAATGACCATAAGCCGTGGTGGCTCAGTGGGGAACGCACCTACTCACGATCATGAGAATGCAGGTTGACACCCTGACCCGTAGCTCTGAGATTAAAAAACTTACGTACGGATTCACACCACTGGCTTTCGGTGAAGGAAAACATCGTAAGGAAACCTGCATGCCCGAGATGTCACTATAAGGGTGCGTTTCCACCAGAGATGTGCGAGGATGCGTTGCGAGGAATGTGTTTTTAAGAACCAATAGAATCGCTTCATTGAGCTATACTAAGCGAGGCTAGGTCAATGAAGCGATTGTATTGGTTCTTAAAAAACACATTCCTCGCAACGCATCCTCGCACATCTCTGGTGGAAACGCACCCTTAGGCTGCGTTTCCACCAGAGCTATACTAAGCGAGGCTTGGTCAATGAAGCGATTCTATTGGTTCTTAAAAAACACATTCCTCGCAACGCATCCTCGCACATCTCTGGTGGAAACGCAGCCTTAAAGGCATGTGAAGCGGCCGATCCATACTAGGCCCGCGTAGAGAACTATGGCCTAAACCCTCTCGTTGTTAGGGCTCGAGTTCCATAGTGGAGACGTATATGAGCTGATAATGATGATGACGAATGTTTTTAAAACATAGTCCATGAAAGCTTCAGCTTAAGGAAATTTGTTCTTGAACTACAAGTATAAGTACCCTAGAGATAATGGTATATGGATACTCTGTGGTTGTACTTCGCCTTACTTGGTATTAAAATATTCATAGCCACGTATTGGTATGTACTGATATAACACTACAAGCTTGGTAGTTATCAAGAACTGTCAATTGTTAGGTATACCTACATAGGTTGGTAGGTAGGTACCTAGATTTTTGTTATTATTATATTGTAGTGTAAGTTCTTTAATTTAGTTTAAAATGTGTAAAATCACCTGAGCGACATTAAGTGCATGCTGTGTTCCTCTATAAATTAATGTGACACTTAGATATAAGTTTGTAATGTTATTTTTAATCTTTTAATAGTGTACACATTGTTGAAGAACCAAATAAAATAAATAAGTAAATAAATTCCTAAATGGGCTGTATCAAAATTGTAGGGCTGTGTTTAGGGATGTATACCTAAATGTAGGTATACAGGAATGTGTATTTTTGTATTTAAAATAACGATATTTAGTCAGACAAATCAAATAATTTATTTAGTTAAGAAAATGTAAGTAACGTATGGATGTATTTTTAGGGTAGGTACCGTAGCCAAATGGCAAAAAAACGGAACCGTTAATAAAATAGCTATAAATATAATATAACAGAAAGTATCAGTTTTCATAGTTTTTCCAGGTTCCTACCAAAACTTGAAAAAATATTTGAGTAATAGACAGTATTTCCCAGATCTGTTTCCAATGAATTGTACCGTGAAACGTTCAAGTGATTATAACCAGAAAGTTATTTTATAAAACAAAAAATAAATTTTCATATCATAATATTAACTAACTCAACTTCAACAGAGCGTTTATTACATGGGAAATATTTATTTCAGTAGCGCGTAACGAAGAATATTTACACAGCTTTATCTTAAACTAGCTTACGTGCCGTGGTTTCACTTGGGATAAAAGGTAGTCTTTGTTTATTCAAATCGGTTCAGTGTTTAAGGCATAAAATTGTAAGAGTTAAACAGCCAGACAGATAAACAGCCAGACACATAGACAATCATGAGGAGTACAGCATGGAGTTCTTCAAGAAGGGAGTGAAGAGATATTTACAGGGTCGGCATCGCGTGAGTGACGCCCCTAGTGTTGCAACCGTCCATAGGCTCGTAACTGCGCGTCATCAGATGACCGTATACCTGTTTGCCACCTTAGTAGATTAAAAAAAAACAGACAGATAAACAGTTACTTTCGCATTTATAATACTAGTAGGGAAGGAAGTCAACCTAAACGAAAACTAGTGTAAACATTTGACATCGATTTCTCGCTCGTCTGGATAGTTTCAATATATTCCAGTTTCTATCACATTACATAAACCTACATGACGTTAATACTTTCAGATACATAATAATATCAAAGTCCTTGCAATAACTTATGCTCGAATACTATATAAATACTCTTTATAATTAAAGTTGCTTTCTTTACCGTGGTTTCGCTCAAGTTCCCGAGGAGTCTACTTAAACATTTCCATATATTTTTCATGATAACTTCACTTGAACTATTTGGAAGATTTTAAGACCAAAAATAGTTTAGTTCTCGAGTTTTGCGCTTAGCAACACATTCGTTTCGGCGTTTTATTTATTTAAGAATAAAATGTAAATTAGGCTAAAATATACGCACATTCATAATGGTAGGTTTACTTGACTATTAAAATGTATGTATTTACAATTACCTTGTTATGTTTACACACTGGAACAATAAACACATCTTGCCTTTTGTTCTGAACTGGATAAACTGACCTACTCTTGGCTGAATTTATTTAATGTAAGGAAACAAAATGAGTACTAAGGTTCAGCTTCTGTAGGTATTTAACAAAGAGAATAAAATAATGTTGCATGTAATGTTATAGGAAGGGATATTAATACCCATACATTAAAATTAAATAGGTAGTAATGCTATCTATAAACCCAAATTGAGTGTGCCACCTTGATAATTCAACTTTGTACTAGATATCTAATTGAAACCAGATTTCATAAAACGTTTTTATTCATATTTACATCCCCCATATCTTAAAGACTTTTTGGTCTCATAGTTCATAACTTACGGGGGACGACGGAAATGACAAATAATTTTATCTGAATGTGAAATTCACGAACATAGAATTTCTCCTATGTTTTTTGCTTCTCTGATGAAAGCAAACAGTTAGGTAGGTACCTACTTCGTTTACCGTATTTCACAATTTAAATGGACATCTTAATATATATAAATCTCGTGTCACAATGTTTGTCCTCAATGGACTCCTAAACCACTTAACCGATTATAATTAAATTCGCACACCATGTGCAGTTCGATCCAACTTGAGAGATAGGATAGCTTACATATACTTGGACCCGGTAGGTGGCGCTGGTGGGCAGAACGAAGTCTGCCTGGTCCACTAGTTCTTTATATAGAACGCTCAAATTTATGAATTATGAAAGTGCATCTAATATATAAATATCGTGTCAGCTATCTATTTTTAATCACAACTATAGTGAGCTTGAATAATTTCCAAATAATTTAACCATTGCATCGTGCAAAGACATGGGTCGTGAAGTCATTTACACAAAGTGTCGTGTCACTGACATTTCATTCTTATGGCAGAACAAAGATCGCCGGTCAGCTGGTACCACAATAAACATAAATCAACACTAATATTATAAAGGGGTAACGTCCGGGTCCTTGTAATTAATAATTGTTACAGTTATTATTTACATTGTGCAATATATTATTAAATAAATAAATAAACGTTTGTGAGTTTGTGACGTTGTAAGGGGTAGTCTCTAGATCAACAGAACCGTTTTCAAAATTATTTCACCAATAGAAAGCTACGTTATTGTGGAGTGTCATTGGTTATATTTATATTTTATCACCGTATTTCCACGGGAACGGGAACTACGCGTGGAGGTAGCTAGTATTATATAAAAATATCTGATATATTGTGCGATAAATCGCTTCGTTTCAAAGAAATTCTTTTGTTCTCTCCAATATCAGAACTATGAAGAACTGATTAAAACCGACAGACGTATCTTTGCTGTCGGAAATTGAAACGATACACCCTCTTCTCTTGACAACGGGCTTTCTTTAGGTCTATCTATATCTATAGGTACTAAAATTATAAATGCAAAGTAACTCTGTTTGTATCGCTTTCACGCTAAAACTACTGAACCGATTTAAATGAAATTTGGCACACAGATAGTCTAGACTCAAGAGCCTGAGAAAGGACACTTTATACGTAGCGAAGCACGTAACGGGTTGCTAGTTATTATTAAAACATCGTACAAAGTTACAACGAACTACTAGAACTTTTATATTATGTTACTTGCTGCTACGGAACCCTTCATGAGCGAGTACAACTCGCACTTGGCCGCTTCTTATTATCTCTTTATTCCATCGAGAACGGGAATTACGCGGGTGAAGCCGAGCGGCCTGCGGAAGCTAGTACCTACTATTTTTAGAATGAAGGATATCACAAAGGAATTAAACAGTAACCTCTTTTCTTAACGATTGAAATATTTTCTAACAAAATTTATCTAAAGTGATGAAATTAATATGGATTAACATACGAAATCAGGACAATAGTACAAGTACATATTAATTACCTATCCCATATCTACTTACTGTCGTATTATTCCGTAGATTTTTAAATTTATTTAACATTGTTATGTATTTTTAAGACTTTATATTAAACTATTTCGCGTTCCATTATGCAGAATTACGCTCGATATATATGTAACACAAAAAGTTTTTATTAATAAAATTTTAACCATTAGTTTCGGACCCAATTCAATAGCAACAAACGAACTCTAAAATTCCTATTTATAATATTAGTTTAAGTATTTTTTATTACATTAAATATACAGTAGAAATACTGGGTAAATTTACCCAGCTATACCTTTTAGTTACACCATAGACTTTAGCGTCTTTTGATACGGTTTTGCCCCAATAACCCCCGCGTAAATCCGATTTGACTGATTCGTTCCATTTCCGCTCCCAAACGCCGAGGCTTTATTTTATTATTACAAATGGTTATAGCATTCTCTATCTATTTGTAGTAGGCTACAAACACTGTGCAGATTTTATAACCTTTTTCTGTATACCTTTTACGTAATAAAGCTATATCAAAGTGATAGCAACGAACTGTGTATTTTTATTTACTTACTAGTAGCCTCTGCGCGGTTCCACCCGCCTAGTTCCCTTTCTACGGCAATAAAATGTAGCTTATGTTACTCCCTGATAAAGGGGCTTTTCAATCAGTGAAATAATTTTTGAAATCGGCGCAGTAGTTTGTGTGGATATTCATTACAAACATAGTCAGACAAAAATCAAATTATTCCTCTCCAGCTCAGGCCAGTTTTTTGTAACATTTTTGCTACTAAGGTGTCTGTCTATTCACCATATCGTACTTTAATATAAACATAATAAAATGTAATTTAATAAGAAGGTCAATCAAGGATCATTCGTATATTATGCTAAAGTTCAAATAGGCAGGTATATAGGTAGGTATCATAAATGTGAAAGTTTGTGAGTATGAATGGATGAATGTTTGTTAGATACCGGTCTACTCTTTCTCGCAAAAACTACTGAACGAATTGGTGTTAATCCATACAAAACTATTTGTGTCCCAAATCACATCAAAATCCTTTTATAGGCTTATTAACGCATATCCTGGAAAAAATTAAGATGTCCGGGCATGCAGGCGAAACTGCGGGGAGCTACTATACTTTGTAAGCTTGAGGGCCAAGTAACAGGCGAAACCAAGGCTGGTACTCGTAAGTAGGTACTATACACCGTTATGCGCGTTGTACCCATTTTTATTACGGGATTTGTAAAGCTCGGGTAAATCGCATAAAGTGAAATATACGGTTTGTGTGTTGAAATTTATTCTTGTATTTGGGCACGTATTGATAGCATCTTATATGATTCTATCTATACTCATTTACAAGCGCGAGTAATGTTTGTACTTCGGATAAATTTATTGACTTTGAAAATGTCGTTGAAACGCGTCTACCCTTCTAAATCCCTATAAGATATTTACTACTAGTAGCTCCCCGCGGTTTGACCTGCGTACTCGGGAGATCTCCCATTTTCCCGGGATAAAAAGAAGCCTATGTACTTTTATTTATTTATTTATTCATCTACACTATGTACATAACAGTAGGTTAAAACTCGCATCTGCGAATTATAACCTATTGTTAAAGATGTACCTAATAGCATAAGTAAATAAATAAATTTAAGACACCGAAGAATGAAATATATCCAGCCATCTATCTATGATCTACTCGGCCATAAAGTTAGACTTATCTATTAGCTCTAGACTATCCTGTGTACCTACCAAATTTTATTTAAATCGTTTCAGTAGTTTTATCGTGAAAGCGAGACATACAGAGTTACTTTTGTACTTATAATATTAGGATTATTGGCAGCTGTCGAATCGTATTGACGACGAAATCATGAAGATCTTTGTGGGCTAGAATTATTTAATTAAATAGTTTGAGCGCTTCAAGATTTTGAAGGCAACATTGTGAGGAATCCATTCATACCAGTGTGGTAAAGTGCTTTAGAATGTATCTGCTCGACTGAATTGATGAATATAAAGGTCCATAATAGTCAAAATTAAAAATCTTTCTTGTTTATGTTCAAGATTCAATTATTTTATTCAACAAGTCATACTATGTAAGTACTCGTAACGTGTATTATCTAAATCTATACTAATGTTATTAAGAGTAAAGATTTGGTTTTTTGTTTGTATGTTTTATTTGTGTGTATTCTAACGGGAACGGGAACTATTTGGGTGAAACCGCGGGGCGAACGCAAGTCCAAAATAAATACCTTGATCACTGAGTGTGTTTGAAAAATAAACAAGGAAGAATTGTAAGATAGGGCTGAACATAGTATGTATACTTATTAGTTCTCCCAACAATTCACAACAAAAACTATTACCTACAAACAGGTACGTGGGAAATCCTCTTGAATACCCTCCCAATTCCAGAATCAGTAATCAGTTGATATCAGTAGGTATTTCAAACAATTGTTACCGCAAGAGTTTATGAACTATTTACATAACGGATGTTGTAATGCCAAAGTAATAAATATATATCTTGCAAACTATGTATCTAAAACCCTTTTCAGAATACGGCAAAAAAATCAGAGATAAGTTACAGACGACTGTCGACGCAGCTGACTTCAAAAACGCAAGTCTCAGATGGTTGGTCCACCGTTTCTATTAGAAAAATCAAATCCAACGATTTAAACGGAGGCTGTATAACTGTATCATTAGTTATTACAAAATCACGACACCTACTGAACACTACTGTACACATTCTATTTTCAATTAACCACTCAAGTCATCATTGATGGAGGACTCCTCCTCAGCAACAACGACGAAACCTCCAAGTTAAGTTCCAATATTAAAAAAATTGGTTGCCTGTAAAGTCGGTATACGGGCGAAAGTTTTACGTGACAACGACTTTGAGTGGTAAAATAATTTTAATGTGAATATTCATTCGTATAGTAGGAAGAAGGATGAAATAATAGTAACAATTTAAAACATAACGTGACGTTACGTGAGCGGAGCGTAACGCAGTTTCTTGAAGTGTCACCCGGCAAACCAATTTATAAGACGTTGTCACGTCAAAATATTATGCTTTGTTCTTCATTGGAATTTTCAAATTCAATTAATTATAGGATTATGGAAAATATACCTTGTTTTTTTGGGGATTACAATAATTACCCTTAATACCTTGTAATATTCCAAATAATAAAAAATAATATCTTACACGTACCTAATTATTGTAAGATATATTTTTCTCCTAAGGAAAAGGAAATATTTGTAATACCTTTAAGGTAATTCATCATCACAGCTTTTTGAACAGCTTTTGTCTGACAATTGAATAAGTCCACACAATATACACTACTTGAAATTAATATATAATGTTAAATTTAGTAATTGGAATTTTATATGGTATCATAATGAACCTTCATTAACTTGATTTAAAAAAGGATTAAGTAATTCATAATTTCATTTTCACAGTTTGCCATGTAGTTAAAATAAAAAGTTAAAGCACTACAGATTTTAAAACTATATTCCTATAAAAAAAAGCAAAAAAATATTTGCCGCCCCACAGGGGGCTTACGAAGTTTAACCTCTCGCCTCATTAACTCTCAACAAAGCGTTGCAAATGTGTTAAAATTTTTACACCGCCAAGTTTTATAGCGCAAAGTTTTGGTTTACACGCGGCGCAGTTTGGTCCCAAAGTTAATTCATTAGCGCCTCACCAGATGGTTCCGCCGGGAAAAACTGGATCCACTGTTTTATTAAACACTTGGGACAGTTTGTCAGAGTTGTTGACGTTTTCACTGTCTTCGAAAAAGGAAGGGCTATTGTTTGCAACCTCACCACCACTTGCCGCACTCTCAAGTAAACTTATTCAATAAATCTGACATATTTCTGTACTAGCTTCCGTTCCTTTCTGTTCCTTTAGGATTACGTGGGTAGAATGTACCCTATGTTACTCCCAGATAATGTAGGTTGGTGGAGATTTTTATTCGGTCCAGTAGTTTCGGAACCTATTTATTACAAACAAAAATTTAATCTTTTCTCTTTGTAATAAACTAGTGGCTCGATAAAAAGTAGCTTATATTCTTTCTCAGGCTCTAGGCTGTGTACCAAATTTCATTTAAGTCGGTTCTGTAGTTTAAGCGTGAAAGCGAGACAGACAGACAGACAAACTCACTTTCGCATTTAGTATAAAGTACTATAACTAATATTGGTAGGTAGGTAACTACGTATGTAACATATAATGCTATTTGTTTTAAATAGAAAGTTTGATTAGGTATGTGTGTTTAAATTACCTTTGTTTGAGTAATGTTCAAACAGCCGTTTAATGCTGTAACAAGCTCTTCTTCGGCATGAGAATACCACAGCCATTATTAAATTAAGCCCGAAACGCCCGCAATTCGAATTAGTCTAGAGTACTCTAGAGCATACGTTCACCATGGAAATCTTTTTTCCATGTAACCTTTATGCAATTAATTATATTCTTTATTTATAAAGAAACAATTACGATAGTAAATGACTGATAATACCAAGCAAATATACGACACGCGATGAAATAAATTAAACAAATATCCTGGGATATTTTTCATACTCGGCCAATCCGAAACAAAAAACTTGAGAGGTGTCAAGGGACACCCGGATGGAACGAAGTTCCTTTCGATTAATAAGTAAAGGAAATGTTAATATATATTTTTTTAGTTGTAATAATATTTTTTGTACACACATCAACTAGTAGGTACTATAGTGCGCGCGGTACTAGTAGGCCGCGCCTTGGCGACGCGCCGCTCGGCAAAGCTCGGCCACGCCCGGAAAAGTGTCGTGACAACTTTTCGTGAGAATTTTTCCGTCTAGCCCCCTTTCACAACGCGCAATAAGGAACTACGTTCCAACAGGACCAATTTTGACGTGTAGTTTACCCGCAGATGAAGTTATAAGAAGTTAGTAATATGACGTATAATTTTAAACAATTCCACGCGGGCCAAGCTCCGGAGCTTGGCCCGCGTTAGTAAAAATAATAGTATTATATTTTTTTTTTTTTTTTTTTTTTTGAATGGACTAGAAGGTGACAGCCTCAGATGGCTTTTACACCGTTACGCGGACTTTTTCGGTGAGCGCAGATGGCTCTCAACCGAAGGAAAATTTAAGCGACAGCGCTGAGGGTGTCCCCTGCGGGACCGTGCCTCGGCTCAGGGCGTCACTGGGGGAAGTGGGGACTCACTTGACATGATTATTTAGGGAGCGGACTGGGTCGTTGCTGCGGCACGGGCCGCACTAACAAGACGAGACTGGGTGGGACGTCGCGACGGTCCTCGCCGGCGAGGACGGAATCGGATTTGTGTATTAGTGTGGGGTTGTGTGTCGCGAGCTGAGTTACCGGCTGCAAGCTGGTCTTGAATTTTGGTGGTTTCGTCGTCAGACTCGGCAAGGACGATCCTTGGTCTGCGTACGCTGGATATACGGGATAGCGTGTAGCTTGCAGCTTGCACGATTAACGGGTTACTGCTGTTAACGGCGGAATCGAAATAGTGACGAGAGGCCCGTTTCATGAATTGCCTGATGGTCGGCAATTTTAAGTCGACGTGCAAGTCGACGTTGCGAACGAACCACGGGGCACCCGTGATTTTACGCATGAACCGGTTCTGTAAAACTTGAAGTGGCTTTAAACGCGTAGGAGAAGCCTGAGCGAAGACCGTACTAGCGTACGTCATAATTGGACGAATACACGCGGTATAGAGTCTGACTTTACATTTTAACGAAAGCTTAGATTTTGAATTGAGGAGATAATGGAGCCGACCCATCACAAAGGCGGCACGCGCGCGTACCGCCTTTATGTGTGGCCGGAAGTCCAATCTATCGTCAAGAGTTACGCCCAGGTACTTGGCTGACCTACCCCAGGGGATCGATTCGCCGAAGAGCGTTACTGGTGTCGAGGGGAGGTCTCTAGAGCGACTACCACGACCGGTGGGTCTGCGAAAGAGAATTGCCTGACTTTTAGAGGGGTTAATTTCTATTCTCCATTTGCGGAACCAAGCGCCTAGTGCGTTGGCTGCACGTTGGAGTTTACGAGTGATATTCTGAGGGCTAGTGCCTGAGCAAAATATGGCGGTGTCATCCGCAAAAAGGGCTAAGTTAGTGAATTTATCTAACCTGGGCATATCGCTGGTGAATAGCGTGAATAATAGGGGGGAAAGTACCGAACCCTGAGGGACTCCGGCACGTATAGGGTGAGGGGAGGACAGAACGCCCTCGACTCGGTAGCGAAATTGGCGGTTCGACAGAAAGTCTCGTAAGATGGTCACGAGTCTAGGTGGGACACCCATGGTGTAAAGCTTATAAATTAAGCCTTCGTGCCACACCTTGTCGAATGCCTTCGCCACGTCGAAGAGGAGCATACCTGTTTTCTGACCGCGCATGAATTTACTTGAGACGTGTTCGACAATACGATGGACTTGTTGAACACACGAATGTTTGGTTCGAAAACCAAACTGTTCGTCAGGAATGAGCTTATTTGCGTCTACAAAGGCTTTGAGTCTAATATAGAGAAGCCTCTCATAAATCTTGCCCATGACGTTGAGCAGACTTATGGGGCGATAACTGGAGGGCTCGGATCTAGGTTTGCCGGGTTTGTGAATGCCTATCACGGTGGCTTCCTTCCACTGTTGTGGAAATAAATTACAAGAGAGGGCAGCGTTAAAAATAGATGTTAAAAGCACTATAAGAGTGGCTGGGAATAACTTGATCACCTTATTGGTGATTTTATCTGGCCCCGGGGCTTTCCTCGGGTGCAAGTTCTTGACGATAGATTCGACCTCCTCAGTGGTCACGGGGGTAATGGGCTCCGTTACCTCATCGGCGTCGACTACTGTGGCTACTGATGGCTCAGCGGAAGGCTGAGTTAGCGGGAGTGAAGCTCTCCGTTCTATTTCTGAATTAACCAGCTCCCCGTGACGCGGGTCGACCGGGAGAGAACTAGGAGTACATTGAAGCGCCAGGCTGTCGGCGAGGCATTCGGATTTTTCGTCACTTTCAAACGCGAGCGGTTGATTTGGACGCGAGAGGGGAGGTACCGGAACTATCGTATTCTTAGTAAATTTACGCGATAACTGCCAGAAGGCTTGATGTGATGGTTCGAGGTCGTCGAGGGTACGGTCCCAACACGTCTGACGCCACTCGTCCACGCGGTCCTTGATGACCCGTTGGAGAGCGCGCAGATGAGCCCGGACATGTATCATCGGACGACGATCGTCCACGTGCTTGACTGCGTTCTTCCGCCTAATCAGTTCACGTATGTCATCGGGCATTTGCCATTTACGATCGCTCGTGTCCGGCACTGTCCGTGAGCAATCGTTAACTAACGATTGCACGTGATCTGTTAGGCAGTCGATTGCGCCTGTTACGTCGTCCGCGGTGACGATATTATCGGGGATTTTATCTAAGTGAACGGACGAGGTTGACTTGAGGCTTTCGCCTAGCCTAGCCCAGTCCGTCGAAATTTTGGTGGGGGAGGGTCGACCTGGATCGGGGGCACCTACACGCGGCATGAATTCTAAGATCACAGGTCGGTGGTCCGAATTTAATTCATGATGTACTGTTATGCCGTGCAAACGTAAGTTCACATTTTGTAACAGTACAACATCTAATATGTCTGGTCTATGGTCTAAGTTCCCGGGAAAATGAGTCGGTTCGAGGGGCGCTATTAAATCTATATTCAACGGCACTAAAAGGGTTTCTAGGAGTCTACCTCTGGGATTCGATGCGACGCAATTCCAGATGGTATTGTTATGTCTCGTATTTTTTGGTAAGGTTAGTATGGAATAAAACACCAAAACTTATCACAGTGCAGTGCAGTGCGGCACGCCCGTTCGTACTGACATCTGTCAACGTAATGCCCCGGAGCGGGAGTCGCACCCGCACATGTTTAATTATAATATCTATACACCACATCTCTCCCTTTCAATAATTTTAAAATACATTAAACAGTTGTTGTTACAGGTATAATTGTAGTACCTACTTTTAGTATCTACACAACAATACAAATTTGATTTACTGCATAACTTCATAACATAATATAAATTTCCCTATATAATAAATAAATAAATTTTAATCTTCATCAGTGTTTATTTGTACCATTATCATCTTCATCTTCCTTTTCATAATGGACCTGATTCATCATTTTGTACCTTAATATCACCTAGAAAATGTTTCTTTTAATATGTTAATGGTTTCCTGAAAAGTTATAGATTTCATTATTACTATTTAATACAACTTAATATGTTTACGTAGCTTATGTAGTGTAGTCTCTCGCCCTAATCCGTTAAGTAGAAAGAGCCGTTCGTTAATGATAAAATGGAATAAACAATTTCGGATTCGCTCTATTAGGGGCTGAGGTTTTAATAATTTCATCTATTACTATATGAACACCTGTTTCGTCGAGGGAAAAAATTAATATTTATAAGTGTTGGCGTCTGAACGCGTTATCCAGTCGACAAGGCAAACAGATATCTATACTTAAGTACCTATAGTAAGATTCGTTAGAATTTATATTATTACTTCATTAGGATCCCAAAAATTTTTGGTATATAGGCAAATATGCCGGATTAATCTAAGTGGATTACGTGTTCCATATTAAGCATCATGATTTAAATGATTTGATTAAAAAATTAATACATCTTGAATCATTATGATCGTGACAAAAAGGTAAGCCATAATTTATATACTGTTTTAAAGTGTTATTGTTTAATGACTGAGTCAGTACTCAATAGTATCATTATCTAATGGCTGTCTGGTAAACGCTTCCCGGATAATGTCGGGCTCACCAGGGCATACCCTGCTTGACCATAAGCGGTACGGCGCGGCGTCCTGGAAAAATAAATTTATTATTTTTACTTAGTTTTAAGTAAAGGGAAAACCAAGCTTGATTTATTCAATATGTTGTAATTACTAGTACGAGTATATTGGTTAAATTTTCATTAATAAGTATATAAATATACTTCAATATTATTGGAAAATATGGGGAAACGTAGTGAAAGGTTTTACACCATCTAAGAGTAAATGCTTCAATGTCAAAAAACAAAAGATCTGGATCTCGTTTTTAGTGTACAAACTTTAAACACTTTTAATTATATATTAATTAATGAGGTAACCAAATTTATATCTAGTTGACCGAGTTCATTGACAATGTGTTGAAAGCCAGTTGTGTGGAGTTTCAACTCTGTCTCAATATTGAAAAATCTCGAGCCTCGGTCAGTTTCTATATTATCACGTAATTCACGTGATGCACGGAATTGTACATGTAGGTACGATGCAAATAAGGGAAGGTTCCTTTTTCACACCACTGTCATAACTGTTTAGTTATATTATATAAAATAACAATCACAATAATCAGATTAACATAATGTTAATGTGGGAACTGTATTCCACCCAACCTATTAATATACGATATGGTTGTGCACGTTGTCAATTTGTAACAGAATTTCTGACGAAATATTTGGAATAAATATTAGGCATACTCATAAAGATTAGTTCTAAGAAGTTAATGTGTTTTTCTTTTTCTTCATATGACCAATATTCTTAACCGTTTCACTATTGCAAAAGGGTCCCCATCCTTGAAGGGAAGGATCAGTAAGAAATTTTAATTGCATCTGAGAAACAAACTGATTTTCTTGGTCTGTAAACACTTTTATCATTATTTATCGCGAAACCCAACTATTCTAGTTGATCAGTATAATCAGTGTAATCGTATATAACAATACACACAAAACACCATATGCCATATAAATACCCAACTAATTTACGGCTGTCGTTACGCGAAGTTGTGAGTTTCGGCTTCATCAGTTTTCTTAAAGCAATTGGGCTTGAACATAAGCTAAATGAAAGGTAAATAACTAAATCTCGCTAACTAAATTCCTATGTGTTATTATCTAAACGGAACCGTAAGCACTCTTATCAGGCTCGTGAACTGTAAACTGTTTGTTTTATTAAGGTCAATTGTTGTTTGTACATAGAAGTTTAGAAGGTGGGTATATATCTCGGTTGGCGAACCGACTTGCTTCTGCAGCATATGCAGTAAAGAAAATACGTGCTCTTACTGACGTAGATACCGCCAGGTAAGTTTATTTTCATAGCATAATGTCGGCATTCTCTTTTGGGGCAGTGGTGCCGACATTAACACTATTTTTATTCTGCAGAAGAGGGCTATTCGTGATATATACCTTAAGAGTCCTAGGGACTCTCTACGAGATAAATTCAAAAATATTAATATTTTGTCTGTACCTTCACAATACATTTATGTATATACGTAAAAATTTACATCTTTTTCCGGTAAATAGCGACATAGTATTAACACCAGAAATAAGCACAAACTTGCTATACCTGTAAATAGACTTACTCAAGTCAAAATTCGTTTAAGAGGTAATGTATACGTTCATCAACAAACTACCCAAAGATATTCAGGATTTACCAATTTATAAATTTAAGCAGATATGGAAGAAAACTTTATATCGAAGGGGCTTTTATAGTGTATATTATTTATATATTACTTGTTAGAAAAATTGGCTTCACAATATAATTGATTATCTCGGTGGTTAAATTAGCTAAGCTAGTGATGCCTTTGCTTAGCTAGTCCAGAATTAAGCACTTATTGCGATTTTTCTGTGACTTCATTTAGTACCTACCGACGTAGCATCAGTATTTAGTTTCGACTTATAGCATACATGTAGAAAATGCTCTAGAATTAATGTTTTGGTGAACAATATTACCTTATGCTCCATTATCAGGCCTTCTATGAGGAAGTTACCCCAACTCTCAGAGATTTCAGTTGGTACATTCTTACCAAATGTTTCCTCATGCTTGGAGTGGCGGTGTGGGTACTTCCACTATTGACACGGCCTGGTGGCGTTCGAATGGATATTCTCGCGGGTGACCTAGCCGCTAATCTCACACAGTAATGTCGATCGGAATCGATCTTGTCACACTACTGAATAACTATTTAATTTATTTACATTTTAAACTTGTATATGTTTATGTTTTACAAGCAAACTGAATTTGTTTCAAAGCAAACTGAACTTATAGGACCAGAACTAACCATGATTTATTTTGTAAGATTTCATACACAGGTATGAACCATCAATGTATGAACTTGATGAGTTTTCACTCATTGGGAATAATTGGTATGAACCACCAATGTATGAACTTGATGAGTTTTCACTCATTGGGAATAATTGGTATGAACCACCAATGTATGAACTTGATGAGTTTTCACTCATTGGGAATAATTGGTATGAATCACCAATGTATGAACTTGATGAGTTTTCTCTCATTGGGAATAATTGGTATGAACCACCAATGTATGAACTTGATGAGTTTTCACTCATTGGGAATAATTGGTATGAACCACCAATGTATGAACTTGATGAGTTTTCACTCATTGGGAATAATTGGTATGAACCACCAATGTATGAACTTGATGAGTTTTCACTCATTGGGAATAATTGGTATGAACCACCAATGTATGAACTTGATGAGTTTTCACTCATTGGGAATAATTGGTATGAATCAGCAATGTATGAACTTGATGAGTTTTCACTCATTGGGAATAATTGGTATGAACCACCGATGTATGAACTTGATGAGTTTTCACTCATTGGGAATAATTGGTATGGACCACTAATGTATGAACTTGATGAGTTTTCACTCATTGGGAATAATTGGTATGAACCACTAATGTATGAACTTGATGAGTTTTCACTCATTGTCAATAATTGGTATGAACCACCAATGTATGAACTTGATGAGTTTTCACTCATTGTCAATAATTGGTATGAACCACCAATGTATGAACTTGATGAGTTTTCACTCATTTGGAATGATTGGTATGAACCACCAATATATGAACTTGATGAGTTTTCACTCATTGGAAGTAATGTTAAAACATTAATAATAATTATTGCATAACTAGCACAGTTTTACACTAGTGTATGAACTTGATGAGTTTTCACTCATTGGAAGTAATGTTAACACAATTATAATAATTATTGCATAACTAACACAGTTTTATACTAGTGTATGAACTTGATGAGTTTTTCACTCATTGGAAATATTGTTAAACAATTATAATATTTATTGCATAACTAGCATAGTTTTATACTAGTGTAGCTTGATGAGTGTTTACTCATTGGAAAATTATAATTGTTATTGCATAACTAGCATAGTTTTATACTAGTGTATGTACTTGATGAGTTTTCACTCATTGGAAATATTGTTAAACAATTATAATATTTATTGCGTAACTAGCATACTTTTATACTAGTGTAGCTTGATGAGTGTTTACCCATTGGAAAATTATAATTGTTATTGCATAACTAGCATAGTTTTATACTAGTGTATGTACTTGATGAGTTTTCACTCATTGGAAATATTGTTAAACAATTATAATATTTATTGCGTAACTAGCATAGTTTTATACTAGTGTAGCTTGATGAGTGTTTACTCATTGGAAAATTATAATTGTTATTGCATAACTAGCATAGTTTTATACTAGTGTATGTACTTGATGAGTTTTCACTCATTGGAAATATTGTTAAACAATTATAATATTTATTGCGTAACTAGCATAGTTTTATACTAGTGTAGCTTGATGGGTGTTTACCCATTGGAAAATTATAATTGTTATTGCATAACTAGCATAGATTTATACTAGTGTATGTACTTGATGGGTGTTTACCCATTGGAATTGTTTATTTTGTTTGCCGATTGTAAATTCTCGACTTGGCTAACGCTTACAGGCACACATTTTTTTTTGTTGTTGTGTAGTTGGTCGTCCACCGTATAATAGCAGAAGATTATTAAAATATGAGGGTATTTTCACTACAATCGACCTACTACACAACAATGGATTTGTATTGGTAAGTGTTAGCTGGCACAATTTTTAAAGACTAATCTGACCGAAGGTATCAGCCTGTTTACGTTAATTACATACAATAATTTAACAAATAAATTTAGCAAATCCAAGACTTACTTGAAATTTACTCCTTTGTTATTGATCATCAGGAAGTTATATGCCACTTCTCCCCTTTGTACCGAATAAGAAAATATTAATTTTGAAAGGTAACAGTTACGAAATTATACAATGCGTATTTTAATGACTTTTCCAGGTGATATGGCCTTGGTCATCTTTGTTTGTAGTCTTATTAGATATTCCTTATTTTACTCACGTTCTTTATCGTCGTCGCCAATGTTATGTCTCGTATTTTTTGGTAAGGTTAGTATGGAATAAAACACCAAAACTTATCACAGTGCAGTGCAGTGCGGCACGCCCGTTCGTACTGACATCTGTCAACGTAATGCCCCGGAGCGGGAGTCGCACCCGCACATGTTTAATTATAATATCTATACACCACAGGTATTCTTTGCGTTTAGGTCACCCGCCACTATGACAGAGCTACCGAGACTAAAAATTAACTCTAAGTCGCTCCGGAGCAACGAACGGGTAGAAGTCGGAGATAGATACGCGGACACTAATGTGATCGAATCATGACCGGTCATGCCGAGCCGACATACCGACGCCTCAATGTACTGGAGGTTGGGAGGAGGATCGAGCGGCGTACAGTGCAAGGACCTTCTGTAGTAGATCAGGGTCCCGCCTAGGGCGGAATCTAGCCTATCGTTACGTACCACGCAGTAGTTCGCAATTCTATAGTATTATAATGTAAATGCTTCGCTTTATAGTCGTTGTAATCCCCACTTATGAGGGGCATATTACCAAAACCTATCTAACATAGAGTAAACTACTCCAGAGCACAAAGGCACCAGTTTTAGCTTAGCGCTTCTAAAGGCTCAATGGGTTAAATAGCGCCTTTGAGTGAAATATAATGTTAGAGGTTCGTTTTGTGGCACCACCATAATAGATTCTTGATGATAAGATGTATTTAGCGCATAATGGGAATGGCTATGTGAGGATCTATATTAGATTGAGACTCGATCAGCACATGACAATATATTCGTGTTAGCTGATCCACGGTATTCGTCTGTGTAACATTTTCTGGTATATACACGATTAACGTCTTCCCCGTTATTGCAATATTTTTCAATGCTTCTGCTTCTATGGGTCTTTTTACAGAGCCTTCTTCTATAAAAGGGTTATGTAACACATTTTTTATTTCAAACTAGTACTTTTGTAGCCTATTTAATACAAACAAATCTTTACTCATAATAATATTGTTAACTTCTAAATTTGTATTGTACAAATTAATACAAATTGTGGTGAGAAATATATTATTTTATTTTATTTATTTATGCCCCGGTATGAAAAATAGATAGCCGAATAAAATAGGTGGCCGATTCTCAGACCTACTGAATATGCATATAAAATACTAGCTGCCTCCCCGCGGTTTTACCCGCGTAGTTCCCGTGGGAATACAGTTATAAAATATAGCCTATGTTACTCGGGGATAATGTAGCTTTCCAAAGGTGAAAGAATTTTTGAAATCGGTCTAGTAGTTTCGGAGCCTATTCATTACAAACAAACAAACAAACAAATCTTTCCTCTTTATAATATTAGTATAGATATAGATCATAAAAATCGGTCAAGCCGTTTCGGAGGAGTATGGTAACTAACATTGTGACACGAGAATTTTTTATATATAGATTTTATTACTGTTAAGCTTTTCTGCAAACGTGGTGTTTACTCCAGGTGAGTTTATTGAAAACGACAGAGTGGTGTATTGAAATAACAGATTGTATATTCACATAAAAGAAAAATAACCACAAAGTACAGTGATACATAAAAATAAAATATATTTTTTTACATTATTTTGAATTGATATACCACTGTTAAAAGCTTCAGCGTTCAAAAGTTTTGATAACATTCTACCGGTGGGTCGGGGATCACCTCCGGGGCAGTTCGAGTACATCATATTATGATCACAATCCTGAAAATAATAGTAAAATCGGTTAAGGCCCACATAGATAAATAGATTACTAGTGGCTCCCCGCCGTTTCACCCGCGTGCCCGGAAGTTCTTCCATTTTCTCGGGATAAAAAAAGTAGCCTATGTCCTTTTTCAGGCTCTAGCTAGACTATCTGTGTAAAAAAGTTTTAGCGTGTAAGCGAGACAAAAAGAGTTACTATCGCATTTATAATATTAATATAGGTAGATATAAATATTTTCATTTCATTTTCATTTCATTTCATATACCTAATGGCTTTTGGACTATCGAAGCTGCTACCGGTCTATTTTACCTATCACTTTGACCAAAATTAGTCTCGTCTAGTTAGATTTATGTGTATTTAATCAACTCATTGTAAATCTGTTAAATACAAAAATAAATATAAAAACCTCTTAGTATGTCGGACTAACGTAATCAGGAAACAGTATTTTGTAAATAAATCAAAAGAAATCTTCAAAAAAATATTTCGGACATGTAAAAAACATCTAAAAGAAGTCACGACAAGATTTCACCGTTAGACAGATTTCCTTTGAACATTTTCAAATCTGTTGTTTTGTTAACAAATCTTGTGGCGAAATACACCCTGTATTTCGGCGAACCCTCCTATTGTATGTGACACGTAATTAGGAATAATTTATATTAAAAAACAGCCAAGCGCGAGTAGGACTTACTCGAGAGAGATACCCATACAATCATAATTATTAAAATAACAACTATATGTATTTCCTACCCAAATAATTATTTATTTTCTTACTACTTCACTAATAATAAACCATAGAATTTTTATTTCCATAAAGCCAATCTGTTCTCAATCTTAGCAGAGCTTAAACATCCAGTAAAATAATACCTATACACAGATACATAAATGTTTATCTTTAGTGGAAATCGAAACCATTTTCGTCAACACCCGACGCGGCGACTTGTAAATAAACAGTAAAACCATTTACAAAATTCGTGTTTAATATAGAAAAAAATATTATTATATCAAACGATAAAAGCTAAACCGAACTTTTGATTTCGGCACTGTAGTTTTTGATTTTATTCATTACAAACATATACACACAAAAAAATCCTCTTTATAATATACTAGCTGTCTCCGCGCGGTTTTACCCGCGTAGCTCTCGTTCCCGTAGGAATACAGGGATAAAATATAGCCTATGTTACTCGGGGATAATGTAGCTTTCCAAAGGTGAAAGAATTTTTGAAATCGGTCCAGTAGTTTCGGAGCCTATTCATTACAAACAAACAAACAAACAAACAAATCTTTCCTCTTTATGATATTAGTATAGAAGTATAGATTATAGTATAGATATAGATATAGAAGTAATACCTACTGTCGTGTTTTTGATACACATTATATAACTGGGTAGATATTATAGAAATATACCTAGTTAGGGCAGGCCAAAAGAAGTGTTTAATTTTAAATAAATTATGAAGAAATTTAATATTTGGTAGGAATAAAAATGTTCGTATTGTCGGTAAAAACGTGGAATTATGATCAAATAATTGTGCTGTTCAAATAGCGAGGCCCACCTTGGAAACTTGAACACAGCCTTACCTGAAATACGTCACCTTCTGACACGACCACAGAAAATTTTTGTAACGTAACAGCCTGCTCGTATGGACATTTAGTCGGTTTTTGAAACAGTTGGTCGAGTGTACAGCGACGGAACTGCGCTCGAGCGCTGAAAATACTCCAAAATATTATTATCATTACCACTGACGTCCCTAAATGATCTCGTACCAAATGAGTTTGAGGTTGTTTGATATTTTTATGTTAAAAGCCGTAAGTTATTTTCAGGATTCCATACCGAGAATAACAAAATGCGGAAATTGCAACGGAATCGAAACGGAAATGGTTACGTTTGTTGCCATTCCGGCCTCGGAACCCTAAAAAAAACAAAAACAGCAAATTGGACACCTTTTGAAGTTCCTTACCAGCACAAATAAAAGTGTGTTTTGAAATGTGTCCATTCTTGTGTTGCGTTTTTCTGTGTTTCAACTTGTAACTTGAAAACCGAATAGCAAGCCTCCCATGCATCGGAAGCACCTTCTATGCAATTTGGTAATTCATCATATTCTATAAACAATCATTATCAAATCATAGTTAAACATTGTTTGTTAAAAAAAATAGTATAAAACGTACCATGTACTGACTCATTTTTGATTTATAATCTTCGTAAATAAAATTTTGTTTCAAGACACAAATATAAAAGACAAACCAGAACCAGGTATCAAAATATTTTTAGTGATCTTTAATTTCATTTAGATAGACTCAACAACGGCTAAAGCGTTTGTAACAACCCGAACACACAGATAACATTTTTTCTAGAATATATCTATTCCATGTCTGGGTCTGGTTATATTTTTTGTATATCTGATACAACTAATCATTATACGAGACTGCTTAGGTTGGAATCTATTTTAGGCTCGGTTAAGAACCCTTCGCGTTTACCGAAACAATCCGTCCGCGTACAAGTGTAAAAGTCAAGTTTAACCTTCAAATAAAAGAAGTGGAATAGTTATAACAGTGCATAAAGGGTTTCAAGATTCAAGTAATAAGTTTTGAGTCTCACTTGTTAGATACCATTCATCATCGCAGACATTATTAACGACATGCATATGACCCTTAATGCTTTCTTCGTTGAAATGGCTTTCAGTGACATCCTTGCAATCTGTATTCCATTCTATGGCGCAATTCGTTAAATGTTTTATAGCCCTGGGGAAATTATACTCTATATTAGTCTATAAATTGTATTACTTGACTTTGACCAGCTTACATTGAGGTTAGTGACCTTGACTCTCAAGTTGAAAGTGACAACGACCTGTCGTGAGGCCAAAAAACACATTTGACAAACATATTACATGTGTGCATAAAAATTGTGTCTTTATTCTGTGTCTGTCTTTATACTATAGGCCCCCGCGGTTTCACCCCCGTTCCCGGAGGATCTTCAATTTTATGGGGATAAAAGTAGCCTATGTCTTAATCCAGGTTATAAAACAATCTGTGTTCCAAATTACATCAAAATCCGTTCAGTAGTATTTGCGTGAAAGTGTAACAAACATTCATCCATCGATACACCCATACACACAAACTATTGCACGAAGATGTACGTGTATCTAGTAGGTAAATAAAGGAGTAGGAAATATTAGGTAAATAAAGGAGTAGGAAATATACATACTTGCACCAGTTAGTAATTTTTGCTGGCATCGGTGGACTCTTCCTACTAGAGTTGTACATAAGAGCTGCTTCAACGGTGCAATTCATGGCGTACTTAGGGAAGTCATCGCAATTAATGTTCTTCACAAACACAAGTTTCTCCTGGTCTTTGGTTAGTGTCACTATCGGTTCAAAGTTAAGGTCGTGTGATGATGGGAAAAATGGTTTGTTGGCTGACGATTCCTCTTCGTCAGCATCGTACACGTCTGCAACAATTTATATTGTTTTAATACCATGATAAAAGTGAATTGAAAAATAAAGAAATAAATCGTGGGTCCTTCATTTACACGGCCAATCTTATAATTATTAATAATTACGTTATCGGGACCGGGAACTACGCGGGTGAAACCGCGGGGCGGCAGCCACTTTGTTTACTTATAAAACTGTATTACCTACTACTAAACTGCTTCTATTACTAAGCCCATCGTTGATCTTGTTTATCACTAATCGGATTATAAATATTCGAAAAATCTCCGCTTAGTTGTTGACCTTCATCCTAAGCTATATAATAAGTAAATAATAGGTATCCGCATAGAAATTGTGAGGAAAGATTTTTAAGTCATTATTTTGTAGTTACTAGCTACTGACTCATGGTTTCACCCTTATATCGAAGGATTATATATGGTCTTGGAAAAACTTGGAAATTGTCCATGTACCTCGGAATAGAATAGCTGTATTTATTTTAGTCTGATAGCTTTCCTTTCGAACCCTACCTATAACGTAGGCATGTAGGTATAATATTTATCTCATACTTACATACAGCATTTAGAGAATCCAAAACAATTGGCAAAATACATAATATGATTAACATTTCTTGAATAAATTCATGTTACAATGATTTAAAACACTATTCTTCTTTCCAAATTCAATAGCATAGTTTAGCTGCATAATCTTCTTTAGCTACGTGTGTCAAACCTACATTTGACATTATTCTGACATACCCACCTTTGAAATATTGTAGTCTATGGTCATATGAAATTATTTATGTCATTGTCAATGACCCACTAAGAAAGTATAGATGGATTGTGTGAAAGGTAACAAGACTGAAATGACGGGTGACAAAGAGTATGAAGACATGCTGTGCCGACCCTGCTTAGGCGGGATAAGAGCAGGAAGAAGAAGAAGAACCCTTATAGTTTCGCAATGTCCGTCCGTCCGTCCGCGGGTAATCTCAGAGACGGTTGATACTAGAGAGCTGTAATTTGGTAAGGTTGTAGATATTAACAGCGTCGACAAAGTTGAAACATAAAATCTTTAAAAATATTTTTATTAGGGTATGGGAATACACGTATAACGGAAACAAAAAAAAAATATCTCCATTCCTATATAAAAGATAGCAAAGGTTTCCTAATAATGCTTTTCGATTTTGAGTTCCGTTCATGAAATATAAAGCTTTTAAGCTGAAATTTTAGTTAGAGTTATGTGTGTCCCCCCTCTAAAAACTAAACCATTGTTTGTAGATATGGATGATTGATTGAAAAAAAAACATGCTAAGTAGTAAGTAGTATATACAATGAATTTTAAAGGAAAACTATCACGGTTAAGTTGGCTTTACAGGTTAAAGAGTTATAGTCGCCCAAGTAAATAAGATCCTAAAATCAATCACGACCTAACAATTTTGTTGCCACCTCAATATTGGAAAAAATGTTTAAGTAAATCGTATATGTATACTTTAAGTATTGTATTTTGTCAATCTAGCTACGGAACCCTACACACTGTGTGTGTCCTGACACGCTATTGGCCGGTTTAAAAAAAAAAAAAAGGTTTATTTTTCATTAAAAGCAGTTTTCAGGTATTGCTCTGATTGGCCAATTATCGTCTGGTATCAATAAGCTTTACCTGCACGTTTCGTCGCGCAAAAATCCTAATTTGAAAGCGAATATCAACATTTTAATAAAACCTGGGACCTAAGGAAATAATAAACAAATAAATATCCTGGGACATTTTTTCACACACAGCCAATCAGATTCCAAAGTAAGCTTTAAAGTGAGCTTGTGTTATGGTGACCAGATAGCTGATATACTTCTTTTAAATACAAACATATCTACACTAATATTATAAAGAGGAAAGATTTTGTATTTTTGTATGTAAATAAACTCAAAAAGTACTAGACCGATTTAATAATTCTTATTTCATTAGAAAGCTACATTATCACTGAGTAACATAGGCTATATTTTATCCCCGTATTTCCACGGGAACGGGAACTACGCGGGTAAAACCGCGCGGAGGCAGCTAGTTATAGATATTTACATCCAGACACAGACCAAACAGACATATTCATGCATACAAATGTTTGTCCTGGGTGGGATTCGAACCCACGACCGGGGGCTTGAGAGTCAGGGTCACTAACCACATAGCCAACCGCTTAGCCAATAATGTGTGATACCTACCTAGATAAATGTTGTGACGTATGTTTCTGTGGAATGTATATTGCTCAGAAGTTTTGTTAAACTTGGTCTCTTATTTACATAAAATGTTTTCTGGGGGTTCACTTTATTCGTGAACTAGCTTCTGCCCGCGACTCCGTCCGCGTGGAGTAGTTACTTTGGGCTAACGATAACTTGAAACCCGCGTCTTTGTTTACGTAGAAGGATGGTCTCGCAGAGGCAACTGATGAGTGATGACTGCACGCCGCGCCGGCCCAGCACATAAAGGCGCGCGCAGTACTTGATAATTATTTTGGTGCGATGTTATTTTAAATTTTCGATATCTGCTAAGATACTCATTGAAATCGAATGATGTACATGGCAATATTGTTTTAAATTAAATACTTGCGATGAATAACCTATTTATTTAGATAAGGATTAATATCGTCTTTATAAAAACACCTTCACAAATATTGCTTTATTTTTGAACAAATTTGGTTAGTATAATATAAGTATAGCTAGCCAACCTTAATAGATAGACATGTCTATCTATTAAGACTTTTTTTAGAACTTTTGAAGGGGAACAATTCTGTCATAACTGTTAAAGTTACGCTAAAATGATGTATGACCGTCTATATTTAACAATATAAGACCGCGTAAACGGTTAACGTTTACGCAGCGTACGCAGCGGAAACTCTCAACAGGAAAATAAATCTCCCGATTTTGAAACATTCTTCATTGGCTTTCCGCTCCTATTTGTCGTAGCGTGATGATATATAGCCTATTGCCTTCCTCGATAAATGGACTATCTCATGTTGAAATAAATTTTCAAATCGGCTTAGTAGTTCCTGAGATTAGCTCGTTCAACCAATAAATAAACAAACAAACAAACTCTTCCGCTTTAATAATATTAGTATAGACTAGGATCTGACGATATTTTCGTTGGGCCTATATTAAATTCCTTTTGCGTACTAACCTAACATATCTTACACAGATTCCGCATTTTATTTCTGTAATGGCTCGTGACAAAGCTGTTATTTTAGATTTGATTCTTTCAATCTATCCGTATGTAAATCCTTTTTGGGGTTCCGTAGCCAAAGGGCAAAAACAGAACCCTCATAGATTCGTCATGCCTGTCTGTCTGTCAGTCCGTCCATATGTCACAGCAACTTTTTTCCGAAACTATAAGAGCTATACTGTTGTAAATAATGCAACATATCGTACATACACAACATTGGTTGTTAATTATAGTTGTATATTTTGATTTTTATTTTTTTGTTTATCAGTGTAACATAGAATCTTACGTTTTTCAAGTAATTAAAGTGTGAACTTAACTAAATTGCTCAAAAAAAAAAAATTGGATTCGAGAGTTCGTTTTCTTTGCATTTTCTGAGAACATTATCCATAGTAATGTATAATTTTTTTTGCATTATCAAAAAGAAGAGATTTCAACGAACAATAAACTCACCGATTTTTTTTAAAAAGCTGATATTTTGACGTGAGAATTTCCGATTGAAAATTAGGGTGTATTTTCGATATTTAGTCTCAATGTCATTTTCAAAGCTATCGAGATTGGTCTATTATTGTGTGAATAAAAAGAAAACCGCCGCAAAAAAAGTTTCAAAAAGGTATGTACCCTGACCTACGTGACGCTGACGAAGTAGCGCGGGTCAGCTAGTAAATAATATTTGGTGACTAGTGGCTCCTCGCGATTTCAACTGCGTTTCCAGGGGATCTAAAATTTTCGTGGGATAAAAAGACCAGAACATATACTAACTCTGTGTTAAATTTCAACGCGATCCCTCCAGCCGTTCTGGAGTGAAAGAGTAATAACCATTCATCCGTACATTCTCACAAACTTTCGCATTTGTAATACGTTGGTTATCTGTCATCTACAAATTACAAACATCATTACGAGCGGGTGCAGCATCGAGCATGTAACCAATAGAGTAGCAATAGTGAGCCATTTGTTTACAAAGCATCAATGATTTGTCACGTATAACCGGTATGACTAACAAACCACACTCGAACTAAAACAGTACCCGACCAATAAGAGACCTGTGTGTACGTCTAGTGCAACACTTGACCTTGAGTCGGCCAATCAGAACACTGGGGCCGGCGCAGCGTTTTGGCGTATTTGTTTTCTAACAAAACTGTTAACAGATCTACTCTATTGGTTACATGCTCGAGGGGGTGCAATGAGGCCTTAGGAAGGGGACTTCTCACCTGATTGCATAGTCAATGAAGGACAGAGTTTGTATTACGAATTAAGTCCCCACTCCAAGTCCGCCAATCCTTCAACTACTCTAGTTCTTGAAATATTTATAAAGTTGCGTCATTCCCTGTAAATGTTCTTATCTGATTGAATGACAGTGTATTTTTGTATCAAGTAGTCTATTATTATGGATGCATTTTTCATCATAAAATAGCATACATATACATATTAGCAATTAGCATTTAAAGGTAGAATATCACCAATCTGCTTACCCTATTAGAAACTTTGCTTTACTTTAAAAATAATAACTAATTAACATATGCCCAATATCTACCTATCTAGGTACTATTATACTTTTAATTTTAAATGGATTAATTATTCATTCATGTTAATTAATCTATACTTCGTTTTAAAACGATTTTTTGAGCTTGAGAGGAATAAAAAACAAGTATTTAAGAATAAAATGTTTAATGAGTTCTTATTACATATAAGATAATAAATATCAATTAATAATTTTTTTTTATAATTATTAATAACAGCATTATAAATCTAGTTTTATAATATAATCCTAAAACGGAAAACATGGTTAAACTATAAACACTTTACATTAGGTACATACTTAACATGCGTTTTCTTCCGTTATAAATCTAAACTAAGATTAGTACTTGCAGCCTGCGAGATCTCACTGGACGCTATTAATAGCAATTACGCAGCGCACCTGTCTCCAGCGACTCAACACGTCCTTTTGTATTCTCAATTCTCAAATGACATCTTTTCAGTTTCATTTTGTTCTGTTGTGTGATTTATTAACAATAGTGCTCAACATTTTAAAATGCAAATCTGTTAATAGGTATACTTCTTTTGCTGTGCCGTGCCAGTATTTAACATCATGAACAAGCTTTAACAATTGACCAATGGCCACGTACTCATATTTACCGCACGATATACATGATACCTACAGCATTTCTATATCTCAAATAGTTTATTTACACATCATCTTCTGTATTTCAAACAGTGTCTTTCCCTTTGTTTCAGGCACAAAAATGGCGGTGAACACGAATGCAAATGCGCACGCGCCGGAATACATCCAGAATGTCATGTGACCGCCGAGGATCTTCAGCAGATACCCAAAGGTCGTCGACACGATGAAACCCAAGGTCCAGCCAATAGAGATGGTGATTGCAGACCCGGTGGTTCTATCACTCGGTTGGAACAACTCTCCGCTCAAAATGTCTGGTACAACGTTCAATCCTATAAAATTAAAGTTTGTTATTAGATACATGATTAAGACATACAAGATTAAAAAACTTGAGAGGTGTCAAGGGATGCCCGGATGGAACGAAGTTCTTTTCGATTAATTAGTGCAGGAATTGTAACGTAAAGTTATAGGTAATAGTATTTTTTGCACATCAAGTAGTGGAATTTGTAGGCCGCGCCTTAACCCACGCGCCGCTCGACCACGCTCGGCCCAGCTCGGAAATGTGTCGTTACAACTTTTTTGGTCTCAATTTTTTCCGTCTAACCCCATTCCCCAACGCGCGATAAGGAACTACGTTCCAATAGGAAATTACTCATTTACGTCATGCAATAGGAAGTAAGGTAAATATACAACGAATGCTCTAGTACTTTAGACTGGTTTGTGTACTCGGAGCCTCAAATCAGACAACTTTCTATAAACTGTCTTATGAACAGTATTAGGTAGGCACATACTGTTTTCTTGAAATAATTGGTTGTTTGTTATACATAATTAGAATGTATGTAATGTGAATGAATAGAAATATGTGATAAACCGTACTTTTAGATTGTAAATCGCGGATAACGGTGTTGGTAACTAAATATTGTAACATTCACCTCCTATTTTTAATCTGTCTAAGTCTTAAAATTCTGTTAAAATGTGTCTATTTTGTATTACTGTTAATATCCCAAATAAAGAAAAGGTATGTCATATGTTTGTTTTATACCTATGTTGCATATGTAATAAGAAATTCGACTTAATTTCACTCCAAAATCACATGTAAGTTACCAGTTATGTTTATGAAAACTTACCAAGATTGAAACTGATGAGGAACGCCAGCACACTGAAAAGTGGCAGCCAGAGTATTTGACTCACAACAGGATGCTCAACACTGTGTAAGTAGAAAAATACCCCCAACAGTGCCTATAAAAGAAATACATACATTTGTTGAACTAATAACTTAACTAAAGTAAATTAAGTAAACAATAAAATATATCACAGCTTTCACATTAATAATTATGTATCTGTATAAACTACTAGCTCCCTCCCCGCATAGTTCCCGTTCCCGTGGGCTGTATACCCATAAAATATATACATATAAATATGTGTTACTCTGTGATAAGGTAACTTTCTAATAGTGAAAGAATTTTTGTAATCCGCACTATAGTGTTTGAGGTTATTCATTATAAACACACACATACAGAAACAAACAAACATGTTACCCTCTTAGTGTAGATGTAATATTTAATTTGTACTGCTGAGTGCGACAATCACCTACACATATAAGATCACGAGGCTTTCGTGTACTATGTCATTGAAATATAAATTATGTTAACAGAAATAAATGATAGAAAAAAAATTGGTTGCCTGTAAAGTCGGTATACGGGCGAAAGTTTTACGTGACAACGACTTTGAGTGGTAAAATAATTTTAATGTGAATATTCATTCGTATAGTAGGAAGAAGGATGAAATAATAGTAACAATTTAAAACATAACGTCACGTAACGTGAGCGGAGCGTAACGCAGTTTCTTGAAGTGTCACCCGGCAAACCAATTTATAAGACGTTGTCACGTCAAAATATATTAATATTTACCATGCTAAAGGAACAAAATAACGTAGATATCAGCAAAAGTAGTCTTCTTCCACAATACTCCATAAGAATTGGTGTAACTAAACTAGTCAACGTCTGTGTGACGCCAATAATAATGGTTGATGTCCCAGGGTCTATTAAATCTCTAGCCATCTCGAAAATAGATGTTGAAAAGAAAATTATGACAGATATGCCACTGAACTGCTGAAAAATAGTAATTGATAACGTAATAAAGAGAGCCCTTCTATTGCTCTTGACTGAGAACAATTTCGACCATTCCAAACTTGACGTCTTCAAATCATCATCCAGTTTAAGGGAAAGAATTTTATCAATTTCATTTGTTCTTCCGAGATCTGTTAAAACCTGTCGCACTTCTCTTTCTCGACCTGAAATTTCCAGTGTTCATTAGCATGATCCCCAGAAGAAGGAATCAATTATGATACCTCCTGATAAATGCATTAGAAAGTATACTAAGCCTTCTCAGTAAAAAACAACTTTCAAAACCGAGCGTCAATATTAATTATGACTATTCATAAGAGCTTGTAAAGGCTTAATCGATAAAAAAATATTTTGATTTAGATAGATGACAGTTAGATGAAATATATATTACCTTGGAGGACAAGGTAAACTGGTGATTCAGGAATATAAAAATGAACACCAGCTACATACACGGTAGCTAAACAGATGGCAACGTATCCCGTTGCTGAGTAGGATACCTGGGGCCCAATAGCATACATCACCATTATACCAATGTTTACAGAGAAACCAGTACTCGATAGAAAAGCTCCTCTGACATTCGCTGACCTAGAAAATAAAAGATTAGGTTAAAAAACTATCATCTATCTTATATCTCTATATATATAAAAAAACAAAGTCCCCGCCGTCTCTGTCTGTCTGTCTGTCCGAACGCGATAAGTACAAAAAGTACTAAACAGATTTTCATGCGATTTTCACCAAATTACGGAGTATTTCATGGGGAAGGTTTTTATGTATAATACACAAATTTGGACCCGGTAGGTAGCGCTGGTGGGGAGAACGAAGTCTGCCTGGTCCGCTAGTATCTTATAATAAAGATTTTTTAGTTGCCCTAAGCCTATTTGAAATTGATTTTTTGATTACTTCAGATAGGCTTGTAGCCTGCCTCCAAAAGTTTGTGGTAAGGTAAAGTAGTGTTACTTTTATTCCATGGATAATACTTACGCAATTTCACCAATAGATACAATATGAGTGACTGAGATCAAACCCAATCCTATACCAAGAGTAATTCTTGCGAAGTAAATCATTACAACGCTTCGAGGTACTGCCAATAAGATGTACGATGTTAAAGATATAATACATCCTAAGTAAAGGCACGATTTCCGACCTCTGATGTTTGATAGGTAGCCAGATATGAAGGACCCTGTAATACAATACGCTTGTTGTCAGAACAGGATGGTCACCGTAGGAAAGTTATAAAGCGGTAATAGGTATTATATCACTAACAACCGTGTATTTTCATCGAATGAAAAACCTATATATATTACTAGTTGACGTTTTTAGTAGTAGTAGTTTTCGTTAGCATCACTGACCCGATTTTGCAACATTTTTGATTGATGCTCCGCTCTTATCCGTCGTCTTATCCGTCTAACATAGAAAAAAAATCGGACCAGCAGTGCCTGAGATTAGCGCGTTCAAGCAAACAAACAAACTCTTCAGCTTTTTATATTAGTATAGAAGTATAGATTCTATAAGGCAAATTTATCATTGGGCAAATTTATCATTGTTGAATATTAATAAAACAAAGGAGAAAGGATACTTAACACCTACTTGATAGTCACAAATACAGAACTAAAAGAATTTATTTCTTTAATTGATAAACGGAAAACCGATAGTCGATTAATCAGAATCCATAGGTAGACAATTTACTGACAAATATCGTAGTAATATAAAACACTAGCTTCTGCCCGCGACTCCGTCCGCGTGGAATAGTTACTTTGGGCTAACGCTAACTTTCAACCCCCTTCGTTTACGTAGAAGGATGGTCTCGCAGAGCTAAGTAACTGATGCCTGCACGCGCCGGCCCGGCACATAAAGGCGCGCGCAGTACAGTACTTGATAATTATTTTGCTGCAATGTTATTTTAAATTTGCGATATCTCCTAAGATATTCATTGAAATCGAATGATGTAAACGGCAATTTTGTTGTAAATTAAATACTTGTGATGAATAACGTATTTATTTGGATAAGGATTAATATCATCTTTATAAAAACACCGTCACAAATAATGCTTAATTTTCGAACAAATTTGGTTTGTATAAAAGTAGTCACTGTGAGTCAACCTTAACAGATAGACATATGCTGTCGCGGACTTTTTTTTAGAACTTTTGAAGGGGAATAATTCTGTCATACATCACTTTAGAGTAACTTTAACCGTTTACGCAGCGTACGCAGCGGAAGCTCTCAACAGCAAAAGAAATCTCCCGATTTTGAAACATTCTTCATTGGTGCTCCGCTCCTATTGGTCATAGCGTGATGGTATATAGCCTATAGCCTTCCTCGATAAATGGACTATCTAATGGCGAAATAATTTTTCAAATCGGACCAGTAGTTCCTGAGATTAGCGCGTTCAACCAAACAAACAAACAAACAAACTCTACTCCTTTATAATATTAGTATAGATTCCAAAAAATTTACGTTTGTGAGGATGTACGGATGTTTAATACTCTTTAGGTACCTACGCAATAACGACTTAGACATACGATTAAGACTGAGTTTATTGCGAATCGACAATTATAATCGACGTTTTATAAGTGCATGTGAAGACATACATTTCACACTATTTAGATACTTTTTATATCAGATTTTTCTTTCTTTTGATCCCTAGTGTGGAGACTAGTTTCAAAGCATCAGAAAGTCATAGTACCTGCAATAATTCCAATATAAATGACGGAGCCCACCCATGAGGATTCTTCTTCAGTTATAACTTCGGTAAATGGTGTTTGTTCCGGGTGTTTCAACTTTATAATCACTGGTGCCGACCAACCGGAAGAGTAGCCAATCAACATTGACCCTATGCTGACTGAAAAAGTAAATCTTATCAAGTATTAAAAAGCACTCGAATTGAGAACCGCCTCCTATTTTTTGAAGTCTGCAAAATATATGTTGAAACCAGCTGCCGCCCCGCGGTTTCACCCGCGTAGTTCCCGTTCCCGTGTTTACAGGGGTATCATAAATAGATAGTAGTAATAGATATTCTCAGACCTACTGAATATGCATATAAAATTTCATAAAAATCAGTCAAGCCGTTTCGGAGGTGTATGGTAACTAACATGTGACACGGGAATTTTATACATAAGAGATATATTTAAGAATGGTGACGCAGTGATCCATGCGGGAAAAAAAACTTTTACTATTATTTTACTCGTACTGTTTATAAAAACTCTCCTCGGAGGTCACTGCCCTCAGTAAAAAAAAAAAAATTACGTGAGGCACTCGGGGACTGCCGCGGTAAAGCTATTGCATTGCATAGCATTTTGTATCAACTTATGCAATTATAATTTTATTTATTTATTTTAATAACAAATGCACTTTGTTCATTCATATTCAAAACACTTCATACACAAATTTTACAAGTACAGCTATTCACTGTTGTACATAAATACATTTACACCTATATACTTTCTCATAAGCAGCTTATGTATTCGTCCGATTTCGGAGCAGCTCGTCTCGATTCGTGCGAGTTTCGTAGAGTCGTACAATACGTCTAATCGCACACAACGCCGTGTCGACTGTCGAAGACTGCCGAACTGAAACGACGTTAGACGATGCACGGCCTTCAAGCCACACCTCCTTGCCCGTCGGAGTGGGGGGTGTTAGGTTTTTTTCGTTACGGAATTTCTTGATTCGGTCGCCGCGCTCAGAGCCCGCGATAAAAGCTATGCAATAGCTTAAAAATATATAAGTACTAGCTCATCTAAATCTTAGAGAAAAGGTCTAATTTCATTGCCATGTTGGCCCAACGTACAAACATTTGTACCAATACGCCAACATCGCGTGCTTAGAAATGCAAATGGCCGCTACATGTACTAAATAAATGATACATTTGGATTTAAACAAAGGTTAGGTTAGAAAGGACGCCTTGTACATTGTAAAAATACTTGAGCATATATTTTTAAGCTATTGCATAGCTTTTATCGCGGGCTCTGAGCGCGGCGACCGAATCAAGAAATTCCGTAACGAAAAAAACCTAACACATCGTCTAACATCGTTTCAGTTCGGCAGACTTCGGCACGGTGTTTGTTTGCTATCTTCTTAACTCTTTGACGTTTTGAAAAAATGGCGTTTGACATTTAAAAAAAACAAAACTCAATTTCCGTATTCGCGCGTAATTATTTTGTTTCTATTTCGTGGCAAGGGTACCACGTCATAAAGCCTAAGTATTCAAATACGTATGCACATCAGAATGCATATTATTAAAAAAAATATATGCTCAAGTATTTTTACAATGTACAAGGCGTCCTTTCTAACCTAACCTTTGTTTAAATCCAAATGTATCATTTATTTAGTACATGTAGCGGCCATTTGCATTTCTAAGCACGCGATGTTGGCGTATTGGTACAAATGTTTGTACGTTGGGCCAACATGGCAATGAAATTAGACCTTTTCTCTAAGATTTATATGAGCTAGTACTTATATATTTTTAAGCTATTGCATAGCTTTTATCGCGGGCTCTGAGCGCGGCGACCGAATCAAGAAATTCCGTAACGAAAAAAACCTAACACCCCCCACTCCGACGGGCAAGGAGGTGTGGCTTGAAGGCCGTGCATCGTCTAACGTCGTTTCAGTTCGGCAGTCTTCGACACGGCGTTGTGTGCGATTAGACGTATTGTACGACTCTACGAAACTCGCACGAATCGAGACGAGCTGCTCCGAAATCGGACGAATACATAAGCTGCTTATGAGAAAGTATAATAGGTGTATATGTATTTATGTACAACAGTGAATAGCTGTACTTGTAAAATTTGTGTATGAAGTGTTTTGAATATGAATGAACAAAGTGCATTTATTATTAAAAATAAATAAATAAAATTATAATTGCATAAGTTGATACAAAATGCTATGCAATGCAATAGCTTTACCGCGGCAGTCCCCGAGTGCCTCACGTAATTTTTTTTAATAATATGCATTCTGATGTGCATACGTATTTGAATACTTAGGCTTTATGACGTGGTACCCTTGCCACGAAATAGAAACAAAATAATTACGCGCGAATACGGAAATTGAGTTTTGTTTTTTTTAAATGTCAAACGCCATTTTTTCAAAACGTCAAAGAGTTAAGAAGATAGCAAACAAACACCGTGCCGAAGTCTGCCGAACTGAAACGATGTTAGACGATGTGTTAGGTTTTTTTCGTTACGGAATTTCTTGATTCGGTCGCCGCGCTCAGAGCCCGCGATAAAAGCTATGCAATAGCTTAATAAAAGCAGTACCTACGTAAGTATATTATTGATTTCAGCTAAGTTCTTAGTTCTTTTAGGTACCTAGACTTTGATTATAATCCCACCATTGAAGTTAAGTGAGTCCGATTCAAAACTGTATGCTAAGCACAATGCTTTATCTCAGACATCTCAGTCATCTGTGGGTTGCTAGGCCCGTATTATAACGGATTCAGGTCGAATGCAGTTTGAAAGCATTTAAAGACAGGTCGCCATTTGGAAATTCAATATTATCTTTTAATTTGACACGGGACTACAAAGAATCTTGACAGAAGAACGATTCAGTTATATGGAGTCGAGTATGACAGAGTCAAACTATTAGTTGATGGTAATGCACCAGTTTTAAAATTAGAACTAACTCTTAAGTACAGTGCAGTGAATAGCAGCTAATTATAAATTTAAATACTTACTGAATAACATAATAAACAGTTGCTTCTTTAGATAAGTTTCATATTTATTTTTGTCCATTTTTACAAATATATTTTGATTAAGAACTGTTGATATCTTTCTTCTATATTCTTCTAATTCTATTCTTTTGATGACTTTTTCCAATTCAAGAACATCGCAACTAACCAGACACTAGTTGTAAAATAAATAAAATTTGCGTAAAATTAGTGTTATATACCAATGTGTTAAATTATTTTAAATAAATTACACGGATCAATCACTTAGTGAACATTTATTTAATACGTTATATAATAACGTGGTATAAGCACGTTTCAATCGGCCATAACAATATAGGTATGGAAATTGGTTTAGTGAGATAATTTGTTGCGGTTCGAACCGCCATTGAAGAAAAATATCGTTGCCATCTTATGATGTCATTCATATGTGAACATAGAAATTGAAACAACCCAGTACCTAGTTATATAGCTTTTGTTTATAACTAAACCAAACATATAGTTGTACAAAACTTCAGCATAATCCATTGAGAATATCTGTTTGAAAATTCGAATTATACAGGAATGGGTTCTTCAAGAAGCGAGTGAAGAGATTTTTACTGTGGCGGCAACGCGTGAGTGACGCCTCTGGGGTTGCAAGCATACCTATTTATAAAAATGCAATTCAAAAATATATTAAAATTTCCCATTTAGAAAGTCATATTTTATTCACTCACGATTCGTTTTTTTTGTCACTATTTATTATGTAAACTATAAACACTTATAAATATAAATCTTAATAGGTACATGGAATAGGTACGTATGTAGGTATGAAACTATTTGTAAATTCCTAATTTAAACTTCATAAAACAAGCTTACACACCTAATATGTATAAATTATGTAACTTTACAAAAGATCAGCCGTAAATAAGTGGATCCATTCTTGTCTCACTTTTATCTTAGTTAACAACTTTTTATCCCCAGTTATGAAGCCTTATCTAATACATAAAAATCTCATCTTACAGTGTTTATTATCGAACTCCTCCGAAGCGCCTTGACCGGTTTTTATGATATTTTGTGACTATATTTGGTAGGTCTGAGTAAAGTAAAGTATCTTTTCAATCGCGATTTTATTAAGTTATAAACAAAATTAAAATAATTTAACCATCGTTCATATGAAGTGTCGCTTTAACATTTATTTCTTACAGGTGGCTTCCCGCGGTTTCACCCGCATACCCGGGAGGTCTTCCATTTTCCCGGGATAAAAAGTTGCCTATGTCCCTTCTCAGGCTCTAGACTATCTGTGTACCAAATTTCACTTAAATCGGTTCTGTAGTTTTAGCGTGAAAGCGACAGACAGACTTACTTTCGTGTTTGTATTGTTAGTATAGATAGCAGAGCATTGCCCTGTTGGTTATTTCAAGACCACGTCTGTCTTAAAACGTCTAACTTACTTTTAGACTCTCCTATTAAATCATTTTATTTTTTGTTACCGCATTAAAATCCTACGTGCAGATGAATAGATCTAAGCATAGACAGCGGAAACTGCGGAAAGCGACTTGGTTTTATAGTATGTAAAGATAATGGTACCATTTGCCTCATTTTATTCAGGACATTTCTTAGTATTTTTACGAATTCGTCTGTCATAAACCGAGTGACTTTAGCACTAAACTCAACAATGGCCACGCAAAGTACGACGAACAAAAGCCTAGTGGAGACGGCGGAGTATTTTAAGACTTTGCTCTCTCATAACTCTACTATAAAGACGTGAATCGACTGTGGTGTTTGTTGTAATTGTAGGGTAGTAACATTAGTTACAGACGGTCATGTTGTAAGTTCCAGGTACTATTTATTAAACCTTTCTACTCCATCAGTTCAGTTTTACTCATGAATAAGCGGCTATCAAATAAATATTCCGTAAAGCGGGTAAGAAATACAGTGGATTAAATTATTAAGCTATTGCATAGCTTTTATCGCGGGCTCTGAGCGCGGCGACCGAATCAAGAAATTCCGTAACGAAAAAAACCTAACACATCGTCTAACGTCGTTTAAGTTCGGCAGACTTCGGCACGGTGTTTGTTTGCTATCTTCTTAACTCTTTGACGTTTTGAAAAATTGGCGTTTGACATTTATAAAAAACAAAACTCAATTTCCGTATTCGCGCGTAATTATTTTGTTTCTATTTCGTGGCAAGGGTACCACGTCATAAAGCCTAAGTATTCAAATACGTATGCACATCAGAATGCATATTATTAAAAAAAAGTTTTACGTGACAACGACTTTGAGTGGTAAAATAATTTTAATGTGAATATTCATTCGTATAGTAGGAAGAAGGATGAAATAATAGTAACATTTTAAAACCTAACGTGACGTGAGCGGAGCGTAACGCAGTTTCTTGAAGTGTCACCCGGCAAACCAATTTATAAGACGTTGTCACGTCAAAATATATGCTCAAGTATTTTTACAATGTACAAGGCGTCCTTTCTAACCTAACCTTTGTTTAAATCCAAATGTATCATTTATTTAGTACATGTAGCGGCCATTTGCATTTCTAAGCACGCGATGTTGGCGTATTGGTACAAATGTTTGTACGTTGGGCCAACATGGCAATGAAATTAGACCTTTTCTCTAAGATTTATATGAGCTAGTACTTATATATTTTTAAGCTATTGCATAGCTTTTATCGCGGGCTCTGAGCGCGGCGACCGAATCAAGAAATTCCGTAACGAAAAAAACCTAACACCCCCCACTCCGACGGGCAAGGAGTGTGGCTTGAAGGCCGTGCATCGTCTAACGTCGTTTCAGTTCGGCAGTCTTCGACAGTCGACACGGCGTTGTGTGCGATTAGACGTATTGTACGACTCTACGAAACTCGCACGAATCGAGACGAGCTGCTCCGAAATCGGACGAATACATAAGCTGCTTATGAGAAAGTATATAGGTGTATATGTATTTATGTACAACAGTGAATAGCTGTACTTGTAAAATTTGTGTATGAAGTGTTTTGAATATGAATGAACAAAGTGCATTTATTATTAAAATAAATAAATAAAATTATAATTGCATAAGTTGATACAAAATGCTATGCAATGCAATAGCTTTACCGCGGCAGTCCCCGAGTGCCTCACGTAATTTTTTTATTTTGTTTGCAATAAATTTGAACTGTCTACAAATTAATATACCTAGTTAATCGATACTGAGTTAAGTAGGTAATTTAGTCGTGCCTATTAAAAGGATACATCAACATTTTTTTTAATTATGTACCTAACTATATTTATTAAGAGCACCCGCCGTAGTTCCCGTTCCATGTTAATAAATTATGCTTTCTTAGTTTCTATTAAGGGGTTGTTGTTGTTAATTTTGGAACCTATTCGTTTAAAATGAATGAGCAAAAAATATAATATTTCCCTTTAATTATATTTTGTGTAGATAACCTTTTTTTATATTGTACTAATATTTTTCGGTATATGGGGTTGTTTTCGTGGATCAACATGGGATTGTAAATTGACCGTTAGAAAATTAGTCTCTAATTTTAATTATCTTAATATTATTAATTTAATAAATACCTAAGTATAAAGTAAATGAAAAACCTCACTAAAATTATTTGATTACCTCTTTAGCGATACCCAGCACGATTTACTCCTAGATTTCAAAATAACATTTTTTTAATAGATGGGAAGTGTTACTCGAAAAGAAGCCGTTCGGTTCGAAAACATAACACCTTGTTATTTTACGCATTAAATTTTATTTCTATGGTGTTACAAAGAAGTTTCAGAATCAACTGGCGCATATTGCAATAATCACATTATCTTGCCGGAATTGTTATGTCACATTGTCAATATCTTACGTTTAATGAACCTGGGCTTTACATAAGTAGTACAATCGATACTTTGTTAAGTCGTCAGAGCGGTGGCGCCGCTCTTAACGGACAAGAAAATCAATTTATTTAGTTGAAAACTCTCGGGTAACTACTTTTGTAAGTTGGTTTTTGTTTCAGGCATAATTACATGGACGTTATTAACGCTGTTAAGATGCTTTTGAAATCCAAAAATATATTTTGCTGTCACAAACTGTCCCAACCTTTTTGATTTATGAATAGTCCTTCCTTTTATTAAACAGTATTCTAAATTTAAAGAAATGTCTATGGTTACTTTGAAAAACTATGACTTATGAAACAGTGTTTAAATTACACCATAAAAAGTCCCATATAAAAGTATGAAACAAAATCTTAACGTGGAGTTAAATAAATAAATAAAATAAATATCCTGGGACATTTGTCACACACGGCCAATCTGATTCCAAACTAAGCAGAGCTTGTGATATGGTAACCAGATAGCTGATATACTACATAATTATACTACTTTTAAACACATACTTAAATAGATATTTACATCCAGACACAGGACAAACAGACATATTCATGCATACAAATGTTTGTCCTGGGTGGGATTCGAACCCACGACCCGCGGCATGAGAGTCAGGGTCACTAACCACAAAGCCAACCGGGCTGTCGTTAGAAACAAGGGGTCTAATCTGAAAAAGGAATACTACAGTCAAATATGATTTTACATTATTTCTATACCTTGCCCTCTTTCTCTTTCACATTATAATCTCATCTCTTGATAATTATCCTGTTATTGTACTTTCTTTGTTGACTTGGTAATTAAAAACAAAACTCCAATACGATAATTGGATCGACCCTGTCATAATATAAGTCCCTACAACTTATTTACGAAAGGCTCGGGTTTAATTGCTAGCGATTAAGCTTATTATAAAATTAGGCTATTCCCTGTTCTAAGTTTGTTTAATCATCGCAAATTTCTATATTAATTATCTATATATTATCTTTAGGCATAAATCATACCGTTATTATAAATTCGAGTGATTTAATTTTGATGGAAATATGTATGTTTGGTACTGAATCTCTACAACGGATGATAGTTAAAATATATCTCAAACTAGCACTTAAGACTTTTAATTTTGATAAGATACGATAATTTCATAATTTCTCTTTAACTTCTATTCTCGAACAACAATATGTTAAAAGTATAATATAATACTCCATTTATTGTTTGAACAAATAATCCCGAATGTGGTCATTTAAAGATATCGCTAATACTCCCACCTCACCCTTACATACACATGAGCGAAGTTCCCATTCCTAGTTAGGGCGATAAGAGTACGAAATTGGGCGTATTTAGTTGATAACATACCAAATTAAGCTCGATGGTTTTGCGGGACTGGTTAAAGGATCTAAATGTATGTACTGGAAGCTTGAACTTGCTCAAGCTACTTGCTTATCTTAGAGGGTCATGTCAACTCCACAAATAGACTGTTATAATACCTATGTGACATTCAGCTAATGTACGCCAGAGTGATACCTTGTAGGAAGACATTTGTAATACTAAAACAGCTAATGATCTTAGGGGAGAGAGAAGCAATTGAAGATTATGCTCTTGCTAAGTGCAAAGCCGGTTGTGGGTTTGACAAACATCTTTGTGCATGAAGAATAATGAACATGTGTGTTCGTTCTGTCTAGATCTATAGGTATTTAAAATATAAACATAAGTATTATTTATAAAGTAGAAGGTATATTAGCTATTTGGTTCCCATTGGAGGCTCTGCTTGGTTTTGAATCAGATTAGCCTTGTGGAAAAAAAACCTATATTATTTGTTATAGATAGTACAACATTCAACAGACTCCAATGTATACAAATGCACTTAAAGGGGTGATTATAAATATCCCTGTTCGTAGTGAATATATTATCTAGACAAGAAGTATTAAAAATTAAAGATTGAAGACCTCTAAGGTGGCAAACAGGCATACCGTCTCACCTGATGGCGCACGGTTACCGTAGCCTATGGACGCTTGGAACACCAGGAGCGTCACTCACACGTTGCTGACCCTGTAAAAAAGGAGCAACTGAATAGGCAGTGAAAGGGACAAAGCGTAATGTATGATGAAATTAAACACTCCAGAAGCTACTATCAGTTCGGCCTTCAACTGAAAAGAAGTTCTCAAAGAAACTCAGCAAGGTTGGTAGGATATCTTTGGTCATCTGCTTTTGAACCATGTCATAATGGATCGCTTTGCACAGAACCTAGTTCCAATTCGATGATAATAATATATCTAATGGTATTGCCACAATACAACAATTGAGTGCTTCGCAACTCAAACAGAACCTCGATCAAATAGGATGCATGGTCTAAGTTTGATCATTGTAAAAGACTGGTCGATATCCTAACATTCAAGCTATTGTACCTGCGTAGGTTTGATTCCCATCCACGATGAAAATGTGGGATGAATATGTATTAATTATTAAAGTATGTTTCTTAAAGTAGTTTGTATTTGTAAAAGCAATTTTACCATATTATCCTGGGATATTTTTCACACATAGCCAAACTGATTTCAAACTAAGCATATCTTGTACTAGCTAAAGAGATAGCTGATATACTACGTATACTTTTTTTTAAATACATACTTGCCTACACACACACACACACCAAACAGACATATATTTGCATACAAATGTTTGTGAGTCAACTCTCGAAGTATTAGCTCACCATAGTTTAGGATAAGACTGGCCATGTAAATATAAAATGTCTACAGACGAAAAAGAAGTTATAGTAGGTTATGCTTAGTATCCCCCCCAAATGTCGTTACCTTGTCGTGGTGGGGGGGCTTGCGTGCTCAGTGATCCGTGAGGCTATACCGGATAGGTACAATCATACCGGGCAGGCTCATGGTGAGGGCATTACTAAGAACGACGCGTCCCATCCTTACCTCTACTATAACCCATTTCTTACCCTATCCTACCTTTTCATTTACCCTTTCCTATCGCAAGACATGGCTTCTCCCGGTACCTCTCTTTCATAAGAGTTGACTGGGACGCAGCTTGCCTTCTATCCCCACCTAAACTCCTTCCTTGATTTCCACTTCCTTTCCTTCCTATCCACCGAATCCCAAGCTCTGCCGCCTGGCGATGGGATGCATGGCCGGGGTGAACCCGGTCCCAAGGGCGGCACATGAGGGACTCCACCCTCTAAAAAAAAAAAGACATCATGGAAGTCACAACCGGAAAAAATACTACCCAGGAGGGTCCCGACCTGACGGTCGGGGAATCCCTCGGTGCTTCGGCATCCAGCCCCAGCGTATCTGGGAGGGGCACCAGCTGTGACGCGCTCGGGGATCGAGCGGGGGTAATGGGAGTTGTTACCCGAAGCAGGGCGTCTGAGACCAGTCGGTCGGCGCGGGGAGGGAATGTGGTGTCCGAGCGCGAGCTCCGAGTCCGCACGCCGCTGCAGTCTGAGTTTGACTCAGACAGCAGCATGGCATCGGTTTCGTCCGGAACGGAGGAAGGCCGGCAGCGGCGAAAGAGGCCAGCTGTCCTTGAAACTGTTTTGTCGTCGCCCAAAGGGGCGGCGCACAAGACAAAAAGGTGCAGGGGCCGACCGCCGACTCCTAGTGCGTTCACCAGTAGTTGGCGGCTCGACATCGTCAAAAATGACGAGTCTAGGTTGGAGGCGGAGGAGTGTGTAGCGGCCCTTGATAAGAGCCTGAGGGACTCGCGTCAAGCCTGCCGCTCCGCCCTCGACCCGCCGTCTGTCAATGAAAATACGCCGGAGTCCATGGCTGCCCTCATAAAATTAATGACGGACGCAGCCATCAATGTAGAGAAAGTGGTGGCGGCATCGTCCAACTTGAAGGGGACGTCCATCAAGGCCCTTAAGGCTGCCGCCGCCACAGTTAAGGAGGCTGCTGCGGGCATGAGGGCACGCACAATTACAGAGGAAGTGGCGCACCTCGAGGCGGCCAATGCAACGCTCTCCTCACAAGTCGAGGAGCTGCGCAAGGAGGTAGCCGAAATGCGGAGCCTGTCGGCTGCCGCGGCATCCCCTGCGCCTCGTGACACTACTCTCAAAGACCTCCTTTGGTTAGTAGGTTTCTCGCGCTAACATTGTTCAGCTCGGAGCAATGTTAAACGCGAGATTTGCGACTGCTCAGCCACAGAAGCCGAAATCAGCCCCAGCTCCCCCTGCTGCCCAGCCCCAACCCACCTTTTTTTTTTTTTTTTTTTTTTTGATGTCCCAGGGGAATCCTCATAGGATACCCGGCAGCTCCGGGGGGAGCCGCCGGGTTATGTGGAGACTCACCGGCACAGAAGGTGCCGGTGCCTACCCACTAAACCCCTGGGGTTCCATTGACGCCTCGGCGCCGTGTGGCGGGGCTGCGGGACACGCGTAAGCCTTACAACCGCATGCCCCGCCGGCGCTGCTCGGCCTCCCAAAAACACTGCTGGAGGCCGAGCCCGTCTCGGGGGGGCGGGACTCACGATGCGAAAACGCATGCGAGTCCCGCCCCCCTCTCAACTTCACCGGAGATGCCCACGGAACAAATGGGCATCTCCGGCATGGGACCGTTGGCGTGGGCGGCGGATCCCCCGATCCACCGCCCCGGTCCCCGGCGTTACGGCGGCAACCGGCCCGCGAAGGCCTGTCGCCGCCTACCGCGCCTGCGGCGGCGAAGCGGGAGAGAGTTGACGTCGTCCTCTCTCACCCGCTCCGCCGCCTCCTTCTGCGACATGACTTGACCGCAGAAGGTTGCGGCCGCCTCCCAGGCCTCCTCGCTGCCCACCATGGCCCTGATGAGGGCCGGCAGCGAGAGGTCTGCGCCGACCGTCGCGGACAAGGCGGTGCGAGGAGTCGCCCAAGCGGGGCACTCCTCGCGCGTATGTACCGCCGTGTCCGAGACGCCGGCCCCGCAGTGGTGGCACGTCTCCGTGGGCTCTCTGCCCGCCACCCGGCACAGGTATCGCCCGAAGCAACCGTGCCCGGTGATCACCTGTGTCAGGTGGAAGGTGAGAGCCCCGTGCTCCCGTTCGAGCCACTCCTTCAGGAGTGGTCGAACGGCGGCCACCACATCCCGGCTCGTAGCCGGGTTCTCGAGCCGGGCCGTCCACTTCCGGAGGAGAACGCCGCGAGCGTCTTCCCTCCAGCTCACGATCTCCCGCGGATGCGGACGGCCCCCGGCCTCCTTCGCTCGCCAGTACACCGCGGCGAGCACCTCGGCTTCGAGGTCCCACGGCGGCGTACCGGCAAGCACACACGCGCCGGCGCACGACACGGTGCGATACGCTCGGACCACCCTGAGCGCCATGGCGCGCTGCGGACGTCGCAGCGCAGCCTGGCTTCGGGCGCTCAGAGTCCCGGCCCATATCGGCGCTCCGTAGAGCGCCATGGAGCGTATCACACCGGTGTATAGGCGCCGGCAGGCCCTCCCAGGGCCCCCCACATTGGGGAGGATCCGTCCCAGAGCCCCGGCGGTGGCCATCAGTCGCGGTGCCAACCGCCGGAAGTGCTCCTCGAACCTCCATCGGCCGTCGAGAACGAGTCCAAGATATTTCATCGTGGACCCGACGGCGATGGAGGTTCCGCCCACCACTATGGCGGCTCCCGGCGGTGGCCCGCGTCGGGGCCCATGGAACACCAGGGCCTCCGACTTACTGAGGGCCAAGCCCCCAACCCACCTTGGGTAAGGGCAAGGGTAAAGGCAAGGGTAAGGCAATGGCTTCGGAGCCAGCACCCCTGCGGGAGCCAAGCCCGATCCGGCCCGCCCCTCCACCGCCTCCACTCACGGAGGGGTGGAGCGTCGTGGCCGCCAGGGGGGCCAGAAGCTCCGGCAACAGAGCAGGACAGTCACAAAAACAGGTGGCCTCTAATAACAAGAGGAAGGCGGTGACAGCCAGGCTGCGTCCCCCAAAGACAGCGGCAGTGACCATCACCCTGCTTCCGGGAGCGGCGGAGAAAGGCGCCACCTACGAGTCTGTGACACGCGAGGCTAAGAGAAAAGTCAATTTCTCTGGCCTCGGCATCGAGGAAATGCGTTGCAGGACAACCGTCACCGGCGCCCGAATGTACGAAATATTCGACGAGGCGGGCGCCGCAAAGGCGGACTCCCTGGCTTCCGAGCTAAGGGAGGTCCTCGACGCAGAGGTGGTGCGTATCTCCCGCCCCGAGAAGCGGGTGGAGCTTAGGGTGACGGAGCTGGACGACTCCGTCACCCCTGACGAGGTGGTCGCAGCCATAGCTGCAAAGGGAGGCTGCCCGGCCGGATCAATTAGACCCGGCCAGATGGGCCCGAGGGGATCAATATGGCTCAGCTGCCCAATGGTCGCGGCCAAAGTGGTCGTCGACGCGGGCCGACTGAGGGTGGGCTGGGTGTCAGCCAAAGTGACACTCCTTGACGCCCGCCCACTGAGGTGCTTCAAGTGCCTCGAGGTCGGCCACGTCGGCGCCATTTGCAAGGCGGGGGTGGACCGCAGCGGTTTGTGTTACCGCTGCGGGAAACCCGACCATCGGGCGCGAGACTGCCGGGCCGAGCCAAGCTGCGTAGTTTGCGCAGCTACCGCCGGCAGACCGGTAGACCACCCCCTCGGGGGAGCGGGCTGTCCTCAGGGGGCCAAAAAGGGTCCCCTGAAGAGCTCAAAGAGCTCCAGGAAAAGGAGGAGGAAGAGGGAGAAGGCTCGGGGCGTTAGTGCCACCGCCGAGCCCGAAGCCTCCTCGCGACCCGAGATCGCGATGGAAACGGAGCCCGTAGAGACCGCTCAGTAAATGTCTGGGAAAGTCTCACTGCTGCAGGCCAATATTAACCACTGTGCCAGGGCACAGGACTTGCTAGTCCAGACCTTGGTACAGTGGGGAATACAGGTGGCCGTGGTCGCTGAGCCATACTTTGTTCCCGACCGGGATGACTGGGTCGCGGACCACGACGGCTTGGTTGCCATAGCCGCCTCGACCGCCACCGGCGCCCCGCCCTTCGAGCGTGTAATGAAGGGCAAGGGGTGCGTTTTGGCGGTCACGGGCGGCATTGCAGTAGTAGGGGTATACTTCTCGCCCAACCGGAGCCTCGCCGACTTCGAGCAGTTGCTCGTAGAGGTCGGTGCGCTGGTTGGGCAGGTAGCTCCCTGCCCCGCGCTAGTCGCGGGAGACTTCAACGCCAAGTCCACGGCGTGGGGGTCTCCAGCGACAAATGCGCGGGGTGAGACGTTGGAGGAGTGGGCGGTCTCTGCGGGGCTGTCCCTGCTCAACACGGGGTCGGAGGACACGTGCGTGCGGCAACAGGGTGGCTCCATAGTCGACGTGACTTTTGCGTCGGCCGCCCTGGCGCGCCGTGTCCAGAACTGGAGGGTGGTGGTGGGCGTGGAGACCCTATCGGATCATCGGTATATCCGATTCGATGTCTCTGCGCACACCACCACGGTCCCGCGGTCCAGAGTGACCGCCCGGCCCCGTGTTGGGGAAGGACCTAGGTGGGTGGTGTCCCGTCTGGACATAGTGGTTGCACGGGAAGCCGCAGTCTTCGAAGACTGGGTGTCCGGCTCCGAGATCGGAGCCGACGTGGACTGGGAAGCGGAGCGCCTTGGCGTTGCCCTGACCCGCATTTGTGGAAGGGCAATGCCGAAGGTCAGTCCGATCCCTCCACGGCGTCGGGTGTACTGGTGGAGTATGGAACTCCGCCAATTACGAGTGGCGTGCGGAAGAGCGCGCCGCCGGTACACCCGATGCAGACGGCGCAGTGTCCGGCGTTGGAAAACGGGCAGACTAGTCCTTCTGCAGAAGGACGGTCGCCCGGCCGGACAGCCGTCGTCGTACCGCCCGGTGGTGGTGGTCGACGAGGTGCCCAAGCTGTTCGAGCGCGTGCTCGCTGGGCGCCTCGTCGAGTCTATGAACCCGGGACTGGACGACACGCAGTTCGGCTTTCGCCGGGGTCGATCGACCGTGGATGCCGTGGCGCGGGTCAGGGACCTCGCCGAAGAGGCCGTCTCTCAGGGGGGCGTGTTGTTTGCGGTGTCGCTAGACATCCGCAATGCATTTAACACGCTACCCTGGGAGACGATCAAAGAGGGACTGCGGTACCACGGCGTACCGCAGTACCTCCAGGAGGTCATCGCCGACTACTTCGTCGGTCGGGACGTGGTGTTCCCGACGGGGGAGGGCAGCAGCGGCCGTGGGAGGAGAGAAATGACGTGCGGTGTTCCACAGGGTTCGGTCCTCGGACCGCACCTGTGGAACATCGGTTACGATTGGGTGCTGCGCGGTGCAATGTTGCGAGGGGTCAGTCTGGTGTGTTACGCTGACGACACCCTCGTGACGGCCCGCGGCGGCACCTACCGGGAAGCGTCTGTCCTCGCCACGGCTGCTGTGGCGCAGGTGGTGGGGAGGATCCGTGCCCTGGGGCTCGAGGTGGCGCTTAGTAAGTCGGAGGCCCTGGTTTTCCATGGGCCCCGACGCGGGCCACCGCCGGGAGCCGCCATCGTAGTGGGCGGAACCTCCATCGCCGTCGGGTCCTCGATGAAGTATCTTGGACTCATTCTCGACGGCCGATGGAGGTTTGAGGAGCACTTCCGGCGGTTGGCACTGAGACTAATGGCCACCGCTGGAGCTCTAGGGCGGATCCTCCCCAACGTGGGGGGCCCAGGAAGGGCCTGCCGGCGCCTGTACACCGGTGTGATACGCTCCATGGCGCTCTACGGAGCGCCGATATGGGCAGGGGCCCTGAGCGCCCGAAACCAGGCCGCGTTGCGACGTCCGCAGCGCGCCATGGCGCTCAGGGTGGTCCGGGCGTATCGCACCGTGTCGTGCGCCGGCGCGTGTGTACTCGCTGGTACGCCGCCGTGGGACCTCGAAGCCGAGGTGCTCGCGGCGGTGTACTGGCGAGCGAAGGAGGCCGGGGGCCGTCCACATCCGCGGGAGATAGCGAGCTGGAGGGAGGACGCTCGCGGCGTTCTCCTCCGGAAGTGGACGGCCCGCCTCGAGAGCCCGGCTACGAGCCGGGATGTGGTGGCCGCCGTTCGGCCACTATTGAGAGAGTGGCTCGAACGGGGGCACGGGGCTCTCTCCTTCCACCTGACACAGATGATCACCGGGCATGGGTGCTTCGGGCGATACCTGTGTCGGGTGGCGGGCAGAGAGCCCACGGAGATGTGCCACCACTGTGGGGCCGACGTCGAGGACACGGCGCAACATACGCGGGAGGAGTGCCCCGCTTGGGCAACTCCTCGCGCCGCCTTGTCCGCGACGGTCGGCGCAGACCTCTCGCTGCCGGCCTTTATCAAGGCCATGGTGGGCAGCGAGGAGGCCTGGGAGGCGGCCGCAACCTTCTGCGGCCAAGTCATGTCGCAGAAGGAGGCGGCGGAGCGGGTGAGAGAGGACGACGTCAACTCCCTCCCGCTGCGCCGCCGTAGGCGCGGTAGGCGGCGACTGGCCTTCGCGGGCCGGTTGCCGCCGTAACGCCGGGGACCGGGGCGGTGGATCGGGGGATCCGCCGCCCACGCCAACAGTCCCATGCCGGAGATGCCCATTTGTTCCATGGGCATCTCCGGTGAAGTGAAAGGGGGCGGGACTCTCACGTGTGTTTTCGCACTGTGAGTCCCGCCCCTCCGAGACGGGCTCGGCCTTGTAAAGCCGAGCAGCGCCGGCGGGGCATGCGGTTGTAAGGCTTACGCGTGTCCCGCAGCCCCGCCACACGGCGCCCAGGCGTCATTGGAACACCCAGGGGTTTAGTGGGTAGGCACCGGCACCTTCTGTGCCGGTGAGTCACCACATAACCCGGCGGCTGCCCCCGGAGCTGCCGGGTATCCTATGAGGATTCTGGGACATCAAAAAAAAAAAAAAAAAAAGGTTATGCTTAGTATTTCTCTGAACGAAAGTCTGGCCAAAAGGAATTCCAGCTATTCGTAAGAAAGACATTTGTGTATGGAATATTTGACAAATACCTATTTTACCTTTGAATATCATAGCCATGAGGATAGTTTAACAAATAAAATGGCCATACGTTACCCGGCTCATATTTCACGGTCCCATATTTCCGTCGTATCCGGCAATACGCGTTTCCTCAGTTACTTCCAACATTTTTTCACTTTATTGCGTCGATAGAATTAAAAAAGCGGCCAAGAGCGAGTCGGACTCGCTCATGAAAGGTTCCGTAACAGCGAGTAACATAATATAAAAGTTTTAGTAGTTCGTTGTAACTTTGTACGATGTTTTAATAATATGTGTGTGTTGCGTCGTACGATTTATGACGTATAATAAAAATAAAACTACGTTAAAAAAAACCGACTTCCAAAAATACTATAAAGCAAAAAATAACTAACGCAATTTATAACACTTTCCTCTACTTACCTACTGACTACTTATTCTCTCCGCTTACTGCTTGGTTTGAAGTTGGTGCCAAGCCACAGCATAATTAGTAAACAATATACAAAAGATCTTTGTTAAGATTCTCCATGATTTAATAAGGTCAACAAAAACTTTGGCACCGTTTGCATTTAAAATTCTAAATTTTAGAAATAAACGGTCCTTTACAGGACCACTATAGTTGTAGAATGTAAATTACATTTATCTCATCGTCGTTTTCATTTGTTTCTTATTGTCATTTATCGTTATTTCTGATTTATTTACGTAGGTTAGTACTTAGTAGGTTATCGTGTAGAAATTTATTTGTTACACCATTTTATTTCTTTAAGTAATTTTTTTATTCATATATGGCTTGGCACCGACTTCAAACCATGCAGCAAGCGGAAAGAATAAGTAGTCAGCAGGTAAATAGAGGAAAGTGTTATAAATTGCGTTAGTTATTTTTTGCTTTTTAGTATTTTTGGAAGTCGGTTTTTTTTAACGTAGTTTTATTTTTATTTTTTGCTTTTTAGTGATTTAAGTATGGGTAGGCTTATTATTTATTTAACAATCACAGAACACTATTAAACCTAAACGTTAATGAGATTAACATTCAAGGTCAACCTAATAGCCTCAAGGAATACTATTCTCTATCCATATGCACGTATAATTTTGAAAGAATTTTCTCTGAACTCCTATCCTTTGAGGAGTTGTACCTTCCATCATCAGCTCATCCATAGGAAATCATCATCAACGCAAATAATTGAACAAACTGTATGATATTGACTGAAACGTAACAGTTATATGCTTATAATTTGAGTGTTCTTCTCGATTTCCTTGGGATCCCATCATCATATGCTTACTAGATGACCAGGGTACCAACTTGAATATGTACCCTAACGAACAAAAACAGAATTACGCTAATCGGATTAGAAATGTTAAAGTTATCGACATACTAATATACAAAGTATCGTCAAAATGACATCGTCCAAATAACAATAATACTTCCTACTTCCTACTAATATCCTACTAATATTATAAAGGCGAAAGTTTGTAAGTATGGATGTATGGATGTATGGATGTTTGTTACTCTTTCACGTAAAAACTACTGAATGGATTTGAATGAAATTTGGAATAAAGATAGCTTATAACCTGGATTAACATATAGGCTACTTTTTATCCCGGGAAAATGGAAGACCTCCCGGGAACGCGGGTGAAACCGCGGGGAGCCACTAGTATAAAATAAAAACTACCAAACCAAACTGAAAGAAATTTTAATGAGACCATCTGGCAGCTATTTCGCGTCGAACAAAAAAAGAATCACGCGAATCGGTCCATAAACCGCGACGTAATCGATGTACATACATAGAAAAAAAAATTACGTGAGGCACTCGGGGACTGCCGCGGTAAAGCTATTGCATTGCATAGCATTTTGTATCAACTTATGCAATTATAATTTTATTTATTTATTTTAATAATAAATGCACTTTGTTCATTCATATTCAAAACACTTCATACACAAATTTTACAAGTACAGCTATTCACTGTTGTACATAAATACATATACACCTATATATTTTGTCATAAGCAGCTTATGTATTCGTCCGATTTCGGAGCAGCTCGTCTCGATTCGTGCGAGTTTCGTAGATTCGTACAATACGTCTAATCGCACACAACGCCGTGTCGACTGTCGAAGACTGCCGAACTGAAATGACGTTAGACGATGCACGGCCTTCAAGCCACACCTCCTTGCCCGTCGGAGTGGGGGGTGTTAGGTTTTTTTCGTTACGGAATTTCTTGATTCGGTCGCCGCGCTCAGAGCCCGCGATAAAAGCTATGCAATAGCTTAAAAATATATAAGTACTAGCTCATATAAATCTTAGAGAAAAGGTCTAATTTCATTGCCATGTTGGCCCAACGTACAAACATTTGTACCAATACGCCAACATCGCGTGCTTAGAAATGCAAATGGCCGCTACATGTACTAAATAAATGATACATTTGGATTTAAACAAAGGTTAGGTTAGAAAGGACGCCTTGTACATTGTAAAAATACTTGAGCATATATTTTGACGTGACAACGTCTTATAAATTGGTTTGCCGGGTGACACTTCAAGAAACTGCGTTACGCTCCGCTCACGTCACGTTAGGTTTTAAATTGTTACTATTATTTCATCCTTCTTCCTACTATACGAATGAATATTCACATTAAAATTATTTTACCACTCAAAGTCGTTGTCACGTAAAACTTTTTTTTAATAATATGCATTCTGATGTGCATACGTATTTGAATACTTAGGCTTTATGACGTGGTACCCTTGCCACGAAATAGAAACAAAATAATTACGCGCGAATACGGAAATTGAGTTTTGTTTTTTATAAATGTCAAACGCCATTTTTTCAAAACGTCAAAGAGTTAAGAAGATAGCAAACAAACACCGTGCCGAAGTCTGCCGAACTTAAACGACGTTAGACGATGTGTTAGGTTTTTTTCGTTACGGAATTTCTTGATTCGGTCGCCGCGCTCAGAGCCCGCGATAAAAGCTATGCAATAGCTTAAAAATTGGTTGCCTGTAAAGTCGGTATACGGGCGAAAGTTTTACGTGACAACGACTTTGAGTGGTAAAATAATTTTAATGTGAATATTCATTCGTATAGTAGGAAGAAGGATGAAATAATAGTAACAATTTAAAACATAACGTCACGTTACGTGAGCGGAGCGTAACGCAGTTTCTTGAAGTGTCACCCGGCAAACCAATTTATAAGACGTTGTCACGTCAAAAAAAAAAATACCGGCCGAATTGAGAACCTCCTCCTTCTTTTTGGGAAGTCGGTTAAAAAAGAAACTACTTACTGGATCTCGTTCAAACCAATTTTCGTTGGTAGCTTACATGGTAATGTACATCATATATTCTATTTGGATTTCTCATTCACTTATTTTAGAAGTTACAGGGGGGGACACATTTTGCCACTTTGGAAGTGTCTCTCGCTCAAACTATAGTTTAGAAAAAAATGATATTATTAACCTCAATATCATTTTTGAAGACCTATTCATAGAATCCCCCTCCCCACACATTATGTTTGTTGAAAAAAAGAAATTCAGTTTCAGTTCTATGTATGGGCAACCCCCAAAATTTTTAGTTTTTATCTATTTTTGTGTGAAAATCTTAATGCGGTTTACAGAATACGCCTACTTACCAAGTTTCAACAGTAAAGCTCTCATAGTTTCGGAAAAAAGTGGCTGTGACATACGGACGACTACTTACATAGCTTAATAAGATTATTTTTCTTACTTTTCCTAACATAGGTAGACTCTTTTGTTATAACCAAATAGGTAGGTATAATCATATTTATTCAGGGCCATTTAAAAAAGATTCAACCATTTCAGCCTTCACTCTACCAGCCAGTCTTCACTACATAATATAAAACAAAGTCGCTTTCCGCTGTCTGTCCCTATGTCTTCTTAAATCATTAAAACTACGCGACGGATTTTGATGCGGTTTGGTTTTAATAGAGAGAGTGTTTCAAGAGGAATGCGCTCCTAGTGTTGCAAGCGTCCTTAGGCTACGGTAACCGCTTCCCAGCCAGGTGGGTGTATGCATGTTTGCCACCTTTGTGGTATAAAAAAATAGATTAATATAGATATAGGTATGATCAAATGTAATGTGAAGTTAAATAAATAGTATAGAAAAATATAGATATTTTAGGGGTCATAAAAAATTGTCATTGCGCTGAGCGATTGGCATATTTTCTATTTATATAATAGTAAGGCCAAGACAAGATTTTGCAATGATTTAGACTTTAATTTAAATTAATATGAGGATTCTTGACTAGAAATTCCTTTTTGTCTAGCTCTAGTAGGTATCAAAGATAAAAATCTTATATATTTAATTTGTTACGCCTAGCTTTGTGTTGTCTAAGAGTTGCGGACCATTTATCAGATATGTAGGTAAGAATTACCCGTATAGGTTATTTAAATACTTATTGGTTCATTATTTATTAGTTTATTTTATTATTTTAAGCCTGGGTTGTCCCACTGCAGGGCAAAGGCCTCCCATCCTCATTATTTACTAATTAAAAATAAATCTTTATCAATAAATATAACCAAATAAATAGTAATGACAAAAGCCTGCCCTTATGTTAGCATCAGCGTTAGTGTTTCGAGAGACACCACCTTTCCTATAATCAAAACAATGTCTGAATGTAATTACTATGTATAAAGCAGTATATTCGTAACATACAATCTGAAGAATTTTTTTGGTTACACAAATATAACGAAAAAAATATGGTTAGGTATATATTGTGATGTAGCTCAATTACAAACCAATTTATGTTTGTGTTATAACATGTTACCAAGTTAAAAATGCATAGTTCCTCGACAATGTAGACATTATTATTGGTTTTTGGGAAAATTTATTAGGGTTCTATAGACCTCTATCATATTTCGATCCTAAGACCGGAGACTCGTTGACGTTAATTAATCTTGGCACTCTTTTATATAGGGATTTAGGGAACGGTAAATAGCTAGCCAAGTGTACTCTGCCATGGCTTGTCACGCGTGGCTTGTTTTAGCAAAAGCAACCTTCCTTACTGAGTATTACAGTCGACAATACATTAGCGAATGTGAAGGCTTATTTAAATGAATATTTCATATCAGAATAATTAATAAGTATTTATATTTTTGATATCTAAGTATCATCGCTAATGATCACGAGTCACGAAAAGCTATAGGTAGGTATTTAATAAACTATGCTAGTCATTAAACAAGAAGATGAAATCCCACGTTTTTTTAAATAAAACTAATTTGAAATTAGAATTCGAAGCCAACCATGAAAATACATTGAAATTGGCAGTACTATGGAACAATTACATAATAATAGTCTTAAATGTATCCATTGTATATTGAGGAACAAGTATTTTACGCAAAATTTCGCAGACCAATGACATAACTACTATGCCTGTTTTACATACATACAAAATTCATGCAGGTAACAAATAATATCTTAGTCATGCAATTAGGTAGATGTATTATTATTAATGAGCACTTCACTATACTTAATCATTTGTTTACGTAATGATTACAAGTGGCAATTTTCCGCCATCTCACCTCACAACACCGTGGTTGTCATATATTTTGTTGCCATAACACAAATTATAGTTAATGTAGTAATAACTTACATGTAGTACCCGATGAATTGCACATTTCATTTAAAATTCAACAAACACAGGAAACAGTTTAAGTATCTATTATACATTTCTAGATCATAACAAAATTGTAGAAAAGCCGTGTCAGTAATTGACAAGCTTCCGCCGCGCGGTTTTACCCGCGTTCTCGGGGATCTTGAATCTTATACTCTTAATCTTTGTAATATTAGTATAGATCCGAAAATATAGCTTGCACTTTATTTTCATTGTTTTGTGTTTACACCGTATTGTTACTGTTGTGTGTAAGAGATAAAGTATATTTGTTTTGCATTGTTTTCACCGACCGACGCGACGGTAAGTATCTAGTATCTAATGTAGTGTGGACAACAATAACTATACAGAACTAACGTAGGGTCGAAAAATGTATACCAGTTTTCAAATAAAATTATATTATTTATCACACTGCAGTAAAGCCCAAAAGACTATAACAAGGTTCTTATCACATTTTTAAAGTTGTTAAGTATCAATTCAAATATCATTTCCTTGCTAGTTAAAAATTCTGTCACCTCCTTGAGCAACCGATCTTTAGTAAATAAAAATCAATGCTCTTTACCTAGTCCAATGGCATATCGACTTTGTGACATAGACGTGAGCAGGCAGTTATAAACCTTAAAGTGGTACCCCGACAGTACATATCAGTTCTATTCCTCTCTGTCCTATCAATTCAGTTATTTTCTTTTGTTACAAACAAAATAGTTTGCAAAATTTGTGTAACATTATCAGGAATGCTCCTTTCAAACTTCCGTTATTAAACGGGATGGAAGTGATGGTTTCATCCGTCAGGTTCGAAGCACTGTAATTGGAAAAGTTTATTCAAATAGAATATAATTAATATAAATTCTGAAGATATTTATGAGACGGAATAACGTGGTTGAAGCTTAAAGCTTTTATAATAATAGTAGGTCATTCTATAAATATCTGCAATTACTTTAATCGTTTATCATAATTCGCTATTTATGTACCTATTCATAGCTATGCAACGCGCGAATTGTCCTGATATGCATATATATATATATACGTTTAGCTATGTATTTATTATCCCTACACTGTTATCTAAGATTTATTTATTAATATACATATGTGTATTATGTATTATTATATATTTGTTTATTATTAGTATGATTATGTATTATTTATTATATATGATTTAAACCTATATATGAAATTGTTAATTATATTAATTATTTGATTTAATGCCTATCATCCGCAAAACATATTTGTTCTATGTAGTTATTTTTTGTTTTTGTTTTTTGTTCTTTATTCCTCTATTGTTTACACCCCCATTCTCATTTTTTTATAAATCCTCTCCATCCTAAGGTTGCCTGGAAGAGATCACTTTAAATGAAAAGGCCGCCCATTGAACACTCTTGTCTTCTATGTTAATTGTTAATTTTATGTTTTATATGTGGTGTAACAATAAAGTATTATCTATCTATCTATCTATCTTTATCAAAATTAATATATAAATGCGAAAGTATCTGTCTGTCTCGCTTTCACGCTAAAAGTACTGAATCTCAGAGAAGCTTGATACTACAGAGCTGTAATTTGGTGGGTATGATAGTAGAACAGCTTCGACAAAGTTGACACATAATAGTAGATTGTTATACAAGGAGCTAAAATGACCCATAATATACGAGGTAGTTTTACTCCCGAGCTTTAGCGAGGGAGGCAGCTAGTGTCATATAAAAAGACTCAAAAGTAGCCCAACGTTTTTATTTTGGAAACAAACATTTTTGTATAAACTGCAAGCTGATACTCTAAAAACTAATAACTTTTTTCGTGAATGTAAAATGGACTTTAACGCTTATTCATAATGTTCTCTGTTTTCCGGGTCCCATTCCCCAACTTCCATAATATTATGCTAATGGTGTTGCAAATTTAACCTGTATAGTATTCGCATACAACGTATGCATTAAATATCTTTATTAGTGAGACACTATGTACCTACAATAAAATAATATATTTTGCAGAGTATAATAAGATGGTATTATAATTGCGATGGCCTTGTAATAAATAACGGCCGGCACGAGACCATGTCGATGTGAGCAAACTTTGTATCAATTGATATACGTACGTTAGCATTAAGTCGCTACTCATTCAAACAGTAGGTAAATTATTTTAATTGACAGTCTGTAAATAATTAGTGTACAGAGCGGTCATCATTTAGAATGATGGAGATCCGTTGTCTCGTAGTTTTTATATCTCTCGTAATAAGTTCCATTAATGGTGCCAGAATTTTAGCTGTGTTTCCCGTCCCGTCAATTAGCCATCAAGTAGTTTTTCGACCATTAACACAAGCGCTTGCCAAACTCGGACACGAAGTTGTTGTGATAACGCCAGATCCCGCTTTCACTAAGGGGAACGCTCCAGAAAATCTGACAGAAATAGACGTTCACGACATATCCTATGAATTTGTCGGCGCCGTACATTCGTTAGCAACAGGACGAAGTGATAGTTTGCTCAGTCAAGTGAAAATGATATTTTATTTATTTTCAAGAATATTTGAGGAACAATTAAAAACTGATGAAGTACAGAAGATATTTTTTGATAAAAGCCAAAAGTTTGATTTGTTGTTATTGGAAGCGTGCGTCCGGCCGGCGTTAGCTTTGACTCATATTTTTAAAGTCCCCGTGATTCAAGTCAGCTCATTAGGTCCAATAGAAATAAATAACAATGTTTTTGGTACGCCAACGCATCCGCTGCTCTACCCGACGATGTTCCAGCAAAGACTGTACAATCTAACGAAGTGGGAGAAAATAAAAGAATTGTATCAATACTATTTATTTGAAACTGTCATAAAAGCATTTGAAGACGACGAAAATAAAATGATCAAAAAATATTTTGGAGCAGACAGTCCGCCAATTAGTGAATTAAGTAACAGTGTTGATATGCTGTTTCTGAATACGCATCCTATTTGGGAAGGAAATCGTCCCGTGCCGCCGAATGTAATATTTTTGGGAGGATTGCACCAAAATCCTGAAAAAGATTTACCTCAGGTTAGATACCATTTACGAGTATTAAAACAATTATTTATTTGATACCCCGCCCACAGCCTGTAATTTAATTATAAATTACAGCTAGAAAATTATCTCAAATTTGTAAATATTATCTTTGTATACTATAACAATTTTAACCGTAAGTTATATTATACAATTATGTCACAAAATTTTTGTAGGTGCATTATTGTTGAAAAGAATTAATTAAAATGTTGACACATTAATAATTTTATTTGTAGGATCTAAAAAGATACTTAGATTCTTCGAAGAATGGAGTTATATACATTAGTTTTGGAACAAATGTGCGACCTTCTTTCCTGCCACCGGAAACAATACAAACTTTCGTCAACGTATTTTCTAAATTGCACTTTGATGTTTTGTGGAAGTTTGACACCGATAAAGTACCTGGACTATCTACCAATGTCAAAATATCCAAATGGTTACCGCAGTCGGATCTATTAAGTAAGTATGCTGCTCTGTCATTACAGTATTTTTTTGTTTAACCTTGAAATTAATAATTGCTTAATGTAACCAGTTCTAATACTTAATTTTTTATTAAGCGATTTAAGTAATTACGTAATTTACTCAGATAAAAATAAAATATTTGTTATTTACAGAACATCCTAAAATTAAATTATTTATAACACAAGGAGGATTGCAATCGACTGACGAAGCTATTACTGCGGGTATACCCTTAATTGGTTTCCCCATGCTAGGAGACCAGTGGTTTAATGTAGAAAAGTATGTGTACCACAAAATTGGATTAAAACTTGATATGGAAACGATCAATGAGGAAGACTTGGAAAATGCAATCAAAACTGTTGTTGAAGATGATAGGTAAGAAAACTACTAAGTATCACACTAATATCATCAAGGGGAACCGTTGGAGTGTTTTAAATAAAATTTTGTATGGAGTAAGCTAACAACCTGGATTTACACATTTGCTACTTTTATCCCGGGGGAGAGGGGGAGCCACTAGTTACATAATATATTGCGGTTCAAAACACTTTACCTTATCACTTTATTTTATTATTACTTTATCTGGTCATGTTGGAAACTTACCGAATAAACTGTTAGCTAATCAAAAACGGAGTCCCTAAAGATAGCACAGAGAAGGCTGTAACGATAAAGGCTTCCTCTAAAAACCGGCCAAGTGCAAGTGGGACTCGCGCACAAAGGTTAAATCAAGTTTGTTGCATAGGAGCCTCCCTTAATATATTTAAAGCCCCCCTCCTATTTTTCTGTATTTATTGTTAAAGCGCCAATAGAAATACATTATCTGTGAAAATTTCAACTGTCTAGCTAGCACTGTTCTTGAGATACAGCCAGGTGACGAATGGACGGACGGACGAACGGGCAGCCAAGTCTCAGTAATTGGCTTCCGTTTTTACCCTTTGGGTCCCGGAGCCCTAAAAACATCATCATCATCAACTCTCCACCGAGGAGCTCGAGCCTCCCCTAACATCGAGGGGGTTTTAAGCCATAGTCCACCACGCGGACCTAGTGCGGATTGACGGACTTCATATGCCTTTAATTGTGACATCTCGGGCATGCAGGTTTCCTCACGACGCGGCGACGTTTGCCTTCACCGAAAGCCAGTGGAATGAATCCGTAGGTACGTACTTAACATTATAATTATGGTAGACGAATGATGTAAATGTTGGTTGCAGCTACCGTCGCAACGTAGTGCATCTGCGCGAGCTGATGCGCGACCAGCCGCAGCGGCCGCTGCAGCGCGCCGTGTGGTGGATAGAGCACGTGCTGCGCCACGGTGGCGCCAAGCATCTGCGCGCGCCCGCCGCCAACATCTCCTGGTCACAGTATCTAGAACTGGAACTAATGATATACCTTCTACTATTCCTCCTAGTTATACTAATGTGTACATATTTGGCAATTCAATACATAAGAAAAAAAATAATTACCAGTATCAAACTCAAAATAAAGTAATAATAGGTATGCAAATAATTTTTGCTTCAATGCTTTACTCACGTAAAGGTTGGAATTTATTAAACAAACCGTTCTATTATGTTTATTTTATTATATCAAAATCTATGATTAATTTACTACGTGCCTAATAATATGGTAGTAAATAATTATAAATTTGATAAAGTATTAAGTAGTAAATTATGTTGATGTTTTCTTATTCGTAACACGGTGAGTACGTGAAGAGGTTATCTACGTATTAATGTTTTACTTTTGAAGTAGCTGTCTGTTGATTACGGTAGTAGGTAATTTGTTTTTATTATGTAGCATCGATATATATGTACTACGTACTAGATATCGCGGTCCGAACACTCGCTTTGTTCAACTGAACTGAACTGCAGGCCGTACACCTGACTTTAGTGTGGCTTCGACATTCATTCAGTGCGGGTGCGCACGGAGCAGCGTTAATAACAACGATAATCCGAATCAAAGTGGACCCTGGACGTAAATGGCCTCTGGTGTTGCAGGTGTCCATAGGCTGCGGTAACCGCTTCCCATCAGGTGGGCCGCATGCCTGTTTGCCACCGTCGTGGTATAAAAAAAAAAAAAAAAATAACTAGTCAGTAGTCAACTAAGTAAAATTACTTCCTGTTTAAGTGAATTAATAGGTGATAATTTCGTAATTCCAGAGTAGAAAAACAATTTATCTATTTAAATACCACGCCATTCTACAATCATATACTAAAACGTGCAGATGTTCCCTTAAAACTGGTTGTAGGTAAAAATATGTAACTGAACACAGACTTGATATGTTTTTTTAGAAAGTGTTTTAATTTGATTAATTGTTAATGAGTTTTTAATTAGTAGTGATAGTTTGATATTTTTGAATAATTGTTTTATGTTAATTTTTCAGCTTTCAGGTTCAAGCCCTGGCCCGTACCTCTGAGAACTCAATTTAAGCCATGTGAAGTCCGTCAATCCGCACTAGGCCCCCCTAATATTAATATTATACATTTTGAAATCGAGTTTTATTCTATTGAAGTTTAGTAGGTAGAAAAGATGTGTCACATCTACGGTGTGAACTCTATAGGGACGACATCTTAGTGTAGTTAACTGAACGAAACGCGTAAGCGCCATGAAATTTGCGGCGCTTACGACGTTTTGGTCGCGAGAAAACTATACTCTAAGCAATCTAGCGCTGTATCTTTTAAAATAGTTTGGTTAGTTGACACAACTTTATACAGCGCTGCAGCGAACTTTAGTTCCAACTCTTACCAGTTTTTAAACAAATGTTTTACATGAACGTTCTCGTCTATCGCTAGAATATATGTCGATGTTATGTAGTGATTAATTAGGAAGTGGTTAATGAATATTTAATTCGTGCATGGATATATATGTATTATAATACTAGCTCTGACCCGGTGTTTCACGCGGGATGTCACATGAATTTTCACAAGATAACTTTTGTAAATGCCCAATCTCAAATTTTTGGGTGGATTAATAAATGTTTGTTACTCATTCACGCCATAACGCCCGAAAAGAAAGCTGCACAGTTATTTTCCGGAAACACATAGGCTACATTTACGTTAAGAACATTAAAGATTCGTCCAGAACGCAGATAAAACTGTGGGGTGTCACTAGTATATATACATTGACAGCATGCCAAATATTTCTACATCGTCGTTTTGCGACAAATCACAAAAAGCAGCTAAGTGAGCTGTTGAGTTTTATTCAAAAATACTTCAAATAATATATAAGCTAAATATTGAATTGCAGTGAATGTGGATTTGACTGGAGACCGAACGAAATGGAGGGACATGACGCACAAAGCCGACCCTAAATAGGACAAGGCGAGGAAAATGATGATGATAAGCTAAATATTATTATTAACAATAGAATACTAATTATGTACCTAGTTATTTATAGAATTCATCGTTGTATGTAAGTTACCACATCGAGTGAATTTATGTAGTTGACTTGGTATTATTTAAATTTACAAACTATTTAGGTTGTCTCATATTTTGTTAAAACTGGTATTTACCTAAATTATAAGATATAAAAACATAGCAATATTTCAATTAAAAAAACTGTATAAATTTGATGTATAGAAGTATGTATTTAAAATAAGTGTATCAGTCATCTGGTTATTACAAAACAAGCTCTGCTTAGTTTGGAATCAGATTGGCTGTGTGGAATCAAATTATTATAATTTTAAATTTAAACACCTATATTTACACTAGAGCCGTGGTGGCTCAGTGGGTAAGGCACCGACTCACGATCATGAGGGTGCAGGTTCAAACCCTGGCCCGTACCTCTGAGTTTTCTAAAAACTTATGTACGGATTCACACCACTGGCTTTCGGTGAAGGAAAAACATCGTGAGGAAACCTGCATGCCCGAGATGTCACAATCAAAGGCATGTGAAGTCCGCCAATCCGCACTAGGCCCGCGTGGTGGACTATGGCCTACACCCCCTCATTGTTAGGGGAGGCTCGAGCTCCTCGGTGGAGACGTATATGAGCTGATGATGATGATGATTTACACTAGTTATCGACCCGCGGCTTAACCTGCTTACTTAGCCCTTAGCCTATGTAATTTTCCAAGATATACCAAATTTCAGTGTAGGAACTAGTCCCAAATAGTTCTACGACAATAACTTGGGGAAGAGCCGAGTGTATCAATGACACGCGGTCGAGATTCCACACGCCTCCCGACCTGCCAGTTTGATAAGGGTCAGCCTGTGAGACAATTCTAAAATTTATCGACTTCTCAGTACATATAAATATTATGTGCTCTAAATTAGAATTATAATCTATTAATACTTAAATTTAAGTCAAAATTCTGAAAGGTTTAACTTTTAAAAGAAACATAAAAAGCTGATCCTACTAATAATTATTATAAATGCGAAAGTAACTCTGTCTGCCTGTTTGTCTGTCTGTCTCGCTTTCACGCTAAAACTACTGAACCGATTAAAATGAAATTTAGTACACGGATATTCTAGAGCCTGAGAAAGGAGATTGACTCCATTTAATCAAGGGAAAATTGAAGATCCCCAAGAATGCGTGTGAAACCGCGGCGAGCCACCAGTATTATATATAGGCTCATAGGCAGGCTCTAGACTATCTGACAGACAGAGTTACTTTCGCATTTACAATTTTAGTTCCTAGTATAGCAGAATAAAAGATATATATGATAGGACGTCCACTACTGAACCTTTGTATCCATATGTTGCTAAGATGCTCAATAGTCAAAGAGATTTTCATGAATCTTCACATAAAAATCAAGACCGATACGTTCGATACTCTACAGGAACACTGAAACGTGTTTAACTTATACGGACCCCTTTGTTTGCGTTTGGAGTTAAATATTGGTTTGCGGTAACGCTACGCTACGACGCTTGCTTGGTATGTTCCTAAAGCAATTTTGCTTGTTGACGTTAGGAAACACTCATCTAGATGATTTACTGCAGACCAAGAGTACGTTAAATATAGATTTAAATAGATAAATCGACACCAGCTATTTATACTACGCTAAGTCCGAAATGTGTACTTTACAGGAGAGGCTTATAAAGGAAAAAACGTGATAACTTTTACATTAATTAAGATATTTATTTGAAATTTGGAACCCTTCATGGTTATTTTTTTCATTATAATATCTCATATTTATTTTTCCATAATTATTTATATTTTTCGATTTAGCGCTAGTTAGCCGAATATAGACGTAATTCTTCAAATTAATTTTACAAGTTACACACGTCTATCTTAAGTTAGCGTTGTGTATTACGGGATGTCATAGTGATAAAGATGTGTTATTTTTATTGTGTTGCGATGATAATTTTTAAATAAATCATGCATTATTTGTAACCTTAGGGTTATATATATATCCGTAAAATATATTATTATAAATTCACTGGCTAAATAACTAGTTATTAAAGTTAGCTTTTTGATAACCCGTATATACGTCTCTGGCGGATATCGTGTTAAAAGCCGCCAAATTATACATAGCGTACTATACATCGACCTGAGCCACAAGTTAACGCCTCATTTATCTTTCCGTGGAGCTAAAATATATATTATTTTTTATAGATTCTAGATAGAATAGAGCAGATAATATTATATTCTGTAATTTTGATACATAATTTAAACTAATAACGTATAAAACTAGTTAGTAATCAACAGTTAATTAAATATCAATTAAGTGCTTACTTATGATTAATTGAAGATCAGATCAATCACAGTTCGATTTTGTACCTTATAATTATTTAAATCAATAAAGTACTATTCTTAAAAGAAAATGAACTCTCCTCATTATGTTCAGTTATTAAAATAATAATATTTATATGGAAAGCAAGATGGGAGGCATTTGCCCTGCAGTGGGATACCCATAGACCCAGGCCTTAAATAAAAGAGATAACAATAACGATAATACATTTCCGAAATAATATTGTTATCACAATAATATTTAAGGTTTTTGTATTTTACTGGATTGATTTAACCAAGTTTCGTGTCTTTTTCGGGAATAAGCTCTAAAAGTGGGATAATCTAGTATTTTTAAAATATACTACATGTTTGCTTACGTTATCAATCAAAAGATAAACGATACTTATTTTCCAACAGGCTGTAGTTACCAATATAAACTATTTTAATTAATTTTGTTCTTGATAATTTTGTCATCAATAAAAATTAAACTAATATTGTTTCAAGAATCAAAATAAAGGAGTCCCATTCCCTATCGCACTGGTATATACCATTCAACTGGAGAATACACTTCTCTGCCTCTTGCAGTATTTTCTATTAAAGCTGTATGTCTTTTTTCCATAAAATGGTTGCTTCTTCATCTTCTCTATATTCATTTGAAAGAAATGAGCGGATAATAAGTATCTTCATAATATAGTAAACGATATGGTTACATTTTTATCCCTCACGCAGTTATCTGATTATAGGTTGACTTTGTGAACTCCCTAAGATGTTAATTTGTTAAATATATTGTTTAAGCAACTGGCAGCATAGCAAACAAGCAGTCTTTTTAGCCGTTCGGTAATCACAGTATATAAGCGGGGGCTTATATACTCATCTTCGAGCTTAAGATGTTAGAGACCGACATCAGCATTTTTAGGACAATGGCATTTACTAGTTTGATACCGCAGAATAGAGACTATCATTGAAAACAGGGGAAAGTTTTAAAATTACTGGGGGTCGATATTGCCGTTACTAAATCTGTATTACTACTGGGGCTGTCATTCATGTGCAAACCTGAAAGACTTTCCTGGGCAGACATACCGATTTGATGTGGGATTGTTGTATTTTCGGTGTTTTGGTAAGAAGTCGGCTACACCGTTTGAAGATAAGGAACTATATTAGCTGTGTTGTCAGAAGGATCATCAGATACGACAGAAAACAAAATGTCGATGCTTGTTGGACTTAATGTCAACGGAGAAGGCTTTTGGACCGAAGTCAATACCTTTGGTAAATAAATATTAAGTGGAGTATAAAGAGCCCCCAAGTCGTTTAAGTTTGTATCTTGTAGGTCTGCACATAATTTTCATAATTGACTGAACTGGATAGGTATATAATGATTATTATTTTAAAATTATCTCATCAGACATAACGTGCTCATAAAAAATCCCGAACTCAGGATTATTAACTTCAGCTGGTAATTTATTTGGCTACGATTCTACAAAAAGGGTAAAATATTGTATTAAAATAATGTTTTTTATTATCATAAACACATGTCGATACATTAAAAATATGAATGGTGAAATTACCATCGAAAACGAATAAATATAATTGTATTTTGACATAAGTATTTAGCTAGTAAAAGTCGCTAAGTAGCGCATTCTACAAATGAACAAATATACCTGATCGTTCTAAACTACGCTAACTAGTGTTTGCGTAGTATACACGGACTTTTATAAAAGCGCTTAAATTTAAGAAATACGTAGCGTATTACTATAATATATATTTAAATACTTTGTAATACATAATATAATCTATGCGCTCCCTCCCCGTGGACACTCCGCTAACACTAGATGGCGTGGTTTAAATCGAGTGATTTCAAAAAGTACCTGCACTTAGCGTTTTATAAAATTTGTAACTTCGTTATTTTTGTATATTTCTTCACAATTTTTTTTTTACATATAAAAAACCTAATTCTAAGAAGCTTGGCATAAAAAAACGTTTTTGCCAAATTTCGAGTTAGCGTAGTGTAAATAGCTGGTGTCGAAATGTCCGGGAACATTATCACACACTGCCAATCTGATTACTAAATAAGCAGAGCTTGTGTTACGGTAACCAAGCTGATATACTACTTTTAATTATATAGATATTGCATCCAGACACAGGACAAACAGACATGTTCGTACACAAAATATGTTTGTAAGATAAACCTAGATAGGATTTGAACCCACGACCAGAAGTTTAAGAGTCAAGTGATAAATGCGACAGTTTGTAAAAATTATCTAAGTACCTACTAGCTGACCCGGCGAACTTCGTACCGCCTTAGCGTAAATTTGATGCACTACTTTATTTTGTATAGCTGACCTATCTTATGTATGCGTACCTATTTAATTTGAACTGGAATCTATAATATCCTCCATATATAAATGAATACCTATTTCCCTGGTCTCGTCATACCTGAGAATGCATTACAATGTGGACACACAATATTCATTAGTCCAATAGCAACAATTTGCTCTGAGCTGTAATCAATTGCCACATTATAACTGAATGCAGCTCTGTGGGGATTAAACATAACATTTCTATGTTGATTTCGATTCCGTTGAAGTTCATTTCGTGCTTCGCGTGGCTCATCAGTTTGATTTGCTCATATATTTCTTTGACTTGCCGTATTTCGAGTTTTGCGGCCTAAGTTTGTACGTCTGGTTGGTGGCATTGTTGAAAACGAAAATCCAACTAAAAATAAAAAGATCTCATAAATTTTCTGTATATCCATGTACACCAAATTGTAATATTGTGTAGTCACCAACAGTTAACAAAATTACGCGAGGCACTCGGGGACTGCCGCGGTAAAGCTATTGCATTGCATAGCATTTTGTATCAACTTATGCAATTATAATTTTATTTATTTATTTTAATAATAAATGCACTTTGTTCATTCATATTCAAAACTTTCACTTTTCAATTCACTTCATACACAAATTTTACAAGTACAGCTATTCACTGTTGTACATAAATACATATACACCTATATACTTTCTCATAAACAGCTGCTTATGTATTCGTCCGATTTCGGAGCAGCTCGTCTCGATTCGAAGATTGATCATCAAATTTCGCGCGATAAACATTTATATACATTTATATATATATACATATATATATATATATACATACATATTATATACATACATACTGTGTTATATACTGTGTGTTGCTGAACAAATAATAATTTCATTTCAACAAGACTGCAAGTTGTTTCCTTGATCCGCATTACCCACACCAACTACGCCCACATAAGAAAAAGAGGAGCAATGACGAAGCTCATGATGTTGAGCTACCATCCTCCTCCGTCCATTCGACATATATAATGTTGCTATAAACATAACCTAAATTTTTGATATTAAAATGAGCGATCTTAAAACTAGCCCTTTTTTATACACACACACACACATATAGTTTAAATTCTCAATTTAGATTCTCAATATGTATGTATATATATATATATATGTATATATATATAAATGTATATAAATGTTTATCGCGCGAAATTTGATGATCAATCTTCGAATCGAGACGAGCTGCTCCGAAATCGGACGAATACATAAGCAGCTGTTTATGAGAAAGTATATAGGTGTATATGTATTTATGTACAACAGTGAATAGCTGTACTTGTAAAATTTGTGTATGAAGTGTTTTGAATATGAATGAACAAAGTGCATTTATTATTAAAATAAATAAATAAAATTATAATTGCATAAGTTGATACAAAATGCTATGCAATGCAATAGCTTTACCGCGGCAGTCCCCGAGTGCCTCACGTAATTTTTTCATCACTTTCTTTATTAATAAATGCATTTTGTTTATTCATATTTAAAACACTTTATCCACAAATTTTACGCGTACAGCTATCCACTGTTGTATATGGTTGTATAATATACAATGTATATAGATGATAGATACTAACCTAACCTATACACCTATATACTTTCTCACAAACAGCTGCTTACGTATTCGTCCGATTTCGGAGCAGCTCGTCTCGATTCGTGCGAGTTTCATAGAGTCGTACAATACGTCTAATCGCACACAACGCCGTGTCGAAGACTGCCGAACTGAAACGACGTTAGACGATGCACGGCCTTCAAGCCACACCTCCTTGCGCGTCGGAGTGGGGGGTGTTAGGTTTTTTTCGTTACGGAATTTCTTGATTCGGTCGCCGCGCTCAGAGCCCGCGATAAAAGCTATGCAATAGCTTAAAAATCGATATAAAGTGAATTGAACTTACCGTGATTAACAAACACTTATTAGCAAACAAAAAACTTCTTAGTCTTTTAAAACAAAACGAACTTTATCAAAAACTTACTAAAATTATTTTTAGCGCGGTTATGGATGTGTGACAGATTACTACATATTTTTTGTTTTAAATTGAATGACGTTGACATTTGTTAGCGCGGTTATGTCTTTGGTGTCATAGATCACCACAGAGTTTTTTGTTTTAAATTGAATGACGTTGACATTCGTAACGCGCTTTTTTTAAAATATGCAAAATTAAATGTATATTTTACAATCTTCTTGAGAGATTTTCTTAATATTTTTTTCCGTAAGAACCTTGTACAGAGTATTAGAAAACTACAAAAAAATCAGCCAAATCGGTCAAGCCGTTTTCATGCTATGTCGTGACAACGGAAAACGGGTTGGGTATAGATAGGCCTCCTCCAAAGATGCCCATGCGTCTCTATCCTGTGCTACGTCTATAAAGTTTGGGCCAGCTGTCCGTCTGAGGTCGTCTTCCCATCTGGCAAGTGGTCTGCCTCGGCTTCTCTTGCCCGCTGGGCCGCACCACGATGTTACTCTCGCAGTCCATCTCTGGTCTCTATATCTCGCGACATGGCCAGCCCATTTCCATTTTAGCTTTAGTGCATATGTTACTGCGGCTGTCGCATGGTGGTTTTTCTTATCTTAGTATGTCTTACTTTATCTATCTTCCTTATGTTGAGCATACTTCTCTCTAGCCCCCTTTGACAGGTCCTGATTTTATATGTGGCTTTAGAGGAGAACTTCCACGTCTGGCACACATACGTCAGGCATGGTAAGAGACTCGAGTTCATAACTTTCGTTTTGATGTCTGTGGGCATATTACTTTTGAAAATTTCTTTAAGGTTCCAATATTTATTCCATGTTGATTGAACCCTTCTTTCTATTTAAGTGTGTCACTGTTTTTGGCAAAACTTAGCAAAAATTATAAATACTTAGATTCTACTAAACATTTTATCCCGAGAATATTAAAGATCTTCTGAAACGGGTATTTTAATAAATGTAATAAAAACCTACGACCTACGAATACGGAGAGAAATAATACATTGTCATATTTTAACCATGCGAATATCACAAAGATTCTGAATGTCATCTTCGACATAAGCTCGACAGTGAGTATTACGTTATTAAGTTGTATCGATGTTACATCTGTATTGTTACTTTAGCCACGCAATTTTATTCTTGTTCCGGGTATTAAAACCAGTGACAGATCGATTCGCCTTGTGGTTAGTGACCCTGACTTTCATGCCGCTGTTGTGGTTTCAAATTCCACCAAGGACAATCGTTTGTATCCATAAATATGTCTGTTTGTTCTGTGTCTGGATTTAAATATGTATATATGATATTCAGACATATATGAAGTATTGAAATATGTATAAAGAAGTCGTATATTATCTAGGTAAATGGTTACCATAGCACAAGTTTGGGATCAGGTTGACTTTGCGTGAAAAATGTCCCAGAATATTTATTAATGTATTTATTCTGTGTATTAATTTAAAACAATGAATATGAACATGGATATATGTTCTAAGAGTAAGACATTACTGAACAAGTACTCCCTTGTTCCCGGTGTCTAGCAAGATAATAATAATTTTGTGCGGAACTTATTCAATGCAGAATTTTCATCATTTCACTACTTCGAACATAATTTATGTTAGATTTTTGTGACTTAGAGTCCAATTATATATTTCCAAGATGTCACAATTAAAGGCATGTGAAGTTCAATCTGCATTAGGCCCGCGTGGTGAACAATGGCCTATACACCCTCATTGTTAGGGGGGGCTTGTGCTCTTCGGTGGAGACCAGTCCTTGGCAGTCGGGTAAATTATTAACTTAATTAATGGCAACAACTACCTATATTCTCAAAAAGTTAATTCATTATCGCGAACGTAAACTGTACCGGAGGGTATAAAACTTGTTAGTAAAGTTCTTCAGAGAGGTCTGTACTAATTTTAAGTTAAAGAGATATTCTATAACATTCGAGGCTGTAAAAGTGATGTCAACAACAAGAGTGTAAGCAACAGAAGCTTAAATATTTCTATGTGTTTGGAGGAAACTCGTTTTTGCAGTGTATTTTTTTTATTTTATTTATGATAATTTCTATATCTTCTTCATGTAAATAAAATTCTTGTGTCACAATGTTAGTTACCATACTCCTCCGAAACAGCTTGATTTTTGCTCCGATTTTTATGAAATTTTATATGCATTTTCAGTAGGTCTAAGAATCGGCTACTATCTATTTTTGATACCCGTGTGATCACGGGAACGGGAACTTCGCGGGTGAAGCCGCGGAGCGGCAGCTAGTATATTTACTATCAGCTTAGATTATTTTATTTATGCCCATAAATATGATAGTTTAATATCTACCGCAATAAAATTTTACTTTTTACATACGAATACGTACCTACTTACTTAGAATAAATATTAAATGTTTTTTTAAGCTTATCAACTTATATCACCTACCTACAGGATGATAGGTGCAAGAATGTCACTGTGTCAAGTCTATCTTTTAATGATTTAAGCTTTGACAAACAATATAACAATATTTATCAAAGGATTTAAGATAATTAATTTAAAGTGCGAATGAAGAAAGTATGATGCAATTATTTCATAAACAACGTCTAAGTACGTAAGAGAAAATGCGGACACACAATCATTATTTTTGTGTATTTAATATAATTGTACATTTCAAATATTCTCATTACCTATACCAACAGTGCAAATTTAAATAAGTGTTGAACTTTATTATACTGCATTCTTAATTTGTAAAACGGCAATAACCTGTGTTATACATATTGATAAAAATGTAAGTATCGCGTGTAGATTCAATGGCACGACGTTTAACAGAGAATAGTGAAATGGATTTTGTTGGAGAAATTGGAACAGCTCTTGGATTTCTGATCTTTCACGCTCATCTGAAACATAGTAATGAAAATAGTTTTACTGTTGGAATGTAGTTCCTTATCGCGCGTTGTGAAAGGGGGCTAGACGGAAAAAATTGTGCTGACTACTACTTGATGTGTGTACAAAAAATATTAGTACAACTAAAAAACTATACATTAACATTTCCTTCACTTATTAATCGAAAGGAACTTCGTTCCATCTGGGTGTCCCTTGACACCTCTCAAGTTTTTTATTATTATTCAGCAGAAAATATCACTATTGGAATTACGAGGTCAAGTCAAGTGATACATTTTTGCACATGTCAAAAATGGTAATAAATGATATGAAAAGCCTAGGTTCTGTCCTGAGCATTCTCCTGCGTTATTCGGGCATTTAAATTTTCACAGGATTAAATTAAAAGTGCCATTCCAGAAATATTATTCTTACTTTGTACCAAGATTTATCTTTGTGCCGTGAAAGTGGTATGATCATCGATCCAAGCTTACGCAATTATCATATTAGTAGCATGTAAGATAACATTAAATTTACTCACTTTTACAAGCATTGCGCTTCATTAAAACATGGCCAGTCATATCTTTCACATTATCTAGAATCAAATCTAATAAAATCGATGTAAGAAACAAAAATATATATGAACGCAGAAATTCTGTCAGTAACCATAGGACTGATAGCGTGTCGATTCCCTGTAAGAAATATATTAGTGTTAAAATAGATTGAAATATTAAAGAAGGTCGTTTTAAGTATAGAGCTGAATCAGATTTTTACTTTGCCTTAACAGTAGGTTGTATTAGGTATTATATTTTCCATCTATATAAATCTATACTAATATTATAAAGAGGAAAGATTTGTTTGTTTGTTTGTAATGAATAGGCTCCGAAACTAGGTACTGGACCGATTTCAAAAATTCTTTCACCTTTGGAAAGCTACATTATCCCCGAGTAACATAGGCTATATTTTATCCCTGTATTCCCACGGGAACGGGAACTACGCGGGTAAAACCGCGCGGAGGCAGCTAGTTAAAAATATGTTTAAATGATTGTCTCTACCCGTTCCTTAACCTTTGATTAAATTGTGAAGAAACTTTGGTAGTGTCTTTTTAAGGATATCCTATAAAAATGTATTCAGTGAAACATTTAAAAATTAGCTAGTTATTACTAAAAAAAAACACTTACAAGTGATTTCAACTGCGCTATGACGATGAAGAAATCGAAAAGCAGTTTTGGTACTGTGCATACCATATACGTAAATAGCTGGAAAAAATACAATATATCAAAGACCAACCTTACCATTAAAATAAAAATCTGAATTTGTCAGAATAAGTACCAAAAACTTTAGTGGATAATCAGTTTTCTTTAAAATCATCAAAAAGTTTTTATACATCACGATGTATTGTCTTGGAGTAAGTTGTGACGTTCCATCCATTCCGATTGTCTTTAAGGCGATGCGTATACACTTTATACGGCAATAAAGTAGAAGAGGCACAAGAAGCATTGGCAAACGGCCTAATTGTACAGCCCACTTAATCATATTCCAATGGAAAACAATAAATGGATGTAAATCACAGTCGCCATATAAATGATAGCAAAATACATAATAATTGAAAACCTCTATGATAATCAAAACACAATAAAATAAATTTAACAATTTATCATAGCTTTTCAACACTGTCTTAGAAATCGGTGTACAATCAATACTTTTTTCCACCTGAAAGTATTGTAATAAATATATGTCTTTCACTTTGTACGATACGACGACGTATACTATATATTCGAAGTACAAACAAAATTTTATAAAGAATGGAACCATCGTGACATAGTTGTTGCTTGTAATAACGTGGAATAGGGGCACAAATACGCAATATAGTTTACTGATAAGACAAATGTTTGGGGAATTATGATAATCATTGAGAAACCCCACGAAGAGACGCATCATTAGAATCGGTTTGATATCACGTATTTGTTTCTCGATCTTGAACTTTGCACTCATTTCGTTCCATTCACTTCACATCTAACGCGTTTAACAAACAAAGTTCTATTGAAATTTTTTGAACTAATTTACATATTCTAGAAATACTCAAACTAATAAAATAATAATGTAGCATTATTAATTCTACAAAGTGCTAATAAATCATTAGTTTAAACATAACATCAAACATCAAATTATGTATACACTATACATAATTTGATGTTTCGTCGAAATCAAGTATCTACCGATCGAAGTGAAATTACAGGAATGAAACTAAGTACCAAAATAGATACTATCAAATTTTCTCTTCAACGAGTTTTACGTAGTGATTGACATGCATGCGTTTAAGCGGATTGAAACATATACCTATATGGTTAAAACATAATAATAGAGTGTGTGAACCTGTAGCAGAAAATATGGCAGTGGTGAAAGAGATCAGTATGGAGGAAGTTAGAATTGCTGTGCAAGGTATGAAGAATGGAAAAGCGGTTGGACCTGATGGAATACCAGTAGAAGTTTGGAAGTTCTTGAAGATAGACGGATGGAAGTGGCTGACTCTATTCTTTAACAAGTTGTTGCAAGAACAGGCGATCCCAGAGGAGTGGTGTAACAGCTCACTGGTACCTATTTTTAAAAATAAAGGGGATGTCCAGTGCTGCAACAACTACCGAGGAATAAAGCTCATGTCACACAGTATGAAAGTATGGGAGAAAGTGATTGCGAGACGAATGAGAGATGAGACCCAGATAACCCAAAACCAATTTGGGTTTATGCCAGGATGCGGTACAACGGACGCCATTTTCGCTCTTCGCCAACTGGCTGAAAAATATAGGCGTGCGCATAAAAACCTGCATATGGTGTTCGTGGACCTAGAGAAGGCATACGACAGAGTACCCAGAGAGGTTTTGTGGTGGGCTTTGAAAAAAAAGAGTGTGCCGGGGAAGTACCTGCAGCTTGTAAGAGCCATGTACAGTCGAGCCAGTACACAAGTGCGGTCGGAAGCTGGGGTGACAGAAAAGTTTAGCGTTGAGGTAGGCTTACACCAGGGATCAGCCCTTAGCCCTTACTTGTTTCTCCTGGTGATGGATGCCTTAACATCAGACATGCAGGAGGAGGCACCCTGGTGTATGCTTTTCGCCGACGATATTGTGCTTGTTGGAGATGATGCATTCGGAGTTCAGAGTAGACTGGAGAAGTGGCAAGAAAGACTGGAAAACGTTGGGCTAAAGATCAGCAGGACCAAACCAGAACATCTGTTCTGTGATTTCGGTGGTCCTTCCAGATTTGCCACGATTGTTTTGGATGGGGTAGCTTTGCCAGTCTGCTCTGACTTTCGATACCTCGGCTCACTAGTGCAGAGTGATGAAGAGATAGATCGGGATGTTAGGAGTAGAATAAATGCGGGATGGATGAAATGGCGACAGGTCACTGGAACAATTTGCGATCCTCGAATGCCCCTTAAACTTAAGGGAAAAATTTATAAGACCATCATAAGACCTGTCGTCTTGTATGGATCAGAGTGTTGGGCGATGAAAGAGACGGATGAAAGAAAAGTGCATGTAGCGGAGATGCGTATGTTGAGATGGATGTGTGGTGTGACTCGAATGGATAAAATAAGAAATGAGTATATAAGAGGTAGTTTAAAAGTAGCGCCAGTAACTGAGAAAGTGAGGAGCCATAGGTTGTCATGGTATGGACATATAATGCGGAGGGATGAAAATCATGTTACGAGGAAAGTTATGAATGTGCAGGTGGATGGTCGTAAAAGTAGAGGAAGACCGAAGAAAGTATGGATGGATTGTGTGAAAGGCGATATGTGTAAGAGGGGAGTGATGACTGAAATGACGGCTGACAGAGAGGTATGGAAGAAAAACACATGTTGTGCCGACCCTGTTTAGGCGGGATAAGGGCAGGAAGAAGAAGAAGGATTTTCATAATTGTATTTAAATTGATTCTATCGGTCGCAATGACAATCGTATAATGGAATTAATATATAAGAACGTAAATAGATTAATTATTAACTATCTTCCATACCGCAGTTTCACCCATTTCCCCGAGCATTGGGAAAATCATACCAGCCATTCTCAAGCTTCCTTTTTATTTAATTACAAATGTACTTAGTGTTATTCAATCCATGTCAACTTGTAGATGCAACAATATATGAATGATAAGGAACGTTAAAATTTAACCCGTAAGGTGGACTGACGACATGTAAAAGGTCGCAGAAAATAAAAAAATACGTATTTACAAAAATATATAAAAAAAATATCTAAAATTGTATACGTACCTAATAAAATACATATTCGCTATTAGTGGCTCCCTGCAGTTTCACCCGCGTGACCTGCGTGCGGGGATCTTTAATTTTCCCGAGATAAAAAGTAGCCTATGTTCTTTCTCAGGCTCTAGACTATTTATGTACCAAATTTAATTTAAATCGGTTCAGTAGTTTAAGCGTGAAAACGAGAGAGAGAGGATCGAGTAACGATAGCATGAGCTCTGCTTAGTTTGGAATAAGATTGCCCGCATCTGAAAAATATCCCAGGATATTTATTTTATGTTTTCAAATCTATATATATAAAAGAAAGTCGTGTTAATTACACTATTTATAACTCAAGAACGGCTGAACCGACTTGGTTAAATATTGGTGGGGAGGTAGCTTAGACCCAGGAGAGGGACATAGGATACTTTTTATCCTGGGAAAATTTTAGATCCCCGGGAACGCGGGTGAAACCGCGGGGAGCCACTAGTATATTTATAAAGGAATACCTAACTACATTTTCATCCACATTACAGAATAACAACCGCAAAATAAACATTTACGATTCACAATTTACCAAGGAATAACATAAAAAAACTCATTAGGATGTCTACCTACGCAAGCCAGAACCTTTGGCTCTGGTCCAAAACAAAATCAACAAACATATTGAGAAATTAATAGATATCATAAAGCAAAGAGAAACACACACAAGCTAACTTCAAGCGATTTGTTGTCTCGAGAACACTGACTGGTTTACTTATTTAAGCCCACCGTCGTGAGTCTCTGTCTGGATGTAAATATTATTACATAAGTATGTATTTAAAAGTAGTATACGTAGTATATCAGTTATCTGGTTACTTCTATCTATTTTTCTTAAATATTGTAATTGGTGTTTAACCGTTATATTTAATACTAGCTGCCTCCCCGCGGTTTTACCCGCGTAGTTCCCGTTCCCGTAGGAATACAGGGATAAAATATAGCCTATGTTACTCGGAGATAATGTAGCTTTCCAAAGGTGAAAGAATTTTTGAAATCGGTCCAGTAGTTTCGGAGCCTATTCATTACAAACAAACAAACAAACAAATCTTTCCTCTTTATAATATTAGTATAGATAAACTAGCTGCCTCCCCGCGGTTTTACCCGCGTAGTTCTCGTTCCCGTGGGAATACAGGGATAAAATATAGCCTATGTTACTCGGGGATAATGTAGCTTTCCAAAGGTGAAAGAATTTTTGAAATCGGTCCAGTAGTTTCGGAGCCTATTCGTTACAAACAAACAAACAAACAAACAAATCTTTCCTCTTTATAATATTAGTATAGATAAATAAAAATAGCTCAAGCTCTGTTTAGTCTGGAATCCGATTGACCGTGTGTGAAAAATGTCCCAGGATATTATTATTATTTATAACAAATAGGTTGTATAACATAATATTTAGGCCTTGTGTCTTCATTATTATTTTTAATACAAAGAAGTTTTTGACTGAAGCGTTACGTATATATTAACATTGTGATAAAATATTCAAGAACGTGGTAAAATAATATAATCAAACCTTACAAATTGTGATGACTGTTGGCGTTTGCGTTTATACAAATTCGTTGGTACGGAACCCCAAAAAGTGATCCCTTTAATATCGTTATGATGCCATCACTTCTTATTTATTTTCACTTTGTGCTTTTGTAGCCTCTCTGACCCCATTTTTGACACTAAATCAAGTTTAGCTTTTATTTACCTGATAAAATTTTTACTTTAAAAATTAGGTCATTTGTAGGTCGAATATTTGTCTTTTAGTGTTATCGTTATCGATAAAAATTTATCTATAGCTTAATTTCTATTTCATCATAAGATGTGCAGAAATCTTCGTTGTCAGCTTAACTAGTCCACTGCTGGACGTAAGCCTCTCTAATTCGCGTCACTTATCCCGGTCCTCAGCCCTTCCCGGCAACCATTCGCAGGTCGTCGGACCATCAAAAGATGTGCAGCAATCCAACTAATATAACCTATAAATGCATAAGTATGTGAGAATGTATGGGATGAATCTTTGTTACTCTTTCTCACCAGAACGGCTGAAAAGATTGCGATGAAAATTGCCACAGTTATAATATGTTCTGGCATAACATTTTATAACAATTTTATAACTTTAAATCCCGGGAAAAAATTTGCCGCAGGAGCCACTAGCCTTAACATAAATAAAACTTATTGACCATTACATAGACATAGACATAGACATAGACATATCTTTATTTGACATCACAGACAGAACAGACAAAACAATAAGTATATTATATAGTATGAAAATTGAGGAAAAACAAAAATAACAAAAAAGAAAGAAGTAAGATAACATAACAATTATTCCAACATAACAAAAAAAAGTAAAAACAAAAATCAAAACAATAAATACATAAAAAAAAAAAAAAAAGAAAAACAATTTGCCATACAGTTATTCTGTGGTGTGATGCCAAACGGGACTACAACTCAGCATATGCTAACGGATATCCATCAGCGCTGATTTTCAGTGAAGCCCCATGATATCGATATTCGCTCGCGAGGTGCTCATGATTATAAAATAGTCATTTGAAGTACTAAAATAAAAATCATCAAACAAAACAATCGCACAAGAAAAAATAAATAAATAAATAGAATGAAAAAATAAAAACATGCTATGATCAAATATTAAATAATCTGAAAAATGAAACAAATAAACAAATAGAATATAGTAGTAAATATGTGTATATAATAATAATGTACCTACCCTATCACAAGCTTGAAATAACATTTAATAAATAAAATATTCATGCCATGGCCTGGGATTAATTATTATTAAGGTACGACTAACTAGGACAACTTTAAACTTTAAGCCGCACAATAGACACAATGTAAAGGTGTTTATTCTAAATATGATGGAACGACTCGACCGCCAATAGGAAGATATTTTTGGTAAGAAATTAAAAAAGCTTTAAATTTAGTCTTAAAAGAAATGATATTATTTACTTCTCTAACTGGGGGAGGTAAATTGTTCCAGCATTTGGTGGCCGTGTATTTAAAACTGCCTCTAAAAGCTGCGGTATGATGCGGCGGCATTTTTAATTTGTGGCTAATAGCTCTGGCCGCACGATTGCAAGAACTATTTCGCCAATCCAACTTCTCGAAAAGATATTCAGGGCGTTCAAATTTGGATACATTAAATAAGAGAACTCCTAGATGAAGTTCTCGCCTAAGAGTCATTTTCAAAATTCCGGCACTGTTAAGGTAAGCAGTGACATGTGTGCGAGGGGGAATATTAAAACAGTATCTTGCACATGCATTTTGTACCCTCTGTATAACTTTTTCAGTACGTGCAAGCAACCGCGGCCCATAAACAATATCGGCATAGCTCAGTGCTGATAGCACCAACGACTCACAGAGTTTGATACGTAAATCTGTGTTTAAGAAATTCCGGATGTTATATAAAATTTTTAATCGATACAGTGACTTGCGTACCATCTCAGTTACATGAGCCTCAAAACGTAAATGTTCATCCATAAGCACACCCAGGTTACGAGCCTCCGCTACACGCTCGATTTGACACCCCTTAACTAATATCACAGGACTAGAGCTTAAAATACGGGTCAATTGAAATTTAGAGCCGAAAACTAGATATTTAGTTTTATCCGGGTTAAGAACCAGTGTATTGCGTTCGGACCATTCCACAATTCGCTGCAAATCCTCATTTAAATGATTTACTGCAGACTGTACATCTTCGGGTTTAGATGATATATACACCTGAATATCATCAGCATAAATATGAAAATTACAGTATCTAATGGCGTTAATTACATCTGCACTATAGAGGATAAACAAAAGAGGTCCCAAAATTGATCCCTGAGGAACACCCCTGGCTACCATGGAGGGCGATGAAAGCTGACATTTGCCGTCCACACCACTGAGCTTAACTAACTGTGTCCGGCCAGACAGGTAGCTGTCGAACCATTTTACGGTTGAGGGCTCAAAGCCATAATAGCACATCTTGGAAAGCAGTAAGGGCACATTAATCGCATCGAAAGCTCTCGAAAAGTCTAGGAGCACCATAATTGAGGCATTTCCAGTGTCTTGACTTGATAGAATGTTATCTACAATATCAATCAAGGCCGTAGATGTACTACGGGATTTACGAAAGCCCGATTGTCGCTCAGGTAATATTTTATTTTTTTCTAGAAAAGCCGTAAGCTGCATACAAACAACCCTCTCCAAGATCTTAGATAGACAGGGTAGAATGCTAATAGGACGTAGGTCTTTGACTGCCGTAACATTAGATTTTTTTGGTAACGGTGTTATTAATGCTATTTTCCAGGCATCAGGAAAGGTTTGAGTGATCAACGATAAATTAATAATAGCAGCTATAACATCCAGTGTTCTCGGAAGGGTAAGAAGTAACATATCAAGTGAAATGTCATCGGTCCCTACAGCGCTCGATTTTAATGATTTAATTACATTGAAGACGGTACGCTCATTAATTGTATGCAATTCAAAAACAGCCTGGCTTTTGTGACGATGGAATTCATAGTATGAGAGACTCGATATATCTACGTTATTTTCTCCCGGAACAGTGTTAAAATGTGTGTTAATTAGATCTGGATCATGCAGATGAGGCGGTAAATCTAGGTCATGCTTCTTGGATGTCAAATCGGCTGTGCGCTTCAAATTCTTCCAAAGAGCTCGAGAGTTTCCAGCATTGCAGTTTATGTTGTCGCTAAAATAGGCTTTCTTTTCATTGAATAAGGCGCTATTAACACAGCCTTTAAGTTGTTTATAATACAATCTGTCCCTCTCTAGACCTGATGATCGAAATTTATTATGTGCATCGTTTCTTAGGTGCATCATCTCTTTAATGGTAGGTGTAATCCATGGAGTTAAGTTTTCCTTGACACGAACTTTTTTATATGGTGCGAAATGATTGAAAAGAGATAGTGTTAAATGATTAAATGCCGTAACCATGTCATTTACATCTGATAGCAGTATTATACTTTCCCAGTCTATTGAATTGAGCATCCGGTCGAACTCACTGCCATTGATACCTTTTAAAGGTCGGAAAATAATCCATCGGGGGGGTGATTTACACTTCTTAATATCTATTTCACCGACTACGAAAGCGTGATTGCCGAGGTCAGGGATAAAGTGTACGCCTAGATTAGTTACCGTGGCATTGCTACAAAACAGATCAATCGCAGTTGCACTATGTTCTGTAAAATGCGTCGGTTCACCTATGTACTGAGTGAGACTGGTGTAAGTTAAAAACTGATTAAATTTAGATGAATTTGAATCACTGTTCATTAAGTTGATATTGAAATCGCCTAGCAGTACTATGTATTTGTAGTTTGAAAAGGATGCGATTGAATCAGTTAATGCGTCTAAAAATGTATCCACGTTGACCCAAGGCGGACGATATGCAGTGCCTACTATAAGTAGGCTATAAATAAGAAGAATAGATGTATACTTATAGTACTACTATAAGTATACATCTATTCT
>LR990507.1:5805064-5830064 GCA_905147785.2 Thyatira batis
CGGTAGTAGCGACGGGCGGTGTGTACAAAGGGCAGGGACGTAATCAACGCGAGCTTATGACTCGCGCTTACTAGGAATTCCTCGTTTATGGGGGATAATTGCAAACCCCAATCCCCAGCACGAAGGAGTTTCAGCGGGTTGCCCGGGCCTCTAGGCCAGGGAGAACATGCTGATTCCTTCAGTGTAGCGCGCGTGCGGCCCAGGACATCTAAGGGCATCACAGACCTGTTATTGCTCAATCTCGTGCGGCTCGAAGCCGCCGGTCCCTCTAAGAAGAATTTTAATACGTCGCCAGTGAGTTGCGTGACAGAGCCACGCACACCTAAATGACGACGCCTATTTAGCAGGCTAGAGTCTCGTTCGTTACCGGAATTAACCAGACAAATCGCTCCACCAACTAAGAACGGCCATGCACCACCACCCACCGAATCAAGAAAGAGCTGTTAATCTGTCAATCCTTCCGGTGTCCGGGCCTGGTGAGATTTCCCGTGTTGAGTCAAATTAAGCCGCAGGCTCCACTCCTGGTGGTGCCCTTCCGTCAATTCCTTTAAGTTTCAGCTTTGCAACCATACTCCCCCCGGAGTCCAAAATCTTTGGTTTCCCGGAAGCTGCCCGCCGAGCCATTGTAGTAACGTCGGCGGATCGCTAGATGACATATTTACGGTTAGAACTAGGGCGGTATCTAATCGCCTTCGAACCTCTAACTTTCGTTCTTGATTGATGAAAACACCTTTGGCAAATGCTTTCGCTGATGTTCGTCTTGCGACGATCCAAGAATTTCACCTCTAACGTCGCAATACGAATGCCCCCAGTTATCCCTATTAATCATTACCTCGGAGTTCTGAAAACCAACAAAATAGAACCGAGATCATATTCTATTATTCCATGCACGAAATATTCAAGCAGCATTTTGAGCCCGCTTTGAGCACTCTAATTTGTTCAAAGTAAAATTGTCGGCCCACCTCGACACTCACTGAAGAGCACCGCGATAGGATTTTGATATTGAACCGGCGTATTACCGCCGGCTCACCGACGATATGCTCCGCAAACGTGTCAGTATCACCGCGGATGCGGTGCACCGACAGCGCGGCGCACAAATGCAACTACGAGCTTTTTAACCGCAACAATTTTAGTATACGCTATTGGAGCTGGAGTTACCGCGGCTGCTGGCACCAGACTTGCCCTCCAATTGTTCCTCGTTAAAATATTTAAAGTGTACTCATTCCGATTACGAGGCCTCGTAAGAGTCCCGTATCGTTATTTTTCGTCACTACCTCCCCGTGCCGGGAGTGGGTAATTTGCGCGCCTGCTGCCTTCCTTGGATGTGGTAGCCGTTTCTCAGGCTCCCTCTCCGGAATCGAACCCTGATTCCCCGTTACCCGTGACAACCATGGTAGTCGCAGAAACTACCATCGAAAGTTGATAAGGCAGACATTTGAAAGATGCGTCGCCGGTACTGGACCATGCGATCGGCAAAAGTTATCCAGATTCATCAAAGTTAACGACTTCGGACGCGAGGCCCTCCGTCGATTGGTTTTGATCTAATAAAAGCACTCATCCCATCACTGGTCAGAGTTCTAATTGCATGTATTAGCTCTAGAATTACCACAGTTATCCAAGTAACTGAGTAAGATCTAAGGAACCAAAACTGATATATTGAGCCATTCGCGGTATCGCCTTAATACGGCTTGCACTGAGACATGCATGGCTTAATCTTTGAGACAAGCATATAACTACTGGCAGGATCAACCAGGGAGCTATTGTCGTGTGTGAGACACTACCACTACTACTATATATGTAGCAGCAGTACCGTCGTCACATACTATGTATAACTCTCTCCCTTTCGATACGGGCTTTCGCCCGATTTACTTCGAGAGGGAGACGACATACGGTCCCCGTGATTTACGCGATTGTTAAACGCGGCCACGGGGTCGTGTCGTGTGTATCTTATCTAAGAAAACATATATACGAATATGTTCTCGATTTAAGAAGATGCGAAACTGACGTTGTCGCAAATGTTGAACGTTCTTGATTTACCGAGACGTGACATGTGTTGTGTAGGTTTCGTTTACACGGTCGGTGATGAGCTGAATCGTTCAAGAGCCCGGATATTGGAGAGTACCTCTTGATGTCGGTGTGATGAGCGACGCTCGCCGGTCGGGCTGAGCTGCACACGGGGGGACGACAACCGATTTTTCGGTCGGTGTGTGTCGGCCGCCAATACTTTGTCATCGGGCCATACCATATATACTCTTGGTCGCGCGTGTTTGCTACTTCTACTACTACTGGTCTACTGCTACTAACACGCTCAAGAGTATGTGTGCCCCGACGACGCAGTTTTGCGTCTCTCCTCTCCTCCTCCTCCTTTTAGTTTTGTGTGTGTGGTGGTGTTGTATATCAAATATATGCCCGTACGTATACATTTATATTGCTATACATATATACTATACGGTGCTACATCAACAAGATACAACTACTACATACTACAAACTACGCTACTATTGCAAAATATACTGTGTTGTGTTGCAAACTACACCCCGCTCGCCGTCGTGTGCGTACTCTGTGGTGGACCGTAGGGTATCGTAGGGTGAATGTCGCCGTAACGTACCATACGTTTTTAAAAAATTTTTCCAATTTTTTTAAACACATATAATACACAACTTGACAGACAAGAACGACACGCGCACGCACCACATATGCAGACACACTAAACGAGCGGATATTCATTACAAATACTACTTACTACAACACAACTCTACATAAATTTCTAACTACATACTGTGTGTTGTTGTTCGATGACCGATTTCGCCGACGATCGAACAACACCACACAGACGACGTTTCGAGAGTATTATTAAAATAACACTGCTTTTGCGCGCGTTTGTTTCGTATCGCGGCACAGTGTGCGCCGCGCGCCGCTGTGGTCACGACTCCCAACAACGTTCTATGTTAATATTAGTAAAACTACATACTAACCTTAGAACGTCGTCGAGATACACACAATATGTGTGTTGTGTTCACAGCTGCGCGCGCGCACGGTGTGCGCTCTCTTACTCAACAAAGGCGCACAATTCTACTCGAAACGTCGCCCCTCACATTTACTGTGAGAGGTATATGCGATCTTGAGCGCGAACTCAAGCGTTGTAAACTCCATCGCCGCCATATTGGAAAAATGAAAAAAAAAAAAAAATAAAAAAAAAAAAAATTTTTTTCATTTTAATCAAAATCTGTGTGTGAACCCACCCTAGTATGGTAGCTATTTTATGATGTGACAACAAAAACAAGTAAAAAAAAAAAAAAAATATGTGTGTGTAAAAAAAAATCATCCACCTAGTGGTCTGCAAATGGGGCACTCACCCTACTTTTGTAAAACAACAAAAGTTATGAACAAAAAAAATATTATTATTATATTATTATTGTTTAGGAATAGGTAATTAATTAGGTGACAATTGTACATTGAAATAATAATAATATATGTGCATAAGGCACACCATAGATTAGGACAAAAAAAAAAAAAACAAAAAAAAATTCATCGGGGTAAGTTTAAAATCTTTACCAATTTGGGGAATCATGGGTAATTAAAAAGAATCATCCACCACCCAACATAATACATAAATGGCATGCAAATGGGGCACTCACCCTAATTTTGTAAAACAACAAAAATTATGAACAAAAAAAATTCATCGGGGTGGGTTTAAAATATTTACCAATTTGGGGAATTATGGATAATTAAAAAAATTCATCGGTGAAAGTAAAAAAAACTGTACCAATTAGGGATAGGGAATTAATTAGGTGACAATTGTACATTGAAATAATAATAATATATATGTGCATAAGGCACACCATAGATTAGGACAAAAAAAAAAAAAAAAAAAAAAAAAAATTCATCGGGGTAAGTTTAAAATCTTTACCAATTTGGGGAATCATAGATACCTAATTCACAAAAATTCATCCACCATCCAACATAATACATAAATGGTGGTATCCAAATGGGGCACACACCCTACTTTTGGACAACAACAAAAATAATGAAAAAAAAAATTTCAGCGGGGTAAGTATAAAATGTTTACCAATTTGGGGAATTATGGATGGAATAGGGAATTAGGTGACAATTGTTTAATAATATAGGTACACATTGAAATAATAATAAAATATAATAATTATAATGGTATACAAAAAAAAAATCATCGGGGAAAGTTGATCAAGTTCGGTCTTATTAAAAAATCTACATGGGAATGATAAATAAATAAAGAATATCCACCACCCAACATGATGTAGATACACAAATTGTATGTGCATAAGGCACACCCTAGATTAGGACAAAAAATCAAAAAAAATTCATCGGGTTAAGTTTGGTCTGACCAAAAATCTACATCGGAATGATAATTTGGAAAAGTCCAATAAGAAGAAATATTAGGTACCAACCAATATGGTATCAAGTGACAATTGTTTAATCTGATCAAAAATCTACATAGGAATGATAATTTACAAAAAAAATTATCCACCACCCAACCCTAATAATATAATAAATATACAAATAAGTAATATTAAAGTAATATTGTCATCTACAAAATGTATCCACCCAACATAATAAATATACCTACTTACCTATTCATATAATACCTATCACATAGTCTGTACTGTTGTAATAATATCATCATCAGGTATGCACCCTGCCCTACACCCATCCAATCCAATACTAAATGAATAACAAAATTGATTGAGATAGGGTGGGTGGGGGTACCTACCTACCTACCTACCTCTACCTACATAGTATAAATTGTTTATTTATTACAGATAAAACAATTGAACGACGATTGGCGTCGCGCGGCGCGTGCGGCGGCGGCGCGTAGCTCGCACCCGCCGCGACACCGCTCGGCTCGGCTCGGCGCCCGCTCGGTACGTACCCGCCCCCCGCCCCCCGCCCCGCACCTGCACCTGCACCTACCCACTACCCACTACTGACAAGCAATAGTGTGTGTCATCTATAGTCATTGTTGATAATCTTTCTTTCATCTCTAATATGTTTCATCTATAGGCAAGCTAGGTATATTATACGAACAAATATTTGTCATTAATGACACAATTTACTTAAAAATGCTACTGAAGAAAAATTTACATATTTATATCATACAAAAAAGTCGTAACTAGCTTATAGTGTCTTACTTTAGAGACATTATAATCTTACGTCATTTTCTCAAAATCAAGTTCATGAGGGTAAACACGTTATTGCTTATCAGCATCCATAAATATGAATACTATATGAATTGACCAATTGTAGGCATAGAAATAAGTCTTCTAAAGTAGGGATGTAGTCTTTTCTTTCACCATGTTGTGCTTATTTTTATTATTGCGTATATTGCCCACCTCATACAGACTTCTATATATTATTTTGTTTACTATGCTTTTTTTTTTTTTTTTCGTTTACTGTTATATCTAACTAAGTACGTACATATGTATGTACGTACCTTTTATGGATGGATTACACGTTTTCTAGTAAGGTATCTAATAATATAGGTATTTGGGCAGATCATAAACTGTTTGGCGTCTCGCTCGGCTCACCGGAAAAGGGTGAAAATTTTCCGATTAAATTCGGCGCATTAGATAAACTCGGTGAGGTCGTGTATTAAAAATTAATTTGAAAAAAAATGGGCAATATTAGGCCATTATGAAATAAAATTAATTGAAAATAACAAAATGTAAAGTCACCTTTACTGTAAAAGTAAAATAACTACATTTAAAGCGTCGTATCTCGTAATATGTTGAATCTATAAGCAATCCATATTATATAATTATATACGAAAAATATTTGTCAGATGAAAATGACAATGACAGACAATAATGACACAAGAAAATAATAATAATAATTGTGGCGTTGTATTCTAGGTGCTGATTAAATTTGAAGGACCGTTAGATATTCTTTTTAAGCCTTGCTCATTGAAATTTGGTAAACTAATAATGAAACCACCAACCTGATTTGCTTCTGCCTCCGGTGCCAACGTGGTATGATGAATTCTTGATCTTGTCTTCATCCAAAACCTTTAGTAGCTGCTGATCTTCACGATCACACACAATTCACACGGTGAATTATAGTAAAATATATGTCCATAAAACGTTCATGGGAGAATATAGGAGAACAATGTAAGCGCACGAGTGTTCTCTATGGATTCCAAAGGCTGACAGACAGCTATCTTGAAGACGTACCTACTGGACAATGTCTTTTTCTCCAAGACGTGAGGGTGGTTACAAATAAAGTTGGTAGAAACAATATTAGTCTACCTTATATTTCTTTTAGAATGAGCAAGGACTTAACAACAATAATAATAAAGAAAACACTTTGTATAGTTGTAGTAACTGTAGGTAGCATGTGGGCACACACACATACATACACTCTGTTTCAGATAAATGTGGGCAATAATAGGCGTTTATTAATTAAGTTTTAGCATGTTTCGTTTCTATTATTTATTTATTATTATATAGTGTTTATTTTTTTTTATTTTGTGTCAATTAATGCCAATGTAGTCGGTCGACCGGCTCACCGGAAAAGGGTGAAAATTTTCCGATTAAATTCGAGAGATTTGTTACACTCGGTGAGGTCGTGTATTGAAAATTTTGTTGAAAAAAAATGCCACACCCGCCTCGGGTGTAGCATGTTTCGATGAAATTTTCGTTGGAACCGTCCACTGGGACGACGCCACAGATAGTAGAAATGTCAATTATATAGTATTAGTACGGGTATTGAAAAAAAATTCAAAAAAAAAGGACCACACACACAACGGACAACTAACTTGTCCATCGTGTGTGTAGTCCACTTTAGTAGTGTCATCGTCCTCGGACGAATCACCTGGCGTAGGGCTGAGTCTCAACAGATCGCAGCACGACGCTGCTCTACCGAGCACAACACCCCGCCAGGAACGGAAGTCGTCTACAGACTATTCCGAGCCCCGACATCGAACTGAGGTAAATTCGAACCTTCGGAGCCGTGATGCACGTGTTAAACCGACCGCACCGATCTCCGTGGTCCAAATGGGCTTCGACGTCGCACCTCACGATGTGAAGCGCGACTAGTAAAGTCACATTGTTTAGAGCCTCCCGACTCTCGGGGCTCCACAGTGAGCATATCCTTGCCGGATTCGGCTAGGCTGGCTTCGGCCTTAGAGGCGTTCAGGCATAATCCCGCGGATGGTAGCTTCGCACCACCGGCCGCTCGGCCGAGTGCATGAACCAAATGTCCGAAACTGCGGTTCCTCTCGTACTGAGCAGTATTACTATCGCAACGACAAGCCATCAGTAGGGTAAAACTAACCTGTCTCACGACGGTCTAAACCCAGCTCACGTTCCCTTTTGATGGGTGAACAATCCAACGCTTGGCGAATTTTGCTTCGCAATGATAGGAAGAGCCGACATCGAAGGATCAAAAAGCAACGTCGCTATGAACGCTTGGCTGCCACAAGCCAGTTATCCCTGTGGTAACTTTTCTGGCACCTCTTGCTAAAAACTCTTTATACTAAAGGATCGATAGGCCGTGCTTTCGCAGTCCCTATGCGTACTGAACATCTGGATCAAGCCAGCTTTTGCCCTTTTGCTCCACGCGAGGTTTCTGTCCTCGCTGAGCTGGCCTTAGGACACCTGCGTTATTCTTTGACAGATGTACCGCCCCAGTCAAACTCCCCGCCTGGCAGTGTCCTCGAACCGGATCACGCGGGAGTTGTACGGCGACGAGCGTTGCCGCCACGTCGCCACTCTGCACGCTTGGAACGAAACACCGTGCGCTCGCCGATATAATCGACCGCGCACCGCTTCCGCCCAACCGAGTAAGTAATGAAACAATGAAAGTAGTGGTTTTTCAGCGTCGATGGCGAACCATCTCCCACTTATGCTACACCTCTCATGTCTCCTTACAATGCCAGACTAGAGTCAAGCTCAACAGGGTCTTCTTTCCCCGCTGATTCTCCCAAGCCCGTTCCCTTGGCTGTGGTTTCGCTAGATAGTAGATAGGGACAAACCCACCTGCCAGCCCATGGCCTGACCAACCTTGCGGTTATACAAGCCGAATCGTGGGGATCACCGGTACACGAGCATTACCCCAAGTACCTGGCTTTACCCCTACAAGTGTGGAATCGCCCGCGAACGGGTTTTTACCACACTAATATGTCCCCTGCTAACACCCCGAATGGAGGTGCGCGACTCGGATCTTTTTCCTTCCTAGCTGAATAGCTTAGGACACCACATGGATGTACTCCGTCGTCGGTTTTGCTGTCCATGTGGGTAATCTTTCCGCTTTCTGGCCTATCTGTAGATGCTCCGCTTGCGGTGCCACTCGTATGCGAAGCGCCGCAGCCTCGCGAAGTTCGCCTCGGTGCGGACCAGGTCTAGGTGATAGACCGGTCCCTCCTCGTCCGTTCTGTCCAAACCGTCCATCATCTCGCGCCTTTCACTCTCATACAATGAGCAGCTCCATAAAACATGGTCACGGTCCTCGTCTGCCATACCACATTCACAGGCCCCCGTGTCGCCCAGTGCCATGTCATACAGTCTCTTTCTAAAACATCCATGCCCCGTGAGTAGCTGTGAAGTCACGTAGTCTGGTTCGACCCAAGTGGCCGCCAGACGCCACCTGACGTCCGGGAAGAAGCGGTATAACTCTCTGCCTTTCTGTTCCGTCTCCCAGCGTTCCTGCCATAGAGCGATGACAGCCGACCTGATGCCTTCCTTACGGGACTTAAACTCCCTGCTGGGGCACCCCTTACGCGCCTCGCCCGCCTCCCCCGCAGCTAGGACCTCTAGGTCTGCCGGCAATTCACCGGCCAATACAGGCAAAGCGGCCGAACTCGTGGAACGGTAAGCCTTCGTCAGCAATATCAGCGCCGGCCGCTGAGTCCTCAGCAGCGAACTACGGACAACGTGGAAAGACACACGCCTATACCATACTGGCGCGGCATACGTGATCGTGGCGGCGTAGATGCCCCGGTACAACAGTCGCAAACCTCGGTATCTGATCCCCCAAGAGGAGGCCGACACCCGCGACACCTTACCGAAGCCATTCGCCGCCCTCTCCCCGATCGATGACGCATGTCGCGCGAACGACAGACCCGCGTCGAGAACCACCCCCAGAACCGTCGGCTCGGTCACGTTTCTTATCGTGCCACAGCCCATCTTGATGGTAGGGGGTCTCTGGAACCTCCCTCTGTAAGTCGTATTTTCAGACTTCGCGGCGGAGAATTCCAGTCGGTTTCGGACCCCCCACTCTGACACCAAGGCTAATGTTGCCTCAGCCGTGCGTTCGATTTCCGCCCGGGACTGTGACTCGATGAGAATCGTGACGTCATCTGCATATGCAGTCAGCGAGGTATTTTCAGGAACTGGCAATCGCAGCAGGTCGTCCATGAGTAGGTTCCACAGCGTGGGTCCCAGCACGGATCCCTGTGGACATCCCATGGTGGACTTCTTCCAGACGACATGGCCGCCGATGAACAGGCCCACACGGCGGTCGGTGAAGTAGTCCACCAACATCCTGTAGATGTTTGGTGGGCAGCCACCACGTTTCGCCTTGACCAAGATCATCGGCCACCACGCGTTGTCGAAGGCCCCTGAAATGTCCAAAAAGATTGCTTGCACGTATTTCGCCGCCGAGCCCTGCACCGTCTCTATGATACTGCCGAGCGCAGTGACTGTCGACTTACCCTTTGAGAAGCCATGCTGATGATCGGAGACGCCGCGCTGCAACGCAGGGGCGCACCAGAGCATCACCCTCTCGAGAACTTTCCCCAGCACCGATAACAGTGTAACTGGCCGATACGCCTTTGGGTCGGAGAGCGGTCTGTCATTTCCCTTTGGCAGGACGACCAGCCGTCCCGTCTTCCATACCTTGGGGAAAACCCCCTCTTGCACGCATTTCCCCATAACATACGTCAACTCTGCCGCGCCCGCCTTCCATGCCCGCTTCACTATCTTACCAGTTATCCCGTCTATTCCCGGCGCGGTGTTCGGCAGGTCCTTAACGATGGCCCCCAGCGCCTCACGCGATACAGGGAGCGCGTCCGAGCCTGCTGGTACGCAGGCTGCCGCGATTCTTACCTGAAAATGGTACGGTGTGTCCTTCGACGGGTCGTCGTCTGGACACAGCGCCTTCAGCAGTCCAGCCGCCGAGCCGTCAACGTCGTCCGCAAAGCCTGCCAACAGTTTAACGGCATTAGTCACGTTAGACGGTGCACGCTGGCGTCCACTGGCCACCCTGTATGCCAGCCCCCACGGATCAGCGTTGCCGGACTCTGCGATGTCCCGGTTAAATTTGCTCTCCGCTTCCTGCATCGCCCTTCTATATCCCGCACGTAGCCTGTGGTATTCTTCACGAAGATCCACCTCACGCTGCCCGCCGTTCTTCCTGGAATTCTGCCATTTACGCCTAGCCCTGCTGTACGCCCGACGTAGTCGGTCCAGTTCAGGGCTCCACCATTCGAATCCTGAAACGTTCTTCCTCTTACCTTTTGTCCCTAAGCATTTGAGAGAAGTGTCTGTCAGTATGTCCGTATATTGTTCGCTCAGCAACCCCGCCGGCAGCCCCGTCCTCAACCTACCCAATCTACGTTGAAGAACGGAACAGAAGCGATCCCAATCCACCCCCCGGTCCCGAAAGCACCTCGGCTCTTCGCCCGCCGACGGCGCTCTGTGGCGCGGAGAGGCCTGGGGGTCTGCGACGAAGGTGATGAGCCTATGGTCGCTGTCGACCGCTGCCTCGTGCACTGTCCATCTTCCAATACTCGGTGCCGCTCTTGTTGTAAGTGTCAAGTCCACGTTCGACTCCCCATTCGGGCTGCAGAATGTGGACGGTTGCCCTTCCACATTGTGGATCTGCAGCCCGTGACTCAGGATGAACCCCTCCATCTCATCCTTCTTCCGCGTGGTCTCTGCGCCTCGCCCGATGTACTGGCGGCTCTCGCAGAACCACATCGGCGAGTGGGCGTTGGAGTCCATCCCGATTATGATCGCCTTCCCTCGTAGTACCTGCAGTACGTGCTCCAAGTGTTGTAAGTGTATGGCGATGTCGTGACTGTACTGCAGGTATGCCGACACGACGTACACGTCCGTCGAGGGAGTCAAAACGTGGACAACCGTGCAGTGTGCGCTGCACAGGTGTCTCAAGACAGCACACGAGGCCTCCGGGCAGAAGACGGCTACTCCCGCCTTGGGGCCCTCTTGGCTCTCGATGATGTACCTCTGGCCGGGGAACTGTTCTTGTACCAGGACGATTGCAAGTCCTAGTTCCCCGGCCACGGCGGGCAGTTCTTTGGTAGCCGTCTCCTTTCCTTGTAGGTTGACCTGCCCGATGCTCAACGCCTCAGAAGCCATAACTGGTGGTGGCCACCCATCTTTCCTCCGCGTGCAGGCGCGCTGGGCAGGTCTTTGACGCGGTCGCGTGCCCGGAGTGTTTCTTACCGAACTTTTTGCATGTCGCACAGCTCATCACCTTCGATTTGCAGGTGTCGGCCCGGTGCCCCTTGTCACCGCACTTGCCGCAAGTGACCTCTTCGGATCTGCAGTGGCGCTCCGGGTGCCCGTATTGTTGGCACCTGCTACAGCAGGTGACCGTAATAAAATCTTCCACGCGGATGCTGTCCCACCCCATGAATACGCGACCCTTGGTTATGAGCATATCCCGCAGAGCCGGCTCACATTCAAGGACGATCGTGGTGCGGTCGTCCCCTCTCTTCGATTTCTTGAAAGCCAGCCTGCAGGACTTTTCCAACTTTTCGAGGGGCCAGTCCGCACTTTCACTGAAATTCTGCTCATGCATTGACCTTAGGACAGCATCCAGACCTGGGTCACCTTCCACGTTCTTGAGCGCCACCAAAGGGCGCCTCTTCTTTGGCTCCGCGACCCTTAGGCTCGGGGGCACCGCCCTTGTTATTCTTGCTGCTGCCTCTGTACTTGTCGTCTCAAGCAGCACCCCCGCATTACCGACGCGTCTCAAGCGTGAGACCCCCACCCCAATCTCTGCCGGGCGGACCGCCCTTTTTAGCTCGGCCTTCGTTTCTTCCGCCGTCCTGAACGTCTCAGCTTCCTTGGGGTAAATTGCCAACATTGGCCCCTGTTGCTCGGGGACACCCCTTGATTGGCCGCCCGGCAGTCGCAGCTTAGAGGCGTAGCTTTCTATTGCCACTGCCCCGTTGTCCCTCGTTGTCCCTGTTAGCTGGCAGGTGCCAGCAGCCAGCTTGGCCTCGGCGCACCTGAGCTCTGCCCTGCAGGTTGCTGCTTCAGCTTCCGCCAGCCGAAGGTCCAGGGCCGCCACCACAGCCATTATTTGCAGGCTGCACCCCGTTATGACCGCCAAGTCCGCCTTGTTGAGACGCGATGCTCCTCCCGACGCAATCCTGGCAATGCCGTCGAGTGCCTCCTTCGTCATGTTCAGTAGTGCCTCCTTCGGGGCCTTCCCGATTGACGTACTGCCGTCCGAATCATCCTCAGCAGCAACGACGATGGTTGGTGGTGGCGGCGGTGGCGTCACGGGGCGGCTTGGTGCGTCCGACGTTAGTATCCCCCCGATTGGCGGAACCTGGGCTGTCCTGGTCTTGCTGCGCTTCTCCACATTCTTGACGGATGGGGCATCCGGTGGGGAGTCTCGCTGGCGCTTCTCCGCCGTCCCGGTGGACCCCTCCGTCGACGTAGTCGCTCCCGATAACCCAAAGGGGTCGTCGCCCAGTAAGCCGGGCGAGATGGGTCTCCGAGGGGGCGACCGCGCGAGGGAGAGGCGGGGCGAGAACGCCGCCTCCTCCTCCTCCGCGCGCCGCCTGGCCGACTCGGTGACGCGCCTGCCGGGCGGGGGGGGTTTCCCCCCCCCGTCTGTATCAGACATGACACCTACTCACGTCACACACACACACAAGTTCGTAACTCTCACTGTGTGAGGTCGTGTATTGAAATTTTCAGTTTAGAAAAAACGAATTATATGGTAGGTGGCAACACCGTTCATATAATACGCACAACACAAGTGTCACTGTCACTGATCTGTCACTGTCAGGCACTAACACTAAAATGGCGTCCTGTCGCTATAACGCTATGCGTCAGCCGCACACACGACACTTAAAACTAATATGGCGTCCTAGCGCACTGTCACAACAAGCGTCACTCGCGCACACAGTTACAATTAAACAATAAAAAGTCACTCACCGCAAAAGCGTCCTTACCACCAAACACACAAGCGTCAATTTCGCACACGCGTAGCAGACCCCGCCTACCACGGCAGGGGGGCGAGATTCGCCGTCTCACTTCGCGCGGAACAAAATCTAAGATGGCCGCTGCCTCTTATGGCGCTATACACAAGATAATAAGAGAGGGACCGATGCTTGTCGCAAGCGCTCGGAGTGGGGATACACGGAGCAATCCGACACACGTCCGTCCTCGACGAAAGCCGACGACGAAGTCTATAGGGACAGTGGGAATCTCGTTAATCCATTCATGCGCGTCACTAATTAGATGACGAGGCATTTGGCTACCTTAAGAGAGTCATAGTTACTCCCGCCGTTTACCCGCGCTTGCTTGAATTTCTTCACGTTGACATTCAGAGCACTGGGCAGAAATCACATTGCGTCAACACCCGCGAGGGCCATCGCAATGCTTTGTTTTAATTAGACAGTCGGATTCCCCTTGTCCGTGCCAGTTCTGAGCTGACCGTTGAACGGCGGTCGTACAGAACCGCGCCGATCGCGCACGAGACGAAACCGACACGGCCTTACGGCTAGGAAGATCCGCGGAAGGCCGGAACGCGGGTCCAGATTCCGCCCGCACGACCCGAGAGCCGCACGAGCATCGACCAGGCCCGGCACCGGCCGCATCCGCTTCCCGTCCAAACCCGACACGCCCCGGTCCTCAGAGCCAATCCTTATTCCGAAGTTACGGATCCAATTTGCCGACTTCCCTTACCTACATTATTCTATCGACTAGAGGCTCTTCACCTTGGAGACCTGCTGCGGATATGGGTACGAACCGGCGCGACATCTCCACGTACATCCCTCACCTGAATTTTCAAGGTCCGCAGAGAGTATCCGGACACCGCCGCAAATGCGGTGCTCTTCGCGTTCCGAACCATATCTCCCTTCTATAGGATTCCATGGAACTCGAACGCTCAGGCAGAAAAGAAAACTCTTCCCGGACCTCTCGGCGGCGTCTTCAGGCCACTTTGGGTTACCCCGTCGAACTCTCGCTTTGAAACGAGGGAACGATTTTTGAAACGGTTCCGCTGCCGGGTTCCGGAATAGGAACCGGATTCCCTTTCGCTCAAAGGGTGTTAATTATCATCATTATACATAATATAATAATATATAAAACACACCACATCGACATAAGATTTCTCCTTGAGCTTAGGATCGACTGACTCGCGAGCAACTACTGTTCACGCGAAACCCTTCTCCACGTCAGTCCTCCAGGGCCTCGCTGGAGTATTTGCTACTACCACCAAGATCTGCACCGACGGCGGCTCCAGGCGGGCTCACGCCCAGACCCTTCTGCGCTCACCGCCGCGCACGTCCTACTCGTTACGGCTTAATGACGCACGCGTTTGACCGCGCACGCCGCACATGCCCGTAACGGTAGTGTATAGGCAAAACGCTTCAGCGCCATCCATTTTCAGGGCTGGTTGCTTCGGCAGGTGAGTCGTTGCACACTCCTTAGCGGATTCCGACTTCCATGGCCACCGTCCTGCTGTCATGAGCGACCAACGCCTTTCATGGTGTCCCATGAGCGTTTTTTAGGCGCCTTAACACTACGTTTGGTTCATCCCACAGCGCCAGTTCTGCTTACCAAAATTGGCCCACTTGGCACCGTCATCAGATCTCCGGCTTCATCGTTCGAGTAAGCCGGAGTTCTCACCCATTTAAAGTTTGAGAATAGGTTGAGGTCGTTTCGGCCCCAATGCCTCTAATCATTCGCTTTACCGGATGAGACTGTCCATATCGACGCCAGCTATCCTGAGGGAAACTTCGGACGGAACCAGCTACTAGATGGTTCGATTAGTCTTTCGCCCCTATACCCAGTTCCGACGATCGATTTGCACGTCAGAATCGCTACGGTCCTCCATCAGGGTTTCCCCTGACTTCGACCTGACCAGGCATAGTTCACCATCTTTCGGGTCCCAGCATCTGTGCTCAGAGCGCGCCTACATTCACAGATTGGAAACGAGACGCCTCGGGAGTGCGGGAGATCGACCTAGACCGACGCTCCATCCTCCCTGAGCGCGCGACTAGCGCGCGCCTTCACTTTCGTTGTGCCTTTCAGTTTAACGATCTCAATGACTCGCACACATGCTAGACTCCTTGGTCCGTGTTTCAAGACGGGTCCTGCGAGTGCCCGAAACTGAATCATCGCCGACAGAGACGCGCACATGTCCGAGACTGCACGGCTGCGACGACAGGCGCGCCGCACCGACGTCCGCACTGTGGCAGGACGCCGGACACGACGTTGCCTTGCGTCGGGCCGGACGCGTTAGTACGCGTGCGCGTTTCGTAGGTGATACCGTCCGACGGCCGGTCGGCGCACGTCACGGTCCCACAGCGACCCGAGGGACGCTATGGGGCTCCCGAACGGCGCTTAGACCGACATCGAACGGGTCGCGATGTATTACTGAGGGAGAAGTGCACGCCGTCCACGGACGTCGACGCGCCGGACCCGTGCCGCCCGACCGAGATCGGTGACATCGAGGCGCCGGCGAGTACGCCGCGGAATGACGATGAATCTCCCCGTTCGTTCATTCGAGTTTCGCAGGTTTACCCCTGAACGGTTTCACGTACTCTTGAACTCTCTCTTCAAAGTTCTTTTCAACTTTCCCTCACGGTACTTGTTCGCTATCGGTCTCGCGGTAATATTTAGCCTTAGATGGAGTTTACCACCCACTTAGGGCTGCACTCTCAAGCAACCCGACTCTGAGGAGAGTCCCTCTCGCCGCCGTCCTCCGTCGCTACGGGCCTGGCACCCTCTACGGGAAAACGGCCCCGTTCAAGACGAACTTGGACAGGAGTCACGACGACGAGAAAGCGGAACCTCCCGAACACCACATGTCCCGTCGTCGTAAGAACGACGGGATTCAGTGCTGGGCTATATTCCTGTTCGCTCGCCGCTACTAAGGAAATCCTGGTTAGTTTCTTTTCCTCCGCTTACTAATATGCTTAAATTCGGCGGGTAATCCTCCCTGATCTGAGGCCAACGATAAAAATACGAGGCAGACGCGATATCCGTCAGCGCTACGGCGACGCCACCGTGGCGAGCGTGTTGTGGAAACACACACGCCCCGGCGACGACGTCGGTGCGCCTCTTCGGACGTCGAGTCCGCCTACTTTTTATGCGTATATAGTGATGACACTCGTAAATACCACAGCAGCGTAGGAAGGAGCGCTCACATCATACGAAGTGTCGCGCGTATCGTACGCGTTCGCCGTGATATACGTATACGTGTGTACACATGTATATACGCGTTCGTATTTTTAAACGGATCCTACAAGTGTCACGTGTGTGTGACACGTGTCGAAACACCGTCATATGCGCGCCGGGCTGGCCCGAGCGCAGTGTGGCTTTTGTTTTTATACAGCCGGCCCTCAGACAGGAGTGGTCCTGGATGTGTCTCCACGGACCGCAATGTGCGTTCGAAATGTCGATGTTCAAATGTGTCCTGCAGTTCACACTATGACGCGCAGTTAACTGCGTTCTTCATCGACCCGCGAGCCAAGTGATCCACCGTCCAGGGTAATGGTTTATCAAGTGTTGTTGTATATAAGTAACGATAACAGAATGAGAATTGTCGAAGAATACGTGAAGCGCACGCACACACTCGCAGACTGACAAACGGAGCGTTATGTAGTCTAAGAGCTTGCACGCACACATACACTCTCCGAACCGCTATTTGTATGCGCGAACTCACCAGTCACCACCGAAAACAAAACAATGGGTGGTGCGGTTGCTAGATTTTTTGCCACCCTGGCTTGTCTATACGTTTACGGCGTAATATATCTTGGTCAGTTCGCGCGTGTGACGAGAGGATTATTTGGCGTATTATTCACAAAATACCAACGGTACTTGTGTAGAAACGTTAATGATCCTTCCGCAGGTTCCCCTACGGAAACCTTGTTACGACTTTTACTTCCTCTAAATGATCAAGTTTGGTCAACTTCCCAGCAACGCCGACGGCCGTGAAGCCACCGCGTGTCGGTCCGAAGACCTCACTAAATCATTCAATCGGTAGTAGCGACGGGCGGTGTGTACAAAGGGCAGGGACGTAATCAACGCGAGCTTATGACTCGCGCTTACTAGGAATTCCTCGTTTATGGGGGATAATTGCAAACCCCAATCCCCAGCACGAAGGAGTTTCAGCGGGTTGCCCGGGCCTCTAGGCCAGGGAGAACATGCTGATTCCTTCAGTGTAGCGCGCGTGCGGCCCAGGACATCTAAGGGCATCACAGACCTGTTATTGCTCAATCTCGTGCGGCTCGAAGCCGCCGGTCCCTCTAAGAAGAATTTTAATACGTCGCCAGTGAGTTGCGTGACAGAGCCACGCACACCTAAATGACGACGCCTATTTAGCAGGCTAGAGTCTCGTTCGTTACCGGAATTAACCAGACAAATCGCTCCACCAACTAAGAACGGCCATGCACCACCACCCACCGAATCAAGAAAGAGCTGTTAATCTGTCAATCCTTCCGGTGTCCGGGCCTGGTGAGATTTCCCGTGTTGAGTCAAATTAAGCCGCAGGCTCCACTCCTGGTGGTGCCCTTCCGTCAATTCCTTTAAGTTTCAGCTTTGCAACCATACTCCCCCCGGAGTCCAAAATCTTTGGTTTCCCGGAAGCTGCCCGCCGAGCCATTGTAGTAACGTCGGCGGATCGCTAGATGACATATTTACGGTTAGAACTAGGGCGGTATCTAATCGCCTTCGAACCTCTAACTTTCGTTCTTGATTGATGAAAACACCTTTGGCAAATGCTTTCGCTGATGTTCGTCTTGCGACGATCCAAGAATTTCACCTCTAACGTCGCAATACGAATGCCCCCAGTTATCCCTATTAATCATTACCTCGGAGTTCTGAAAACCAACAAAATAGAACCGAGATCATATTCTATTATTCCATGCACGAAATATTCAAGCAGCATTTTGAGCCCGCTTTGAGCACTCTAATTTGTTCAAAGTAAAATTGTCGGCCCACCTCGACACTCACTGAAGAGCACCGCGATAGGATTTTGATATTGAACCGGCGTATTACCGCCGGCTCACCGACGATATGCTCCGCAAACGTGTCAGTATCACCGCGGATGCGGTGCACCGACAGCGCGGCGCACAAATGCAACTACGAGCTTTTTAACCGCAACAATTTTAGTATACGCTATTGGAGCTGGAGTTACCGCGGCTGCTGGCACCAGACTTGCCCTCCAATTGTTCCTCGTTAAAATATTTAAAGTGTACTCATTCCGATTACGAGGCCTCGTAAGAGTCCCGTATCGTTATTTTTCGTCACTACCTCCCCGTGCCGGGAGTGGGTAATTTGCGCGCCTGCTGCCTTCCTTGGATGTGGTAGCCGTTTCTCAGGCTCCCTCTCCGGAATCGAACCCTGATTCCCCGTTACCCGTGACAACCATGGTAGTCGCAGAAACTACCATCGAAAGTTGATAAGGCAGACATTTGAAAGATGCGTCGCCGGTACTGGACCATGCGATCGGCAAAAGTTATCCAGATTCATCAAAGTTAACGACTTCGGACGCGAGGCCCTCCGTCGATTGGTTTTGATCTAATAAAAGCACTCATCCCATCACTGGTCAGAGTTCTAATTGCATGTATTAGCTCTAGAATTACCACAGTTATCCAAGTAACTGAGTAAGATCTAAGGAACCAAAACTGATATATTGAGCCATTCGCGGTATCGCCTTAATACGGCTTGCACTGAGACATGCATGGCTTAATCTTTGAGACAAGCATATAACTACTGGCAGGATCAACCAGGGAGCTATTGTCGTGTGTGAGACACTACCACTACTACTATATATGTAGCAGCAGTACCGTCGTCACATACTATGTATAACTCTCTCCCTTTCGATACGGGCTTTCGCCCGATTTACTTCGAGAGGGAGACGACATACGGTCCCCGTGATTTACGCGATTGTTAAACGCGGCCACGGGGTCGTGTCGTGTGTATCTTATCTAAGAAAACATATATACGAATATGTTCTCGATTTAAGAAGATGCGAAACTGACGTTGTCGCAAATGTTGAACGTTCTTGATTTACCGAGACGTGACATGTGTTGTGTAGGTTTCGTTTACACGGTCGGTGATGAGCTGAATCGTTCAAGAGCCCGGATATTGGAGAGTACCTCTTGATGTCGGTGTGATGAGCGACGCTCGCCGGTCGGGCTGAGCTGCACACGGGGGGACGACAACCGATTTTTCGGTCGGTGTGTGTCGGCCGCCAATACTTTGTCATCGGGCCATACCATATATACTCTTGGTCGCGCGTGTTTGCTACTTCTACTACTACTGGTCTACTGCTACTAACACGCTCAAGAGTATGTGTGCCCCGACGACGCAGTTTTGCGTCTCTCCTCTCCTCCTCCTCCTTTTAGTTTTGTGTGTGTGGTGGTGTTGTATATCAAATATATGCCCGTACGTATACATTTATATTGCTATACATATATACTATACGGTGCTACATCAACAAGATACAACTACTACATACTACAAACTACGCTACTATTGCAAAATATACTGTGTTGTGTTGCAAACTACACCCCGCTCGCCGTCGTGTGCGTACTCTGTGGTGGACCGTAGGGTATCGTAGGGTGAATGTCGCCGTAACGTACCATACGTTTTTAAAAAATTTTTCCAATTTTTTTAAACACATATAATACACAACTTGACAGACAAGAACGACACGCGCACGCACCACATATGCAGACACACTAAACGAGCGGATATTCATTACAAATACTACTTACTACAACACAACTCTACATAAATTTCTAACTACATACTGTGTGTTGTTGTTCGATGACCGATTTCGCCGACGATCGAACAACACCACACAGACGACGTTTCGAGAGTATTATTAAAATAACACTGCTTTTGCGCGCGTTTGTTTCGTATCGCGGCACAGTGTGCGCCGCGCGCCGCTGTGGTCACGACTCCCAACAACGTTCTATGTTAATATTAGTAAAACTACATACTAACCTTAGAACGTCGTCGAGATACACACAATATGTGTGTTGTGTTCACAGCTGCGCGCGCGCACGGTGTGCGCTCTCTTACTCAACAAAGGCGCACAATTCTACTCGAAACGTCGCCCCTCACATTTACTGTGAGAGGTATATGCGATCTTGAGCGCGAACTCAAGCGTTGTAAACTCCATCGCCGCCATATTGGAAAAATGAAAAAAAAAAAAAAAATAAAAAAAAAAAAAAATTTTTTTCATTTTAATCAAAATCTGTGTGTGAACCCACCCTAGTATGGTAGCTATTTTATGATGTGACAACAAAAACAAGTAAAAAAAAAAAAAAAATATGTGTGTGTAAAAAAAAATCATCCACCTAGTGGTCTGCAAATGGGGCACTCACCCTACTTTTGTAAAACAACAAAAGTTATGAACAAAAAAAATATTATTATTATATTATTATTGTTTAGGAATAGGTAATTAATTAGGTGACAATTGTACATTGAAATAATAATAATATATGTGCATAAGGCACACCATAGATTAGGACAAAAAAAAAAAAAACAAAAAAAAATTCATCGGGGTAAGTTTAAAATCTTTACCAATTTGGGGAATCATGGGTAATTAAAAAGAATCATCCACCACCCAACATAATACATAAATGGCATGCAAATGGGGCACTCACCCTACTTTTGTAAAACAACAAAAATTATGAACAAAAAAAATTCATCGGGGTGGGTTTAAAATATTTACCAATTTGGGGAATTATGGATAATTAAAAAAATTCATCGGTGAAAGTAAAAAAAACTGTACCAATTAGGGATAGGGAATTAATTAGGTGACAATTGTACATTGAAATAATAATAATATATATGTGCATAAGGCACACCATAGATTAGGACAAAAAAAAAAAAAAAAAAAAAAAAAAATTCATCGGGGTAAGTTTAAAATCTTTACCAATTTGGGGAATCATAGATACCTAATTCACAAAAATTCATCCACCATCCAACATAATACATAAATGGTGGTATCCAAATGGGGCACACACCCTACTTTTGGACAACAACAAAAATAATGAAAAAAAAAATTTCAGCGGGGTAAGTATAAAATGTTTACCAATTTGGGGAATTATGGATGGAATAGGGAATTAGGTGACAATTGTTTAATAATATAGGTACACATTGAAATAATAATAAAATATAATAATTATAATGGTATACAAAAAAAAAATCATCGGGGAAAGTTGATCAAGTTCGGTCTTATTAAAAAATCTACATGGGAATGATAAATAAATAAAGAATATCCACCACCCAACATGATGTAGATACACAAATTGTATGTGCATAAGGCACACCCTAGATTAGGACAAAAAATCAAAAAAAATTCATCGGGTTAAGTTTGGTCTGACCAAAAATCTACATCGGAATGATAATTTGGAAAAGTCCAATAAGAAGAAATATTAGGTACCAACCAATATGGTATCAAGTGACAATTGTTTAATCTGATCAAAAATCTACATAGGAATGATAATTTACAAAAAAAATTATCCACCACCCAACCCTAATAATATAATAAATATACAAATAAGTAATATTAAAGTAATATTGTCATCTACAAAATGTATCCACCCAACATAATAAATATACCTACTTACCTATTCATATAATACCTATCACATAGTCTGTACTGTTGTAATAATATCATCATCAGGTATGCACCCTGCCCTACACCCATCCAATCCAATACTAAATGAATAACAAAATTGATTGAGATAGGGTGGGTGGGGGTACCTACCTACCTACCTACCTCTACCTACATAGTATAAATTGTTTATTTATTACAGATAAAACAATTGAACGACGATTGGCGTCGCGCGGCGCGTGCGGCGGCGGCGCGTAGCTCGCACCCGCCGCGACACCGCTCGGCTCGGCTCGGCGCCCGCTCGGTACGTACCCGCCCCCCGCCCCCCGCCCCCCGCCCCGCACCTGCACCTGCACCTACCCACTACCCACTACTGACAAGCAATAGTGTGTGTCATCTATAGTCATTGTTGATAATCTTTCTTTCATCTCTAATATGTTTCATCTATAGGCAAGCTAGGTATATTATACGAACAAATATTTGTCATTAATGACACAATTTACTTAAAAATGCTACTGAAGAAAAATTTACATATTTATATCATACAAAAAAGTCGTAACTAGCTTATAGTGTCTTACTTTAGAGACATTATAATCTTACGTCATTTTCTCAAAATCAAGTTCATGAGGGTAAACACGTTATTGCTTATCAGCATCCATAAATATGAATACTATATGAATTGACCAATTGTAGGCATAGAAATAAGTCTTCTAAAGTAGGGATGTAGTCTTTTCTTTCACCATGTTGTGCTTATTTTTATTATTGCGTATATTGCCCACCTCATACAGACTTCTATATATTATTTTGTTTACTATGCTTTTTTTTTTTTTTTTCGTTTACTGTTATATCTAACTAAGTACGTACATATGTATGTACGTACCTTTTATGGATGGATTACACGTTTTCTAGTAAGGTATCTAATAATATAGGTATTTGGGCAGATCATAAACTGTTTGGCGTCTCGCTCGGCTCACCGGAAAAGGGTGAAAATTTTCCGATTAAATTCGGCGCATTAGATAAACTCGGTGAGGTCGTGTATTAAAAATTAATTTGAAAAAAAATGGGCAATATTAGGCCATTATGAAATAAAATTAATTGAAAATAACAAAATGTAAAGTCACCTTTACTGTAAAAGTAAAATAACTACATTTAAAGCGTCGTATCTCGTAATATGTTGAATCTATAAGCAATCCATATTATATAATTATATACGAAAAATATTTGTCAGATGAAAATGACAATGACAGACAATAATGACACAAGAAAATAATAATAATAATTGTGGCGTTGTATTCTAGGTGCTGATTAAATTTGAAGGACCGTTAGATATTCTTTTTAAGCCTTGCTCATTGAAATTTGGTAAACTAATAATGAAACCACCAACCTGATTTGCTTCTGCCTCCGGTGCCAACGTGGTATGATGAATTCTTGATCTTGTCTTCATCCAAAACCTTTAGTAGCTGCTGATCTTCACGATCACACACAATTCACACGGTGAATTATAGTAAAATATATGTCCATAAAACGTTCATGGGAGAATATAGGAGAACAATGTAAGCGCACGAGTGTTCTCTATGGATTCCAAAGGCTGACAGACAGCTATCTTGAAGACGTACCTACTGGACAATGTCTTTTTCTCCAAGACGTGAGGGTGGTTACAAATAAAGTTGGTAGAAACAATATTAGTCTACCTTATATTTCTTTTAGAATGAGCAAGGACTTAACAATAATAATAATAATAATGAAGAAAACACTTTGTATAGTTGTAGTAACTGTAGGTAGCATGTGGGCACACATACATACACTCTGTTTCAGATAAATGTGGGCAATAAATAATAGGCGTTTATTAATTAAGTTTTAGCATGTTTCGTTTCTATTATTTATTATTATATAGTGTTGTATTTTTTTTTAATTTTGTGTCAATTAATGCCAATCGTGTAGTCGGTCGACTGGCTCACCGGAAAAGGGTGAAAATTTTCCGATTAAATTCGGGAGATTTGTTACACTCGGTGAGGTCGTGTATTGAAAATTTTGTTGAAAAAAAATGCCACACCCGCCTCGGGTGTAGCATGTTTCGATGAAATTTTCGTTGGAACCGTCCACTGGGACGACGCCACAGATAGTAGAAATGTCAATTATATAGTATTAGTACGGGTATTGAAAAAAAATTCAAAAAAAAAGGACCACACACACAACGGACAACTAACTTGTCCATCGTGTGTGTAGTCCACTTTAGTAGTGTCATCGTCCTCGGACGAATCACCTGGCGTAGGGCTGAGTCTCAACAGATCGCAGCACGACGCTGCTCTACCGAGCACAACACCCCGCCAGGAACGGAAGTCGTCTACAGACTATTCCGAGCCCCGACATCGAACTGAGGTAAATTCGAACCTTCGGAGCCGTGATGCACGTGTTAAACCGACCGCACCGATCTCCGTGGTCCAAATGGGCTTCGACGTCGCACCTCACGATGTGAAGCGCGACTAGTAAAGTCACATTGTTTAGAGCCTCCCGACTCTCGGGGCTCCACAGTGAGCATATCCTTGCCGGATTCGGCTAGGCTGGCTTCGGCCTTAGAGGCGTTCAGGCATAATCCCGCGGATGGTAGCTTCGCACCACCGGCCGCTCGGCCGAGTGCATGAACCAAATGTCCGAAACTGCGGTTCCTCTCGTACTGAGCAGTATTACTATCGCAACGACAAGCCATCAGTAGGGTAAAACTAACCTGTCTCACGACGGTCTAAACCCAGCTCACGTTCCCTTTTGATGGGTGAACAATCCAACGCTTGGCGAATTTTGCTTCGCAATGATAGGAAGAGCCGACATCGAAGGATCAAAAAGCAACGTCGCTATGAACGCTTGGCTGCCACAAGCCAGTTATCCCTGTGGTAACTTTTCTGGCACCTCTTGCTAAAAACTCTTTATACTAAAGGATCGATAGGCCGTGCTTTCGCAGTCCCTATGCGTACTGAACATCTGGATCAAGCCAGCTTTTGCCCTTTTGCTCCACGCGAGGTTTCTGTCCTCGCTGAGCTGGCCTTAGGACACCTGCGTTATTCTTTGACAGATGTACCGCCCCAGTCAAACTCCCCGCCTGGCAGTGTCCTCGAACCGGATCACGCGGGAGTTGTACGGCGACGAGCGTTGCCGCCACGTCGCCACTCTGCACGCTTGGAACGAAACA
>LR990507.1:5835064-5840064 GCA_905147785.2 Thyatira batis
CGGCCGTGAAGCCACCGCGTGTCGGTCCGAAGACCTCACTAAATCATTCAATCGGTAGTAGCGACGGGCGGTGTGTACAAAGGGCAGGGACGTAATCAACGCGAGCTTATGACTCGCGCTTACTAGGAATTCCTCGTTTATGGGGGATAATTGCAAACCCCAATCCCCAGCACGAAGGAGTTTCAGCGGGTTGCCCGGGCCTCTAGGCCAGGGAGAACATGCTGATTCCTTCAGTGTAGCGCGCGTGCGGCCCAGGACATCTAAGGGCATCACAGACCTGTTATTGCTCAATCTCGTGCGGCTCGAAGCCGCCGGTCCCTCTAAGAAGAATTTTAATACGTCGCCAGTGAGTTGCGTGACAGAGCCACGCACACCTAAATGACGACGCCTATTTAGCAGGCTAGAGTCTCGTTCGTTACCGGAATTAACCAGACAAATCGCTCCACCAACTAAGAACGGCCATGCACCACCACCCACCGAATCAAGAAAGAGCTGTTAATCTGTCAATCCTTCCGGTGTCCGGGCCTGGTGAGATTTCCCGTGTTGAGTCAAATTAAGCCGCAGGCTCCACTCCTGGTGGTGCCCTTCCGTCAATTCCTTTAAGTTTCAGCTTTGCAACCATACTCCCCCCGGAGTCCAAAATCTTTGGTTTCCCGGAAGCTGCCCGCCGAGCCATTGTAGTAACGTCGGCGGATCGCTAGATGACATATTTACGGTTAGAACTAGGGCGGTATCTAATCGCCTTCGAACCTCTAACTTTCGTTCTTGATTGATGAAAACACCTTTGGCAAATGCTTTCGCTGATGTTCGTCTTGCGACGATCCAAGAATTTCACCTCTAACGTCGCAATACGAATGCCCCCAGTTATCCCTATTAATCATTACCTCGGAGTTCTGAAAACCAACAAAATAGAACCGAGATCATATTCTATTATTCCATGCACGAAATATTCAAGCAGCATTTTGAGCCCGCTTTGAGCACTCTAATTTGTTCAAAGTAAAATTGTCGGCCCACCTCGACACTCACTGAAGAGCACCGCGATAGGATTTTGATATTGAACCGGCGTATTACCGCCGGCTCACCGACGATATGCTCCGCAAACGTGTCAGTATCACCGCGGATGCGGTGCACCGACAGCGCGGCGCACAAATGCAACTACGAGCTTTTTAACCGCAACAATTTTAGTATACGCTATTGGAGCTGGAGTTACCGCGGCTGCTGGCACCAGACTTGCCCTCCAATTGTTCCTCGTTAAAATATTTAAAGTGTACTCATTCCGATTACGAGGCCTCGTAAGAGTCCCGTATCGTTATTTTTCGTCACTACCTCCCCGTGCCGGGAGTGGGTAATTTGCGCGCCTGCTGCCTTCCTTGGATGTGGTAGCCGTTTCTCAGGCTCCCTCTCCGGAATCGAACCCTGATTCCCCGTTACCCGTGACAACCATGGTAGTCGCAGAAACTACCATCGAAAGTTGATAAGGCAGACATTTGAAAGATGCGTCGCCGGTACTGGACCATGCGATCGGCAAAAGTTATCCAGATTCATCAAAGTTAACGACTTCGGACGCGAGGCCCTCCGTCGATTGGTTTTGATCTAATAAAAGCACTCATCCCATCACTGGTCAGAGTTCTAATTGCATGTATTAGCTCTAGAATTACCACAGTTATCCAAGTAACTGAGTAAGATCTAAGGAACCAAAACTGATATATTGAGCCATTCGCGGTATCGCCTTAATACGGCTTGCACTGAGACATGCATGGCTTAATCTTTGAGACAAGCATATAACTACTGGCAGGATCAACCAGGGAGCTATTGTCGTGTGTGAGACACTACCACTACTACTATATATGTAGCAGCAGTACCGTCGTCACATACTATGTATAACTCTCTCCCTTTCGATACGGGCTTTCGCCCGATTTACTTCGAGAGGGAGACGACATACGGTCCCCGTGATTTACGCGATTGTTAAACGCGGCCACGGGGTCGTGTCGTGTGTATCTTATCTAAGAAAACATATATACGAATATGTTCTCGATTTAAGAAGATGCGAAACTGACGTTGTCGCAAATGTTGAACGTTCTTGATTTACCGAGACGTGACATGTGTTGTGTAGGTTTCGTTTACACGGTCGGTGATGAGCTGAATCGTTCAAGAGCCCGGATATTGGAGAGTACCTCTTGATGTCGGTGTGATGAGCGACGCTCGCCGGTCGGGCTGAGCTGCACACGGGGGGACGACAACCGATTTTTCGGTCGGTGTGTGTCGGCCGCCAATACTTTGTCATCGGGCCATACCATATATACTCTTGGTCGCGCGTGTTTGCTACTTCTACTACTACTGGTCTACTGCTACTAACACGCTCAAGAGTATGTGTGCCCCGACGACGCAGTTTTGCGTCTCTCCTCTCCTCCTCCTCCTTTTAGTTTTGTGTGTGTGGTGGTGTTGTATATCAAATATATGCCCGTACGTATACATTTATATTGCTATACATATATACTATACGGTGCTACATCAACAAGATACAACTACTACATACTACAAACTACGCTACTATTGCAAAATATACTGTGTTGTGTTGCAAACTACACCCCGCTCGCCGTCGTGTGCGTACTCTGTGGTGGACCGTAGGGTATCGTAGGGTGAATGTCGCCGTAACGTACCATACGTTTTTAAAAAATTTTTCCAATTTTTTTAAACACATATAATACACAACTTGACAGACAAGAACGACACGCGCACGCACCACATATGCAGACACACTAAACGAGCGGATATTCATTACAAATACTACTTACTACAACACAACTCTACATAAATTTCTAACTACATACTGTGTGTTGTTGTTCGATGACCGATTTCGCCGACGATCGAACAACACCACACAGACGACGTTTCGAGAGTATTATTAAAATAACACTGCTTTTGCGCGCGTTTGTTTCGTATCGCGGCACAGTGTGCGCCGCGCGCCGCTGTGGTCACGACTCCCAACAACGTTCTATGTTAATATTAGTAAAACTACATACTAACCTTAGAACGTCGTCGAGATACACACAATATGTGTGTTGTGTTCACAGCTGCGCGCGCGCACGGTGCGCGCTCTCTTACTCAACAAAGGCGCACAATTCTACTCGAAACGTCGCCCCTCACATTTACTGTGAGAGGTATATGCGATCTTGAGCGCGAACTCAAGCGTTGTAAACTCCATCGCCGCCATATTGGAAAAATGAAAAAAAAAAAAAAAAAAAAAAAAAATTTTTTTCATTTTAATCAAAATCTGTGTGTGAACCCACCCTAGTATGGTAGCTATTTTATGATGTGACAACAAAAACAAGTAAAAAAAAAAAAAAAATATGTGTGTGTAAAAAAAAATCATCCACCTAGTGGTCTGCAAATGGGGCACTCACCCTACTTTTGTAAAACAACAAAAGTTATGAACAAAAAAAATATTATTATTATATTATTATTGTTTAGGAATAGGTAATTAATTAGGTGACAATTGTACATTGAAATAATAATAATATATGTGCATAAGGCACACCATAGATTAGGACAAAAAAAAAAAAAACAAAAAAAAATTCATCGGGGTAAGTTTAAAATCTTTACCAATTTGGGGAATCATGGGTAATTAAAAAGAATCATCCACCACCCAACATAATACATAAATGGCATGCAAATGGGGCACTCACCCTACTTTTGTAAAACAACAAAAATTATGAACAAAAAAAATTCATCGGGGTGGGTTTAAAATATTTACCAATTTGGGGAATTATGGATAATTAAAAAAATTCATCGGTGAAAGTAAAAAAAACTGTACCAATTAGGGATAGGGAATTAATTAGGTGACAATTGTACATTGAAATAATAATAATATATATGTGCATAAGGCACACCATAGATTAGGACAAAAAAAAAAAAAAAAACAAAAAAAAATTCATCGGGGTAAGTTTAAAATCTTTACCAATTTGGGGAATCATAGATACCTAATTCACAAAAATTCATCCACCATCCAACATAATACATAAATGGTGGTATCCAAATGGGGCACACACCCTACTTTTGGACAACAACAAAAATAATGAAAAAAAAAATTTCAGCGGGGTAAGTATAAAATGTTTACCAATTTGGGGAATTATGGATGGAATAGGGAATTAGGTGACAATTGTTTAATAATATAGGTACACATTGAAATAATAATAAAATATAATAATTATAATGGTATACAAAAAAAAAATCATCGGGGAAAGTTGATCAAGTTCGGTCTTATTAAAAAATCTACATGGGAATGATAAATAAATAAAGAATATCCACCACCCAACATGATGTAGATACACAAATTGTATGTGCATAAGGCACACCCTAGATTAGGACAAAAAATCAAAAAAAATTCATCGGGTTAAGTTTGGTCTGACCAAAAATCTACATCGGAATGATAATTTGGAAAAGTCCAATAAGAAGAAATATTAGGTACCAACCAATATGGTATCAAGTGACAATTGTTTAATCTGATCAAAAATCTACATAGGAATGATAATTTACAAAAAAAATTATCCACCACCCAACCCTAATAATATAATAAATATACAAATAAGTAATATTAAAGTAATATTGTCATCTACAAAATGTATCCACCCAACATAATAAATATACCTACTTACCTATTCATATAATACCTATCACATAGTCTGTACTGTTGTAATAATATCATCATCAGGTATGCACCCTGCCCTACACCCATCCAATCCAATACTAAATGAATAACAAAATTGATTGAGATAGGGTGGGTGGGGGTACCTACCTACCTACCTACCTCTACCTACATAGTATAAATTGTTTATTTATTACAGATAAAACAATTGAACGACGATTGGCGTCGCGCGGCGCGTGCGGCGGCGGCGCGTAGCTCGCACCCGCCGCGACACCGCTCGGCTCGGCTCGGCGCCCGCTCGGTACGTACCCGCCCCCCGCCCCGCACCCGCACCTGCACCTGCACCTACCCACTA
>LR990507.1:5847564-5855064 GCA_905147785.2 Thyatira batis
CGGCGGATCGCTAGATGACATATTTACGGTTAGAACTAGGGCGGTATCTAATCGCCTTCGAACCTCTAACTTTCGTTCTTGATTGATGAAAACACCTTTGGCAAATGCTTTCGCTGATGTTCGTCTTGCGACGATCCAAGAATTTCACCTCTAACGTCGCAATACGAATGCCCCCAGTTATCCCTATTAATCATTACCTCGGAGTTCTGAAAACCAACAAAATAGAACCGAGATCATATTCTATTATTCCATGCACGAAATATTCAAGCAGCATTTTGAGCCCGCTTTGAGCACTCTAATTTGTTCAAAGTAAAATTGTCGGCCCACCTCGACACTCACTGAAGAGCACCGCGATAGGATTTTGATATTGAACCGGCGTATTACCGCCGGCTCACCGACGATATGCTCCGCAAACGTGTCAGTATCACCGCGGATGCGGTGCACCGACAGCGCGGCGCACAAATGCAACTACGAGCTTTTTAACCGCAACAATTTTAGTATACGCTATTGGAGCTGGAGTTACCGCGGCTGCTGGCACCAGACTTGCCCTCCAATTGTTCCTCGTTAAAATATTTAAAGTGTACTCATTCCGATTACGAGGCCTCGTAAGAGTCCCGTATCGTTATTTTTCGTCACTACCTCCCCGTGCCGGGAGTGGGTAATTTGCGCGCCTGCTGCCTTCCTTGGATGTGGTAGCCGTTTCTCAGGCTCCCTCTCCGGAATCGAACCCTGATTCCCCGTTACCCGTGACAACCATGGTAGTCGCAGAAACTACCATCGAAAGTTGATAAGGCAGACATTTGAAAGATGCGTCGCCGGTACTGGACCATGCGATCGGCAAAAGTTATCCAGATTCATCAAAGTTAACGACTTCGGACGCGAGGCCCTCCGTCGATTGGTTTTGATCTAATAAAAGCACTCATCCCATCACTGGTCAGAGTTCTAATTGCATGTATTAGCTCTAGAATTACCACAGTTATCCAAGTAACTGAGTAAGATCTAAGGAACCAAAACTGATATATTGAGCCATTCGCGGTATCGCCTTAATACGGCTTGCACTGAGACATGCATGGCTTAATCTTTGAGACAAGCATATAACTACTGGCAGGATCAACCAGGGAGCTATTGTCGTGTGTGAGACACTACCACTACTACTATATATGTAGCAGCAGTACCGTCGTCACATACTATGTATAACTCTCTCCCTTTCGATACGGGCTTTCGCCCGATTTACTTCGAGAGGGAGACGACATACGGTCCCCGTGATTTACGCGATTGTTAAACGCGGCCACGGGGTCGTGTCGTGTGTATCTTATCTAAGAAAACATATATACGAATATGTTCTCGATTTAAGAAGATGCGAAACTGACGTTGTCGCAAATGTTGAACGTTCTTGATTTACCGAGACGTGACATGTGTTGTGTAGGTTTCGTTTACACGGTCGGTGATGAGCTGAATCGTTCAAGAGCCCGGATATTGGAGAGTACCTCTTGATGTCGGTGTGATGAGCGACGCTCGCCGGTCGGGCTGAGCTGCACACGGGGGGACGACAACCGATTTTTCGGTCGGTGTGTGTCGGCCGCCAATACTTTGTCATCGGGCCATACCATATATACTCTTGGTCGCGCGTGTTTGCTACTTCTACTACTACTGGTCTACTGCTACTAACACGCTCAAGAGTATGTGTGCCCCGACGACGCAGTTTTGCGTCTCTCCTCTCCTCCTCCTCCTTTTAGTTTTGTGTGTGTGGTGGTGTTGTATATCAAATATATGCCCGTACGTATACATTTATATTGCTATACATATATACTATACGGTGCTACATCAACAAGATACAACTACTACATACTACAAACTACGCTACTATTGCAAAATATACTGTGTTGTGTTGCAAACTACACCCCGCTCGCCGTCGTGTGCGTACTCTGTGGTGGACCGTAGGGTATCGTAGGGTGAATGTCGCCGTAACGTACCATACGTTTTTAAAAAATTTTTCCAATTTTTTTAAACACATATAATACACAACTTGACAGACAAGAACGACACGCGCACGCACCACATATGCAGACACACTAAACGAGCGGATATTCATTACAAATACTACTTACTACAACACAACTCTACATAAATTTCTAACTACATACTGTGTGTTGTTGTTCGATGACCGATTTCGCCGACGATCGAACAACACCACACAGACGACGTTTCGAGAGTATTATTAAAATAACACTGCTTTTGCGCGCGTTTGTTTCGTATCGCGGCACAGTGTGCGCCGCGCGCCGCTGTGGTCACGACTCCCAACAACGTTCTATGTTAATATTAGTAAAACTACATACTAACCTTAGAACGTCGTCGAGATACACACAATATGTGTGTTGTGTTCACAGCTGCGCGCGCGCACGGTGCGCGCTCTCTTACTCAACAAAGGCGCACAATTCTACTCGAAACGTCGCCCCTCACATTTACTGTGAGAGGTATATGCGATCTTGAGCGCGAACTCAAGCGTTGTAAACTCCATCGCCGCCATATTGGAAAAATGAAAAAAAAAAAAAAAAAAAAAAAAAATTTTTTTCATTTTAATCAAAATCTGTGTGTGAACCCACCCTAGTATGGTAGCTATTTTATGATGTGACAACAAAAACAAGTAAAAAAAAAAAAAAAATATGTGTGTGTAAAAAAAAATCATCCACCTAGTGGTCTGCAAATGGGGCACTCACCCTACTTTTGTAAAACAACAAAAGTTATGAACAAAAAAAATATTATTATTATATTATTATTGTTTAGGAATAGGTAATTAATTAGGTGACAATTGTACATTGAAATAATAATAATATATGTGCATAAGGCACACCATAGATTAGGACAAAAAAAAAAAAAACAAAAAAAAATTCATCGGGGTAAGTTTAAAATCTTTACCAATTTGGGGAATCATGGGTAATTAAAAAGAATCATCCACCACCCAACATAATACATAAATGGCATGCAAATGGGGCACTCACCCTACTTTTGTAAAACAACAAAAATTATGAACAAAAAAAATTCATCGGGGTGGGTTTAAAATATTTACCAATTTGGGGAATTATGGATAATTAAAAAAATTCATCGGTGAAAGTAAAAAAAACTGTACCAATTAGGGATAGGGAATTAATTAGGTGACAATTGTACATTGAAATAATAATAATATATATGTGCATAAGGCACACCATAGATTAGGACAAAAAAAAAAAGAAACAAAAAAAAATTCATCGGGGTAAGTTTAAAATCTTTACCAATTTGGGGAATCATGGGTAATTAAAAAGAATCATCCACCACCCAACATAATACATAAATGGCATGCAAATGGGGCACTCACCCTAATTTTGTAAAACAACAAAAATTATGAACAAAAAAAATTCATCGGGGTGGGTTTAAAATATTTACCAATTTGGGGAATTATGGATAATTAAAAAAATTCATCGGTGAAAGTAAAAAAAACTGTACCAATTAGGGATAGGGAATTAATTAGGTGACAATTGTACATTGAAATAATAATAATATATATGTGCATAAGGCACACCATAGATTAGGACAAAAAAAAAAAAAAAAAAAAAAAAAAATTCATCGGGGTAAGTTTAAAATCTTTACCAATTTGGGGAATCATAGATACCTAATTCACAAAAATTCATCCACCATCCAACATAATACATAAATGGTGGTATCCAAATGGGGCACACACCCTACTTTTGGACAACAACAAAAATAATGAAAAAAAAAATTTCAGCGGGGTAAGTATAAAATGTTTACCAATTTGGGGAATTATGGATGGAATAGGGAATTAGGTGACAATTGTTTAATAATATAGGTACACATTGAAATAATAATAAAATATAATAATTATAATGGTATACAAAAAAAAAATCATCGGGGAAAGTTGATCAAGTTCGGTCTTATTAAAAAATCTACATGGGAATGATAAATAAATAAAGAATATCCACCACCCAACATGATGTAGATACACAAATTGTATGTGCATAAGGCACACCCTAGATTAGGACAAAAAATCAAAAAAAATTCATCGGGTTAAGTTTGGTCTGACCAAAAATCTACATCGGAATGATAATTTGGAAAAGTCCAATAAGAAGAAATATTAGGTACCAACCAATATGGTATCAAGTGACAATTGTTTAATCTGATCAAAAATCTACATAGGAATGATAATTTACAAAAAAAATTATCCACCACCCAACCCTAATAATATAATAAATATACAAATAAGTAATATTAAAGTAATATTGTCATCTACAAAATGTATCCACCCAACATAATAAATATACCTACTTACCTATTCATATAATACCTATCACATAGTCTGTACTGTTGTAATAATATCATCATCAGGTATGCACCCTGCCCTACACCCATCCAATCCAATACTAAATGAATAACAAAATTGATTGAGATAGGGTGGGTGGGGGTACCTACCTACCTACCTACCTCTACCTACATAGTATAAATTGTTTATTTATTACAGATAAAACAATTGAACGACGATTGGCGTCGCGCGGCGCGTGCGGCGGCGGCGCGTAGCTCGCACCCGCCGCGACACCGCTCGGCTCGGCTCGGCGCCCGCTCGGTACGTACCCGCCCCCCGCCCCGCACCCGCACCTGCACCTGCACCTACCCACTACCCACCACCCACTACCCACTACCCACTACCCACTACCCACCACTGTCATTGTTGATAATCTTTCTTTCATCTCTAATATGTTTCATCTATAGGCAAGCTAGGTATATTATACGAACAAATATTTGTCATTAATGACACAATTTACTTAAAAATGCTACTGAAGAAAAATTTACATATTTATATCATACAAAAAAGTCGTAACTAGCTTATAGTGTCTTACTTTAGAGACATTATAATCTTACGTCATTTTCTCAAAATCAAGTTCATGAGGGTAAACACGTTATTGCTTATCAGCATCCATAAATATGAATACTATATGAATTGACCAATTGTAGGCATAGAAATAAGTCTTCTAAAGTAGGGATGTAGTCTTTTCTTTCACCATGTTGTGCTTATTTTTATTATTGCGTATATTGCCCACCTCATACAGACTTCTATATATTATTTTGTTTACTATGCTTTTTTTTTTTTTTTTCGTTTACTGTTATATCTAACTAAGTACGTACATACATATGTACGTACCTTTTATGGATGGATTACACGTTTTCTAGTAAGGTATCTAATAATATAGGTATTTGGGCAGATCATAAACTGTTTGGCGTCTCGCTCGGCTCACCGGAAAAGGGTGAAAATTTTCCGATTAAATTCGGCGCATTAGATAAACTCGGTGAGGTCGTGTATTAAAAATTAATTTGAAAAAAAATGGGCAATATTAGGCCATTATGAAATAAAATTAATTGAAAATAACAAAATGTAAAGTCACCTTTACTGTAAAAGTAAAATAACTACATTTAAAGCGTCGTATCTCGTAATATGTTGAATCTATAAGCAATCCATATTATATAATTATATACGAAAAATATTTGTCAGATGAAAATGACAATGACAGACAATAATGACACAAGAAAATAATAATAATAATTGTGGCGTTGTATTCTAGGTGCTGATTAAATTTGAAGGACCGTTAGATATTCTTTTTAAGCCTTGCTCATTGAAATTTGGTAAACTAATAATGAAACCACCAACCTGATTTGCTTCTGCCTCCGGTGCCAACGTGGTATGATGAATTCTTGATCTTGTCTTCATCCAAAACCTTTAGTAGCTGCTGATCTTCACGATCACACACAATTCACACGGTGAATTATAGTAAAATATATGTCCATAAAACGTTCATGGGAGAATATAGGAGAACAATGTAAGCGCACGAGTGTTCTCTATGGATTCCAAAGGCTGACAGACAGCTATCTTGAAGACGTACCTACTGGACAATGTCTTTTTCTCCAAGACGTGAGGGTGGTTACAAATAAAGTTGGTAGAAACAATATTAGTCTACCTTATATTTCTTTTAGAATGAGCAAGGACTTAACAATAATAATAATAATAATGAAGAAAACACTTTGTATAGTTGTAGTAACTGTAGGTAGCATGTGGGCACACATACATACACTCTGTTTCAGATAAATGTGGGCAATAAATAATAGGCGTTTATTAATTAAGTTTTAGCATGTTTCGTTTCTATTATTTATTATTATATAGTGTTGTATTTTTTTTTAATTTTGTGTCAATTAATGCCAATCGTGTAGTCGGTCGACTGGCTCACCGGAAAAGGGTGAAAATTTTCCGATTAAATTCGGGAGATTTGTTACACTCGGTGAGGTCGTGTATTGAAAATTTTGTTGAAAAAAAATGCCACACCCGCCTCGGGTGTAGCATGTTTCGATGAAATTTTCGTTGGAACCGTCCACTGGGACGACGCCACAGATAGTAGAAATGTCAATTATATAGTATTAGTACGGGTATTGAAAAAAAATTCAAAAAAAAAGGACCACACACACAACGGACAACTAACTTGTCCATCGTGTGTGTAGTCCACTTTAGTAGTGTCATCGTCCTCGGACGAATCACCTGGCGTAGGGCTGAGTCTCAACAGATCGCAGCACGACGCTGCTCTACCGAGCACAACACCCCGCCAGGAACGGAAGTCGTCTACAGACTATTCCGAGCCCCGACATCGAACTGAGGTAAATTCGAACCTTCGGAGCCGTGATGCACGTGTTAAACCGACCGCACCGATCTCCGTGGTCCAAATGGGCTTCGACGTCGCACCTCACGATGTGAAGCGCGACTAGTAAAGTCACATTGTTTAGAGCCTCCCGACTCTCGGGGCTCCACAGTGAGCATATCCTTGCCGGATTCGGCTAGGCTGGCTTCGGCCTTAGAGGCGTTCAGGCATAATCCCGCGGATGGTAGCTTCGCACCACCGGCCGCTCGGCCGAGTGCATGAACCAAATGTCCGAAACTGCGGTTCCTCTCGTACTGAGCAGTATTACTATCGCAACGACAAGCCATCAGTAGGGTAAAACTAACCTGTCTCACGACGGTCTAAACCCAGCTCACGTTCCCTTTTGATGGGTGAACAATCCAACGCTTGGCGAATTTTGCTTCGCAATGATAGGAAGAGCCGACATCGAAGGATCAAAAAGCAACGTCGCTATGAACGCTTGGCTGCCACAAGCCAGTTATCCCTGTGGTAACTTTTCTGGCACCTCTTGCTAAAAACTCTTTATACTAAAGGATCGATAGGCCGTGCTTTCGCAGTCCCTATGCGTACTGAACATCTGGATCAAGCCAGCTTTTGCCCTTTTGCTCCACGCGAGGTTTCTGTCCTCGCTGAGCTGGCCTTAGGACACCTGCGTTATTCTTTGACAGATGTACCGCCCCAGTCAAACTCCCCGCCTGGCAGTGTCCTCGAACCGGATCACGCGGGAGTTGTACGGCGACGAGCGTTGCCGCCACGTCGCCACTCTGCACGCTTGGAACGAAACACCGTGCGC
>LR990507.1:5860064-5865064 GCA_905147785.2 Thyatira batis
TTTTTTACTTTCACCTAATTCCCCAAATTGGTAAATATTTTAAACCCACCCCGATGAATTTTTTTTGTTCATAATTTTTGTTGTTTTACAAAAGTAGGGCGAGTGCCCCATTTGCATGCCATTTATGTATTATGTTGGGTGGTGGATGATTCTTTTTAATTACCCATGATTCCCCAAATTGGTAAAGATTTTAAACTTACCCCGATGAATTTTTTTTTGTTTTTTTTTTGTTTTTTTTTTGTCCTAATCTATGGTGTGCCTTATGCACATATATATTATTATTATTTCAATGTACAATTGTCACCTAATTAATTCCCTATCCCTAATTGGTACAGTTTTTTTTACTTTCACCTAATTCCCCAAATTGGTAAATATTTTAAACCCACCCCGATGAATTTTTTTTGTTCATAATTTTTGTTGTTTTACAAAAGTAGGGCGAGTGCCCCATTTGCATGCCATTTATGTATTATGTTGGGTGGTGGATGATTCTTTTTAATTACCCATGATTCCCCAAATTGGTAAAGATTTTAAACTTACCCCGATGATTTTTTTTTTGTTTTTTTTTTTTTTGTCCTAATATCTATGGTGTGCCTTATGCACATATATTATTATTATTTCAATGTACAATTGTCACCTAATTAATTACCTATTCCTAAACAATAATATAATAATAATATTTTTTTTGTTCATAACTTTTGTTGTTTTACAAAAGTAGGGTGAGTGCCCCATTTGCAGACCACTAGGTGGATGATTTTTTTTTACACACACATATTTTTTTTTTTTTTTTTTCTTGTTTTTGTTGTCACATCATAAAATAGCTACCATACTAGGGTGGGTTCACACACAGATTTTGATTAAAATGAAAAAAAATTTTTTTTTTTTTTTTTTTTTTTTTTTCATTTTTCCAATATGGCGGCGATGGAGTTTACAACGCTTGAGTTCGCGCTCAAGATCGCATATACCTCTCACAGTAAATGTGAGGGGCGACGTTTCGAGTAGAATTGTGCGCCTTTGTTGAGTAAGAGAGCGCGCACCGTGCGCGCGCGCAGCTGTGAACACAACACACATATTGTGTGTATCTCGACGACGTTCTAAGGTTAGTATGTAGTTTTACTAATATTAACATAGAACGTTGTTGGGAGTCGTGACCACAGCGGCGCGCGGCGCACACTGTGCCGCGATACGAAACAAACGCGCGCAAAAGCAGTGTTATTTTAATAATACTCTCGAAACGTCGTCTGTGTGGTGTTGTTCGATCGTCGGCGAAATCGGTCATCGAACAACAACACACAGTATGTAGTTAGAAATTTATGTAGAGTTGTGTTGTAGTAAGTAGTATTTGTAATGAATATCCGCTCGTTTAGTGTGTCTGCATATGTGGTGCGTGCGCGTGTCGTTCTTGTCTGTCAAGTTGTGTATTATATGTGTTTAAAAAAATTGAAAAATTTTTTTAAAAACGTATGGTACGTTACGGCGACATTCACCCTACGATACCCTACGGTCCACCACAGAGTACGCACACGACGGCGAGCGGGGTGTAGTTTGCAACACAACACAGTATATTTTGCAATAGTAGCGTAGTTTGTAGTATGTAGTAGTTGTATCTTGTTGATGTAGTACCGTATAGTATATATGTATAGCAATATAAATGTATACGTACGGGCATATATTTGATATACAACACCACCACACACACAAAACTAAAAGGAGGAGGAGAGGAGAGACGCAAAACTGCGTCGTCGGGGCACACATACTCTTGAGCGTGTTAGTAGCAGTAGACCAGTAGTAGTAGAAGTAGCAAACACGCGCGACCAAGAGTATATATGGTATGGCCCGATGACAAAGTATTGGCGGCCGACACACACCGACCGAAAAATCGGTTGTCGTCCCCTCGTGTGCAGCTCAGCCCGACCGGCGAGCGTCGCTCATCACACCGACATCAAGAGGTACTCTCCAATATCCGGGCTCTTGAACGATTCAGCTCATCACCGACCGTGTAAACGAAACCTACACAACACATGTCACGTCTCGGTAAATCAAGAACGTTCAACATTTGCGACAACGTCAGTTTCGCATCTTCTTAAATCGAGAACATATTCGTATATATGTTTTCTTAGATAAGATACACACGACACGACCCCGTGGCCGCGTTTAACAATCGCGTAAATCACGGGGACCGTATGTCGTCTCCCTCTCGAAGTAAATCGGGCGAAAGCCCGTATCGAAAGGGAGAGAGTTATACATAGTATGTGACGACGGTACTGCTGCTACATATATAGTAGTAGTGGTAGTGTCTCACACACGACAATAGCTCCCTGGTTGATCCTGCCAGTAGTTATATGCTTGTCTCAAAGATTAAGCCATGCATGTCTCAGTGCAAGCCGTATTAAGGCGATACCGCGAATGGCTCAATATATCAGTTTTGGTTCCTTAGATCTTACTCAGTTACTTGGATAACTGTGGTAATTCTAGAGCTAATACATGCAATTAGAACTCTGACCAGTGATGGGATGAGTGCTTTTATTAGATCAAAACCAATCGACGGAGGGCCTCGCGTCCGAAGTCGTTAACTTTGATGAATCTGGATAACTTTTGCCGATCGCATGGTCCAGTACCGGCGACGCATCTTTCAAATGTCTGCCTTATCAACTTTCGATGGTAGTTTCTGCGACTACCATGGTTGTCACGGGTAACGGGGAATCAGGGTTCGATTCCGGAGAGGGAGCCTGAGAAACGGCTACCACATCCAAGGAAGGCAGCAGGCGCGCAAATTACCCACTCCCGGCACGGGGAGGTAGTGACGAAAAATAACGATACGGGACTCTTACGAGGCCTCGTAATCGGAATGAGTACACTTTAAATATTTTAACGAGGAACAATTGGAGGGCAAGTCTGGTGCCAGCAGCCGCGGTAACTCCAGCTCCAATAGCGTATACTAAAATTGTTGCGGTTAAAAAGCTCGTAGTTGCATTTGTGCGCCGCGCTGTCGGTGCACCGCATCCGCGGTGATACTGACACGTTTGCGGAGCATATCGTCGGTGAGCCGGCGGTAATACGCCGGTTCAATATCAAAATCCTATCGCGGTGCTCTTCAGTGAGTGTCGAGGTGGGCCGACAATTTTACTTTGAACAAATTAGAGTGCTCAAAGCGGGCTCAAAATGCTGCTTGAATATTTCGTGCATGGAATAATAGAATATGATCTCGGTTCTATTTTGTTGGTTTTCAGAACTCCGAGGTAATGATTAATAGGGATAACTGGGGGCATTCGTATTGCGACGTTAGAGGTGAAATTCTTGGATCGTCGCAAGACGAACATCAGCGAAAGCATTTGCCAAAGGTGTTTTCATCAATCAAGAACGAAAGTTAGAGGTTCGAAGGCGATTAGATACCGCCCTAGTTCTAACCGTAAATATGTCATCTAGCGATCCGCCGACGTTACTACAATGGCTCGGCGGGCAGCTTCCGGGAAACCAAAGATTTTGGACTCCGGGGGGAGTATGGTTGCAAAGCTGAAACTTAAAGGAATTGACGGAAGGGCACCACCAGGAGTGGAGCCTGCGGCTTAATTTGACTCAACACGGGAAATCTCACCAGGCCCGGACACCGGAAGGATTGACAGATTAACAGCTCTTTCTTGATTCGGTGGGTGGTGGTGCATGGCCGTTCTTAGTTGGTGGAGCGATTTGTCTGGTTAATTCCGGTAACGAACGAGACTCTAGCCTGCTAAATAGGCGTCGTCATTTAGGTGTGCGTGGCTCTGTCACGCAACTCACTGGCGACGTATTAAAATTCTTCTTAGAGGGACCGGCGGCTTCGAGCCGCACGAGATTGAGCAATAACAGGTCTGTGATGCCCTTAGATGTCCTGGGCCGCACGCGCGCTACACTGAAGGAATCAGCATGTTCTCCCTGGCCTAGAGGCCCGGGCAACCCGCTGAAACTCCTTCGTGCTGGGGATTGGGGTTTGCAATTATCCCCCATAAACGAGGAATTCCTAGTAAGCGCGAGTCATAAGCTCGCGTTGATTACGTCCCTGCCCTTTGTACACACCGCCCGTCGCTACTACCGATTGAATGATTTAGTGAGGTCTTCGGACCGACACGCGGTGGCTTCACGGCCGTCGGCGTTGCTGGGAAGTTGACCAAACTTGATCATTTAGAGGAAGTAAAAGTCGTAACAAGGTTTCCGTAGGGGAACCTGCGGAAGGATCATTAACGTTTCTACACAACGACCACACTCACGTGTCGGTATTGTGAATAATACGCCAAATAATCCTCTCGTCACACGCGCGAACAGACCAAGATATATTACGCCGTAAACGTATAGACAAGCCAGGGTGGCAAAAAATCTAGCAACCGCACCACCCATTGTTTTGTTTTCGGTGGTGACTGGTGTGTTCGCGCATACAAATAGCGGTTCGGAGAGTGTATGTGTGCGTGCAAGCTCTTAGACTACATAACGCTCCGTTTGTCAGTCTGCGAGTGTGTGCGTGCGCTTCACGTATTCTTCGACAATTCTCATTCTGTTATCGTTACTTATATACAACAACACTTGATAAACCATTACCCTGGACGGTGGATCACTTGGCTCGCGGGTCGATGAAGAACGCAGTTAACTGCGCGTCATAGTGTGAACTGCAGGACACATTTGAACATCGACATTTCGAACGCACATTGCGGTCCGTGGAGACACATCCAGGACCACTCCTGTCTGAGGGCCGGCTGTATAAAAACAAAAGCCACACTGCGCCCGGGCCAGCCCGGCGCGCATATGACGGTGTTTCGACACGTGTCACACACACGTGACACTTGTAGGATCCGTTTAAAAATACGAACGCGTATATACATGTGTACACACGTATACGTATATCACGGCGAACGCGTACGATACGCGCGACACTTCGTATGATGTGAGCGCTCCTTCGTACGCTGCTGTGGTATTTACGAGTGTCACTATATACACACACATAATAAGTAGGCGGACTCGACGTCCGAAGAGGC
>LR990507.1:5870064-5897564 GCA_905147785.2 Thyatira batis
TATTATTATTTTCTTGTGTCATTATTGTCTGTCATTGTCATTTTCATCTGACAAATATTTTTCGTATATAATTATATAATATGGATTGCTTATAGATTCAACATATTACGAGATACGACGCTTTAAATGTAGTTATTTTACTTTTACAGTAAAGGTGACTTTACATTTTGTTATTTTCAATTAATTTTATTTCATAATGGCCTAATATTGCCCATTTTTTTTCAAATTAATTTTTAATACACGACCTCACCGAGTTTATCTAATGCGCCGAATTTAATCGGAAAATTTTCACCCTTTTCCGGTGAGCCGAGCGAGACGCCAAACAGTTTATGATCTGCCCAAATACCTATATTATTAGATACCTTACTAGAAAACGTGTAATCCATCCATAAAAGGTACGTACATACATATGTACGTACTTAGTTGGATATAACAGTAAACGAAAAAAAAAAAAAAAAAAGCATAGTAAACAAAATAATAGAAGTCTGCATGAGGTGGGCAATATACGCAATAATAATAATAAAAACAAGCACAACATGGTGAAAGAAAAGACTACATCGCTACTTTAGAAGACTTATTTCTATGCCTACAATTGGTCAATTCATATAGTATTCATATTTATGGATGCTGATAAGCAATAACGTGTTAACACTCTCATGAACTTGATTTTGAGAAAATGACGTAAGATTATAATGTCTCTAAAGTAAGACACTATAAGCTAGTTACGACTTTTTTGTATGATATAAATATGTAAATTTTTCTTCAGTAGCATTTTTAAGTAAATTGTGTCATTAATGACAAATATTTGTTCGTATAATATACCTAGCTTGCCTATAGATGAAACATATTAGAGATGAAAGAAAGATTATCAACAATGACAGTGGTGGGTAGTGGGTAGTGGGTAGTGGGTGGTGGGTAGTGGGTAGGTGCAGGTGCAGGTGCGGGTGCGGGGCGGGGGGCGGGTACGTACCGAGCGGGCGCCGAGCCGAGCCGAGCGGTGTCGCGGCGGGTGCGAGCTACGCGCCGCCGCCGCACGCGCCGCGCGACGCCAATCGTCGTTCAATTGTTTTATCTGTAATAAATAAACAATTTATACTATGTAGGTAGAGGTAGGTAGGTACCCCCACCCACCCTATCTCAATCAATTTTGTTATTCATTTAGTATTGGATTGGATGGGTGTAGGGCAGGGTGCATACCTGATGATGATATTATTACAACAGTACAGACTATGTGATAGGTATTATATGAATAGGTAAGTAGGTATATTTATTATGTTGGGTGGATACATTTTGTAGATGACAATATTACTTTAATATTACTTATTTGTATATTTATTATATTATTAGGGTTGGGTGGTGGATAATTTTTTTTGTAAATTATCATTCCTATGTAGATTTTTGATCAGATTAAACAATTGTCACTTGATACCATATTGGTTGGTACCTAATATTTCTTCTTATTGGACTTTTCCAAATTATCATTCCGATGTAGATTTTTGGTCAGACCAAACTTAATCAACTTTCCCCGATGATTTTTTTTTTATTTTTTGTCCTAATCTAGGGTGTGCCTTATGCACATACAATTTGTGTATCTACATCATGTTGGGTGGTGGATATTCTTTATTTATTTATCATTCCCATGTAGATTTTTTAATAAGACCGAACTTGATCAACTTTCCCCGATGATTTTTTTTTTGTATACCATTATAATTATTATATTTTATTATTATTTCAATGTGTACCTATATTATTAAACAATTGTCACCTAATTCCCTATTCCATCCATAATTCCCCAAATTGGTAAACATTTTATACTTACCCCGCTGAAATTTTTTTTTTCATTATTTTTGTTGTTGTCCAAAAGTAGGGTGTGTGCCCCATTTGGATACCACCATTTATGTATTATGTTGGGTGGTGGATGAATTTTTGTGAATTAGGTATCTATGATTCCCCAAATTGGTAAAGATTTTAAACTTACCCCGATGAATTTTTTTTTGTTTTTTTTTTGTCCTAATCTATGGTGTGCCTTATGCACATATATATTATTATTATTTCAATGTACAATTGTCACCTAATTAATTACCTATTCCTAATTGGTACAGTTTTTTTTACTTTCACCGATGAAATTTTTTAATTATCCATAATTCCCCAAATTGGTAAATATTTTAAACCCACCCCGATGAATTTTTTTTGTTCATAATTTTTGTTGTTTTACAAAATTAGGGTGAGTGCCCCATTTGCATGCCATTTATGTATTATGTTGGGTGGTGGATGATTCTTTTTAATTACCCATGATTCCCCAAATTGGTAAAGATTTTAAACTTACCCCGATGAATTTTTTTTTGTTTTTTTTTTGTTTTTTTTTTGTCCTAATCTATGGTGTGCCTTATGCACATATATATTATTATTATTTCAATGTACAATTGTCACCTAATTAATTCCCTATCCCTAATTGGTACAGTTTTTTTTACTTTCACCTAATTCCCCAAATTGGTAAATATTTTAAACCCACCCCGATGAATTTTTTTTGTTCATAATTTTTGTTGTTTTACAAAAGTAGGGCGAGTGCCCCATTTGCATGCCATTTATGTATTATGTTGGGTGGTGGATGATTCTTTTTAATTACCCATGATTCCCCAAATTGGTAAAGATTTTAAACTTACCCCGATGAATTTTTTTTTGTTTTTTTTTTGTTTTTTTTTTGTCCTAATCTATGGTGTGCCTTATGCACATATATATTATTATTATTTCAATGTACAATTGTCACCTAATTAATTCCCTATCCCTAATTGGTACAGTTTTTTTTACTTTCACCTAATTCCCCAAATTGGTAAATATTTTAAACCCACCCCGATGAATTTTTTTTGTTCATAATTTTTGTTGTTTTACAAAAGTAGGGCGAGTGCCCCATTTGCATGCCATTTATGTATTATGTTGGGTGGTGGATGATTCTTTTTAATTACCCATGATTCCCCAAATTGGTAAAGATTTTAAACTTACCCCGATGATTTTTTTTTTGTTTTTTTTTTTTTTGTCCTAATATCTATGGTGTGCCTTATGCACATATATTATTATTATTTCAATGTACAATTGTCACCTAATTAATTACCTATTCCTAAACAATAATATAATAATAATATTTTTTTTGTTCATAACTTTTGTTGTTTTACAAAAGTAGGGTGAGTGCCCCATTTGCAGACCACTAGGTGGATGATTTTTTTTTACACACACATATTTTTTTTTTTTTTTTACTTGTTTTTGTTGTCACATCATAAAATAGCTACCATACTAGGGTGGGTTCACACACAGATTTTGATTAAAATGAAAAAAAATTTTTTTTTTTTTTTTTTTTTTTTTTTCATTTTTCCAATATGGCGGCGATGGAGTTTACAACGCTTGAGTTCGCGCTCAAGATCGCATATACCTCTCACAGTAAATGTGAGGGGCGACGTTTCGAGTAGAATTGTGCGCCTTTGTTGAGTAAGAGAGCGCGCACCGTGCGCGCGCGCAGCTGTGAACACAACACACATATTGTGTGTATCTCGACGACGTTCTAAGGTTAGTATGTAGTTTTACTAATATTAACATAGAACGTTGTTGGGAGTCGTGACCACAGCGGCGCGCGGCGCACACTGTGCCGCGATACGAAACAAACGCGCGCAAAAGCAGTGTTATTTTAATAATACTCTCGAAACGTCGTCTGTGTGGTGTTGTTCGATCGTCGGCGAAATCGGTCATCGAACAACAACACACAGTATGTAGTTAGAAATTTATGTAGAGTTGTGTTGTAGTAAGTAGTATTTGTAATGAATATCCGCTCGTTTAGTGTGTCTGCATATGTGGTGCGTGCGCGTGTCGTTCTTGTCTGTCAAGTTGTGTATTATATGTGTTTAAAAAAATTGAAAAATTTTTTTAAAAACGTATGGTACGTTACGGCGACATTCACCCTACGATACCCTACGGTCCACCACAGAGTACGCACACGACGGCGAGCGGGGTGTAGTTTGCAACACAACACAGTATATTTTGCAATAGTAGCGTAGTTTGTAGTATGTAGTAGTTGTATCTTGTTGATGTAGTACCGTATAGTATATATGTATAGCAATATAAATGTATACGTACGGGCATATATTTGATATACAACACCACCACACACACAAAACTAAAAGGAGGAGGAGAGGAGAGACGCAAAACTGCGTCGTCGGGGCACACATACTCTTGAGCGTGTTAGTAGCAGTAGACCAGTAGTAGTAGAAGTAGCAAACACGCGCGACCAAGAGTATATATGGTATGGCCCGATGACAAAGTATTGGCGGCCGACACACACCGACCGAAAAATCGGTTGTCGTCCCCTCGTGTGCAGCTCAGCCCGACCGGCGAGCGTCGCTCATCACACCGACATCAAGAGGTACTCTCCAATATCCGGGCTCTTGAACGATTCAGCTCATCACCGACCGTGTAAACGAAACCTACACAACACATGTCACGTCTCGGTAAATCAAGAACGTTCAACATTTGCGACAACGTCAGTTTCGCATCTTCTTAAATCGAGAACATATTCGTATATATGTTTTCTTAGATAAGATACACACGACACGACCCCGTGGCCGCGTTTAACAATCGCGTAAATCACGGGGACCGTATGTCGTCTCCCTCTCGAAGTAAATCGGGCGAAAGCCCGTATCGAAAGGGAGAGAGTTATACATAGTATGTGACGACGGTACTGCTGCTACATATATAGTAGTAGTGGTAGTGTCTCACACACGACAATAGCTCCCTGGTTGATCCTGCCAGTAGTTATATGCTTGTCTCAAAGATTAAGCCATGCATGTCTCAGTGCAAGCCGTATTAAGGCGATACCGCGAATGGCTCAATATATCAGTTTTGGTTCCTTAGATCTTACTCAGTTACTTGGATAACTGTGGTAATTCTAGAGCTAATACATGCAATTAGAACTCTGACCAGTGATGGGATGAGTGCTTTTATTAGATCAAAACCAATCGACGGAGGGCCTCGCGTCCGAAGTCGTTAACTTTGATGAATCTGGATAACTTTTGCCGATCGCATGGTCCAGTACCGGCGACGCATCTTTCAAATGTCTGCCTTATCAACTTTCGATGGTAGTTTCTGCGACTACCATGGTTGTCACGGGTAACGGGGAATCAGGGTTCGATTCCGGAGAGGGAGCCTGAGAAACGGCTACCACATCCAAGGAAGGCAGCAGGCGCGCAAATTACCCACTCCCGGCACGGGGAGGTAGTGACGAAAAATAACGATACGGGACTCTTACGAGGCCTCGTAATCGGAATGAGTACACTTTAAATATTTTAACGAGGAACAATTGGAGGGCAAGTCTGGTGCCAGCAGCCGCGGTAACTCCAGCTCCAATAGCGTATACTAAAATTGTTGCGGTTAAAAAGCTCGTAGTTGCATTTGTGCGCCGCGCTGTCGGTGCACCGCATCCGCGGTGATACTGACACGTTTGCGGAGCATATCGTCGGTGAGCCGGCGGTAATACGCCGGTTCAATATCAAAATCCTATCGCGGTGCTCTTCAGTGAGTGTCGAGGTGGGCCGACAATTTTACTTTGAACAAATTAGAGTGCTCAAAGCGGGCTCAAAATGCTGCTTGAATATTTCGTGCATGGAATAATAGAATATGATCTCGGTTCTATTTTGTTGGTTTTCAGAACTCCGAGGTAATGATTAATAGGGATAACTGGGGGCATTCGTATTGCGACGTTAGAGGTGAAATTCTTGGATCGTCGCAAGACGAACATCAGCGAAAGCATTTGCCAAAGGTGTTTTCATCAATCAAGAACGAAAGTTAGAGGTTCGAAGGCGATTAGATACCGCCCTAGTTCTAACCGTAAATATGTCATCTAGCGATCCGCCGACGTTACTACAATGGCTCGGCGGGCAGCTTCCGGGAAACCAAAGATTTTGGACTCCGGGGGGAGTATGGTTGCAAAGCTGAAACTTAAAGGAATTGACGGAAGGGCACCACCAGGAGTGGAGCCTGCGGCTTAATTTGACTCAACACGGGAAATCTCACCAGGCCCGGACACCGGAAGGATTGACAGATTAACAGCTCTTTCTTGATTCGGTGGGTGGTGGTGCATGGCCGTTCTTAGTTGGTGGAGCGATTTGTCTGGTTAATTCCGGTAACGAACGAGACTCTAGCCTGCTAAATAGGCGTCGTCATTTAGGTGTGCGTGGCTCTGTCACGCAACTCACTGGCGACGTATTAAAATTCTTCTTAGAGGGACCGGCGGCTTCGAGCCGCACGAGATTGAGCAATAACAGGTCTGTGATGCCCTTAGATGTCCTGGGCCGCACGCGCGCTACACTGAAGGAATCAGCATGTTCTCCCTGGCCTAGAGGCCCGGGCAACCCGCTGAAACTCCTTCGTGCTGGGGATTGGGGTTTGCAATTATCCCCCATAAACGAGGAATTCCTAGTAAGCGCGAGTCATAAGCTCGCGTTGATTACGTCCCTGCCCTTTGTACACACCGCCCGTCGCTACTACCGATTGAATGATTTAGTGAGGTCTTCGGACCGACACGCGGTGGCTTCACGGCCGTCGGCGTTGCTGGGAAGTTGACCAAACTTGATCATTTAGAGGAAGTAAAAGTCGTAACAAGGTTTCCGTAGGGGAACCTGCGGAAGGATCATTAACGTTTCTACACAACGACCACACTCACGTGTCGGTATTGTGAATAATACGCCAAATAATCCTCTCGTCACACGCGCGAACAGACCAAGATATATTACGCCGTAAACGTATAGACAAGCCAGGGTGGCAAAAAATCTAGCAACCGCACCACCCATTGTTTTGTTTTCGGTGGTGACTGGTGTGTTCGCGCATACAAATAGCGGTTCGGAGAGTGTATGTGTGCGTGCAAGCTCTTAGACTACATAACGCTCCGTTTGTCAGTCTGCGAGTGTGTGCGTGCGCTTCACGTATTCTTCGACAATTCTCATTCTGTTATCGTTACTTATATACAACAACACTTGATAAACCATTACCCTGGACGGTGGATCACTTGGCTCGCGGGTCGATGAAGAACGCAGTTAACTGCGCGTCATAGTGTGAACTGCAGGACACATTTGAACATCGACATTTCGAACGCACATTGCGGTCCGTGGAGACACATCCAGGACCACTCCTGTCTGAGGGCCGGCTGTATAAAAACAAAAGCCACACTGCGCCCGGGCCAGCCCGGCGCGCATATGACGGTGTTTCGACACGTGTCACACACACGTGACACTTGTAGGATCCGTTTAAAAATACGAACGCGTATATACATGTGTACACACGTATACGTATATCACGGCGAACGCGTACGATACGCGCGACACTTCGTATGATGTGAGCGCTCCTTCGTACGCTGCTGTGGTATTTACGAGTGTCACTATATACACACACATAATAAGTAGGCGGACTCGACGTCCGAAGAGGCGCACCGACGTCGTCGCCGGGGCGTGTGTGTTTCCACAACACGCTCGCCACGGTGGCGTCGCCGTAGCGCTGACGGATATCGCGTCTGCCTCGTATTTTTATCGTTGGCCTCAGATCAGGGAGGATTACCCGCCGAATTTAAGCATATTAGTAAGCGGAGGAAAAGAAACTAACCAGGATTTCCTTAGTAGCGGCGAGCGAACAGGAATATAGCCCAGCACTGAATCCCGTCGTTCTTACGACGACGGGACATGTGGTGTTCGGGAGGTTCCGCTTTCTCGTCGTCGTGACTCCTGTCCAAGTTCGTCTTGAACGGGGCCGTTTTCCCGTAGAGGGTGCCAGGCCCGTAGCGACGGAGGACGGCGGCGAGAGGGACTCTCCTCAGAGTCGGGTTGCTTGAGAGTGCAGCCCTAAGTGGGTGGTAAACTCCATCTAAGGCTAAATATTACCGCGAGACCGATAGCGAACAAGTACCGTGAGGGAAAGTTGAAAAGAACTTTGAAGAGAGAGTTCAAGAGTACGTGAAACCGTTCAGGGGTAAACCTGCGAAACTCGAATGAACGAACGGGGAGATTCATCGTCATTCCGCGGCGTACTCGCCGGCGCCTCGATGTCACCGATCTCGGTCGGGCGGCACGGGTCCGGCGCGTCGACGTCCGTGGACGGCGTGCACTTCTCCCTCAGTAATACATCGCGACCCGTTCGATGTCGGTCTAAGCGCCGTTCGGGAGCCCCATAGCGTCCCTCGGGTCGCTGTGGGACCGTGACGTGCGCCGACCGGCCGTCGGACGGTATCACCTACGAAACGCGCACGCGTACTAACGCGTCCGGCCCGACGCAAGGCAACGTCGTGTCCGGCGTCCTGCCACAGTGCGGACGTCGGTGCGGCGCGCCTGTCGTCGCAGCCGTGCAGTCTCGGACATGTGCGCGTCTCTGTCGGCGATGATTCAGTTTCGGGCACTCGCAGGACCCGTCTTGAAACACGGACCAAGGAGTCTAGCATGTGTGCGAGTCATTGAGATCGTTAAACTGAAAGGCACAACGAAAGTGAAGGCGCGCGCTAGTCGCGCGCTCAGGGAGGATGGAGCGTCGGTCTAGGTCGATCTCCCGCACTCCCGAGGCGTCTCGTTTCCAATCTGTGAATGTAGGCGCGCTCTGAGCACAGATGCTGGGACCCGAAAGATGGTGAACTATGCCTGGTCAGGTCGAAGTCAGGGGAAACCCTGATGGAGGACCGTAGCGATTCTGACGTGCAAATCGATCGTCGGAACTGGGTATAGGGGCGAAAGACTAATCGAACCATCTAGTAGCTGGTTCCGTCCGAAGTTTCCCTCAGGATAGCTGGCGTCGATATGGACAGTCTCATCCGGTAAAGCGAATGATTAGAGGCATTGGGGCCGAAACGACCTCAACCTATTCTCAAACTTTAAATGGGTGAGAACTCCGGCTTACTCGAACGATGAAGCCGGAGATCTGATGACGGTGCCAAGTGGGCCAATTTTGGTAAGCAGAACTGGCGCTGTGGGATGAACCAAACGTAGTGTTAAGGCGCCTAAAAAACGCTCATGGGACACCATGAAAGGCGTTGGTCGCTCATGACAGCAGGACGGTGGCCATGGAAGTCGGAATCCGCTAAGGAGTGTGCAACGACTCACCTGCCGAAGCAACCAGCCCTGAAAATGGATGGCGCTGAAGCGTTTTGCCTATACACTACCGTTACGGGCATGTGCGGCGTGCGCGGTCAAACGCGTGCGTCATTAAGCCGTAACGAGTAGGACGTGCGCGGCGGTGAGCGCAGAAGGGTCTGGGCGTGAGCCCGCCTGGAGCCGCCGTCGGTGCAGATCTTGGTGGTAGTAGCAAATACTCCAGCGAGGCCCTGGAGGACTGACGTGGAGAAGGGTTTCGCGTGAACAGTAGTTGCTCGCGAGTCAGTCGATCCTAAGCTCAAGGAGAAATCTTATGTCGATGTGGTGTGTTTTATATATTATTATATTATGTATAATGATGATAAATAACACCCTTTGAGCGAAAGGGAATCCGGTTCCTATTCCGGAACCCGGCAGCGGAACCGTTTCAAAAATCGTTCCCTCGTTTCAAAGCGAGAGTTCGACGGGGTAACCCAAAGTGGCCTGAAGACGCCGCCGAGAGGTCCGGGAAGAGTTTTCTTTTCTGCCTGAGCGTTCGAGTTCCATGGAATCCTATAGAAGGGAGATATGGTTCGGAACGCGAAGAGCACCGCATTTGCGGCGGTGTCCGGATACTCTCTGCGGACCTTGAAAATTCAGGTGAGGGATGTACGTGGAGATGTCGCGCCGGTTCGTACCCATATCCGCAGCAGGTCTCCAAGGTGAAGAGCCTCTAGTCGATAGAATAATGTAGGTAAGGGAAGTCGGCAAATTGGATCCGTAACTTCGGAATAAGGATTGGCTCTGAGGACCGGGGCGTGTCGGGTTTGGACGGGAAGCGGATGCGGCCGGTGCCGGGCCTGGTCGATGCTCGTGCGGCTCTCGGGTCGTGCGGGCGGAATCTGGACCCGCGTTCCGGCCTTCCGCGGATCTTCCTAGCCGTAAGGCCGTGTCGGTTTCGTCTCGTGCGCGATCGGCGCGGTTCTGTACGACCGCCGTTCAACGGTCAGCTCAGAACTGGCACGGACAAGGGGAATCCGACTGTCTAATTAAAACAAAGCATTGCGATGGCCCTCGCGGGTGTTGACGCAATGTGATTTCTGCCCAGTGCTCTGAATGTCAACGTGAAGAAATTCAAGCAAGCGCGGGTAAACGGCGGGAGTAACTATGACTCTCTTAAGGTAGCCAAATGCCTCGTCATCTAATTAGTGACGCGCATGAATGGATTAACGAGATTCCCACTGTCCCTATCTACTAAAAGTACAAAAACTGTGTGCCGCGTATGAACAATACATAATGTATTGTTTTTATAGTGTCTAGAATATAAAAAATAGTGTTTGAAATATAAGTGTGACCGACCTCGTGCTCGTAACCTCAAACCGCGTGGTGACCGCGTGGTTTTGAGGTTGTACGGCGTGCACGCGCGCGTCGACTGACATCTGTCAGTTGACATCTGTCAGTTGGCGAGTGACGGGTGACGTGTGACGTGCGGGGTTGGCAGCCGGTGTTGCCAATCCTCAGTATTAATATTCTGTAATATTTATTTATTACAGAATTATTATTTTTGTTTTTATTTTGTTAAAAATTTCAAAACACGAACTCACCGAGTGAAATTTATTAATTAGTTATAGTTTAGTTGATTAGGTATTAAGTTTATTTTTAATTAAATTTATTTAATACACGAACTCTCCGAATGGAATTTTAGTTTATAGTTTATCCGTTAATTAGTGATTAGGGTATTTAATTTTTAATTGTTTCGGTATTTTCAATACACGAACTCACCGCCGCATCCCCACCATACGGTCCTAGTGCCGATATGGCCGACGACGAGGACGCCATGCGGCGTCAAAGGGCCCTAGTGGAAGAGGAGATGGCCCGCAAGGAGGCCGAAATGGAGGCCCTAGAAAAGATGGGCGAGGAGATGGGACTACGGCCCCGGTTTTCGCTCGCCCGTACGCCCCCCCAGGGCTACAGCACGCCGCCCGTGATCCACGACGCCCCGATGGCAGAGGTCCCCCGTCCACCAGGGTCCGCGCCCAGCGGGTACAAGCGGCTCTTGACATCCCCTGAGGATGTCCAGGACGCGGTCCGTAGGCGTGTCACGGCCAGGAAAGCAGCCCAAGAGACAGCTCCAGTAGCCCCAGCTCCCAAGACTACGCAGCTGATCAGCGACATCCCCCTGTCTGATCGCAGTAAGCTGGAGCTCTTGGACATGGTCCACCAAGCCGTGAAGGGCATATCGGGTGTCACAAACGCCACAAACAAATTGAACCTGTCCGACAAGTCCAGCATTGCCTCCCATAGCCAGGACATTCTGGCGGTCGTCGCCGCTCTGGAAATAAGGCTGGCGGAAGCTGAGCACCAGGTGAGTGCCATGAAACTGCAAACTACGTCTATGGAACTTGACATGGCCCGCATGCAGACCAGCGCCCCTCCCATTAATGCCGCGTTTGCGAACCCCCTGGGTCCCGCTGTGCCGTCCTATGCGGGCGCACTTAAGATGCAGAAAGGGAAGCCGCCCATGCCAGTTGAGAACAAAGGTCCGGCGGTTATAATCTACCCAGCAGACGCGAGCATCAAAACCTCGGAGGACACCAAAAAGGCCCTACAGGAGGCCATCCAGCCAGGCACGGAGGGCATCCGTGTGCAGAGTGTCCGGATGGTGGGTAATGCTGGGGTTGTCGTCAGGACGACCACCGCTGAGGCAGCTCAGAGGCTGAAGGCGGCTGTGCCCCCAACCCTCAAGGCATCAGAGCCTAAGACGCGGCTGCCGAGGGTATCGCTGCGGTACCTTCGGTCCGACCTCCAGGCGGAGGAGCTGCTCCAACAGCTGCACCAAACCAACCTCGCGGACGACGCCGAATGGACCAGGGAGAAGTTTATGGCCAGCTGCAAGGTGGCCATGAAGCGTTCGTACGGTCCCAAGACTCTAGTCCTGCTGGAGTGCACCATGGCGCTCAGAGATACCCTGGTGGCACTCGGACGCGTATACATAGGTTGGGACGAAGCCGAGGTCTGTGACCACATAAGGGCGACCTGCTGTAACAAGTGCCAGCAGTACGGGCACCCGGAAAAGTACTGCCGTGCTGCCGTTATGACCTGTGGCAAATGCGGCGAGACGGGCCACAAATCGGCGGAATGCCAATCTGCGACGTCCTGTTGTGCCACCTGCAAGCGCTTTAAGCGTAAGGAAGCCTCAACGCACACCACGGCATCCGCGAACTGTCCTGCTCGCTTACACGCAGAACAGCAGGCCGTCAACATGATGCAGTATGGAGCGTAGTGCAACACACATGCGGATCGGGCAGCTGAATCTGCAGGGCTCGGAAGCAGCGACCATCGAGCTGGCGACGTTGGCGGATTCACTCGGGCTTGATATTGTTCTGGTCCAGGAGCAATACCACAGTCGGCCCGGAATCGTTCAGTGTGGCGTCCACCCCAAGGCTGGGGTCTTTGTTGCCAACAGCAACGTCGTCTGCACCGTCTTACATCACCTGAGCAGCGAGTTTTGTACAGTCGTACACGTCAGACTCAACGACCTGCAGCTTCACATCATCTCTGGGTACTTTCAGTACTCCCACGACATCAGCCGGCATCTGGAGAACTTGGGGAATGTGCTTCAGCGTCTGGCCGGACAGCAGGTGCTAATCGGCATCGACAGCAACGCACACTCCCCAATGTGGCACTGCGAAAGGCGACAATACACCGGTCGGGGTCCAGATACGGAGCACAGAAGATCCCATATGGAGGGCTTCATACTCGGAAGGGATCTGAAACTCCACAACGCACCAGACCAACCGCCGACTTTCAGTGGGCCGAACGGCACGTCAAACGTCGACCTCACTCTATCCACGAGGGGCGTACTCGTCGAAGAATGGAGAGTGCTCGAAGGAGTAAGCCTGAGTGATCACCAACTCATCACCTTTGAGGTGGCATTCGGTCGATCCGGGCTGGGCTCCAGTGCACGAAGTGAAGAACTCACGAAGCCGTTCCGGGTGAGGGGTGTCAACTGGAATCGTTTCTGCTCGACGCTGCATGCTCGTATGGACGGCCTGGATAGGAAGCTACCAGCCCAAAAGTACAGTGACAAGTTCACATCGATTCTCCTGCGGACAGCGAACGAAGTGCTGGGTCACAGCGCGCGCAAGGCCAACGGGAGATACCAATGGTGGTCACCGGAACTGGAACGACAACGGCTAGGTGTAGCCCGCGCCCGTCGCGCCTATCAGGGTTCCCGTCGTGTGGGAGGTGAGAGAGAGGAGATTCTACACGACGCACTCCGCCGCGCAAGGCAGGACTACAAGACGGCTATGAAGTCGGCCGAATTGGCCTATTATCGCGCCATCGCCGAGTCCGGCAACGACGATCCATGGGGAGCGGCCTATCGCGAGGCGAGTGGGCACTTGCGGCCCCCCTCCAACGTTCTGAACGGGCTCAAGCTCGCGCAAGGGTTTACGGAGAGTACCGGTGACACCATGGATGGCCTACTACTGTCACTGTACCCAGATGATGACCGCGGCAAGGACGACGCATACCACCGGGAGGTTCGGGTAGCGGCAGCATTCGCCCCCCACGGAGCAGACTCTCCTACACCGGACAAGTCGGTTGTCGGGACGATCGTCAGATGCCTACCGAACACAGCACCCGGGTTGGACGGGATTTCCGCGGTCATTGTCAAGTGGGCCTGGAAAGCGGCGTCCAACGAGATGTGGCAGATGTACTGCCGTTGCATCGAGGAGGGGGTTTTCCCCGACCTGTGGAAGATCGGCAAACTCATCGTCCTGCCAAAGGGCAACGGTAAACCGCTATCGGATCCGAAGGCGTATAGGCCGATTACTCTGTTACCCATTCTGGGTAAAGTTTTAGAGAGGGTCATAATTTCCTGCGCTCCCTGCTTGCACCGTACGATCTCGGATTCGCAGCATGGGTTCTCGCGTGGCCGATCCACGGTCACGGCGCTGAGGCGCATTAACACCATCGCCAACACCAGCAGCGAAAAGTACGTGCAGCTGATCTTTTTGGACATCTCTGGTGCATTTGATAACGCCTGGTGGCCCATGGTCCTTTTAAAGGCCAAACAGTGCGGAGCGCCGCCAAATATCTACCGCATTCTGGTGAGCTATTTCACCAACCGTCGCGTGGGACTCCTCCTCACGGGAGACCAAGCGGCGTGGAAGTGCTGCACCATGGGATGTCCACAGGGATCAGTTCTCGGCCCGACATTATGGAACATCCTCCTCAATGACCTCCTGCTATTGCCAGTACCACCAGGGGTCCACCTCGTAGCCTACGCGGACGACGTGACAATCGCGATCGAGGCCACGTCGCGTTCAGACATCGAGAGGAAGGCCCGGGTCTCTTTGGACGCCATAGTTGCGTGGGGTTCGCGGAATAGGCTGGGTTTCTCGCCCGAAAAGTCTACGACCATGACCTACAAGGGAAAATTCCAGAGGCCACCCGTCATACGCTTGAACGGGGCTTCGGTCGCGAGTGTTACAAATGTCAGAGTGTTAGGCGTGACCCTAGACGATGCAAAGTCCTATGTGCCGCATGCGAACGCGATTGGTGAGAGAGCCGCAAACACCTTCGGGAAGATAGCGCGAGTTTCGGCATCGACCTGGGGGATCAGGTTCCCAGCCCTTAGAGTCCTGTATTCAGGGACCTATGTGGCAGCTTTGACCTACGCTGCGGCCATATGGTACCAACGCTCGTCGAACTTTGCCGTCAGACGGGCCCTGATTAGGACCCAGCGACCGGCGCTTATTTTGATGACGAAGGCCTACAGGTCGACTAGCTCGCAAGCGTTACCTGTGCTAGCGGCCGTCTTACCAGCCGACCTGGAGGTCCTTCGCGCGGGACGAGTTGAGGAGGAAAGTGTCCAACTGGCCGACAGCGAGCGCAGGAAACTGAAGGGGGTAGTCAGGGAGGAGACCGTTGCCATCTGGCAGGAACGATGGGCAGCATCGGAGGACGGACGCGAGCTATACAGCTTCTTTCCCAACGTGGCTGTGAGGCTGACACAGGGTTGGGTCGAGCCAGACCACGTCGTGTCCCAGATCCTCACCGGGCACGGCTGCTTCAGGCAGCGTCTCCATCGGATGACGCTGTGCGAGTCTGCGGCGTGCCCGTGTGGGGTGACGGATGAAAGCCGGGATCACGCACTTTGGGAATGCAGGCTGTATGCGGAAGCGCGGACGAAGATGCTGGACCGCATCCACAGGCATCGGGCAAGGGCCCGCAACGGAGGCGACGGAAGAGGCAGCAGCAGCAGCAACGCAGACGACGGCGACGACGACTACGGCGACGAAGACGAAGACGGCGACGACGTGCAACAGGGTCCAGTATATCACCCGGACCTCATCCGGAACCGGCGGAACTTCATCGCGCTGCGTGAGTTTGCACACACATGGCACACAATTCGGCGCAGCTACGAAGAATGACGAAGCCCAGACGAAGAGAGCCGCCCGAGGCGAAGTCCCATACTGTGGCGTCACGCCCCAGAAGGGGGAGAGGTGGCACGATGAAGGGTGCACAATTTAAGAATTTGTAGTGGAGCCGGCTATTGCGCACGCGAAAGAGCGCTCGAGCAAGTAGCGTGCGTATCTCCCGATGATTCGGTCCGTACGCCGCAAGGCAGGGAGGACCATGAGGAGGTGGAGGGAGTGTCCCTATCTACTATCTAGCGAAACCACAGCCAAGGGAACGGGCTTGGGAGAATCAGCGGGGAAAGAAGACCCTGTTGAGCTTGACTCTAGTCTGGCATTGTAAGGAGACATGAGAGGTGTAGCATAAGTGGGAGATGGTTCGCCATCGACGCTGAAAAACCACTACTTTCATTGTTTCATTACTTACTCGGTTGGGCGGAAGCGGTGCGCGGTCGATTATATCGGCGAGCGCACGGTGTTTCGTTCCAAGCGTGCAGAGTGGCGACGTGGCGGCAACGCTCGTCGCCGTACAACTCCCGCGTGATCCGGTTCGAGGACACTGCCAGGCGGGGAGTTTGACTGGGGCGGTACATCTGTCAAAGAATAACGCAGGTGTCCTAAGGCCAGCTCAGCGAGGACAGAAACCTCGCGTGGAGCAAAAGGGCAAAAGCTGGCTTGATCCAGATGTTCAGTACGCATAGGGACTGCGAAAGCACGGCCTATCGATCCTTTAGTATAAAGAGTTTTTAGCAAGAGGTGCCAGAAAAGTTACCACAGGGATAACTGGCTTGTGGCAGCCAAGCGTTCATAGCGACGTTGCTTTTTGATCCTTCGATGTCGGCTCTTCCTATCATTGCGAAGCAAAATTCGCCAAGCGTTGGATTGTTCACCCATCAAAAGGGAACGTGAGCTGGGTTTAGACCGTCGTGAGACAGGTTAGTTTTACCCTACTGATGGCTTGTCGTTGCGATAGTAATACTGCTCAGTACGAGAGGAACCGCAGTTTCGGACATTTGGTTCATGCACTCGGCCGAGCGGCCGGTGGTGCGAAGCTACCATCCGCGGGATTATGCCTGAACGCCTCTAAGGCCGAAGCCAGCCTAGCCGAATCCGGCAAGGATATGCTCACTGTGGAGCCCCGAGAGTCGGGAGGCTCTAAACAATGTGACTTTACTAGTCGCGCTTCACATCGTGAGGTGCGACGTCGAAGCCCATTTGGACCACGGAGATCGGTGCGGTCGGTTTAACACGTGCATCACGGCTCCGAAGGTTCGAATTTACCTCAGTTCGATGTCGGGGCTCGGAATAGTCTGTAGACGACTTCCGTTCCTGGCGGGGTGTTGTGCTCGGTAGAGCAGCGTCGTGCTGCGATCTGTTGAGACTCAGCCCTACGCCAGGTGATTCGTCCGAGGACGATGACACTACTAAAGTGGACTACACACACGATGGACAAGTTAGTTGTCCGTTGTGTGTGTGGTCCTTTTTTTTTGAATTTTTTTTCAATACCCGTACTAATACTATATAATTGACATTTCTACTATCTGTGGCGTCGTCCCAGTGGACGGTTCCAACGAAAATTTCATCGAAACATGCTACACCCGCGGCGGGTGTGGCATTTTTTTTCAACAAAATTTTCAATACACGACCTCACCGAGTGTAACAAATCTCCCGAATTTAATCGGAAAATTTTCACCCTTTTCCGGTGAGCCGGTCGACCTTGGCATTAATTGACACAAAATAAAAAAAAATAAACACTATATAATAATAAATAAATAATAGAAACGAAACATGCTAAAACTTAATTAATAAACGCCTATTATTGCCCACATTTATCTGAAACAGAGTGTATGTATGTGTGTGTGCCCACATGCTACCTACAGTTACTACAACTATACAAAGTGTTTTCTTTATTATTATTGTTGTTAAGTCCTTGCTCATTCTAAAAGAAATATAAGGTAGACTAATATTGTTTCTACCAACTTTATTTGTAACCACCCTCACGTCTTGGAGAAAAAGACATTGTCCAGTAGGTACGTCTTCAAGATAGCTGTCTGTCAGCCTTTGGAATCCATAGAGAACACTCGTGCGCTTACATTGTTCTCCTATATTCTCCCATGAACGTTTTATGGACATATATTTTACTATAATTCACCGTGTGAATTGTGTGTGATCGTGAAGATCAGCAGCTACTAAAGGTTTTGGATGAAGACAAGATCAAGAATTCATCATACCACGTTGGCACCGGAGGCAGAAGCAAATCAGGTTGGTGGTTTCATTATTAGTTTACCAAATTTCAATGAGCAAGGCTTAAAAAGAATATCTAACGGTCCTTCAAATTTAATCAGCACCTAGAATACAACGCCACAATTATTATTATTATTTTCTTGTGTCATTATTGTCTGTCATTGTCATTTTCATCTGACAAATATTTTTCGTATATAATTATATAATATGGATTGCTTATAGATTCAACATATTACGAGATACGACGCTTTAAATGTAGTTATTTTACTTTTACAGTAAAGGTGACTTTACATTTTGTTATTTTCAATTAATTTTATTTCATAATGGCCTAATATTGCCCATTTTTTTTCAAATTAATTTTTAATACACGACCTCACCGAGTTTATCTAATGCGCCGAATTTAATCGGAAAATTTTCACCCTTTTCCGGTGAGCCGAGCGAGACGCCAAACAGTTTATGATCTGCCCAAATACCTATATTATTAGATACCTTACTAGAAAACGTGTAATCCATCCATAAAAGGTACGTACATACATATGTACGTACTTAGTTGGATATAACAGTAAACGAAAAAAAAAAAAAAAAAAGCATAGTAAACAAAATAATAGAAGTCTGCATGAGGTGGGCAATATACGCAATAATAATAATAAAAACAAGCACAACATGGTGAAAGAAAAGACTACATCGCTACTTTAGAAGACTTATTTCTATGCCTACAATTGGTCAATTCATATAGTATTCATATTTATGGATGCTGATAAGCAATAACGTGTTAACACTCTCATGAACTTGATTTTGAGAAAATGACGTAAGATTATAATGTCTCTAAAGTAAGACACTATAAGCTAGTTACGACTTTTTTGTATGATATAAATATGTAAATTTTTCTTCAGTAGCATTTTTAAGTAAATTGTGTCATTAATGACAAATATTTGTTCGTATAATATACCTAGCTTGCCTATAGATGAAACATATTAGAGATGAAAGAAAGATTATCAACAATGACAGTGGTGGGTAGTGGGTAGTGGGTAGTGGGTGGTGGGTAGTGGGTAGGTGCAGGTGCAGGTGCGGGTGCGGGGCGGGGGGCGGGTACGTACCGAGCGGGCGCCGAGCCGAGCCGAGCGGTGTCGCGGCGGGTGCGAGCTACGCGCCGCCGCCGCACGCGCCGCGCGACGCCAATCGTCGTTCAATTGTTTTATCTGTAATAAATAAACAATTTATACTATGTAGGTAGAGGTAGGTAGGTACCCCCACCCACCCTATCTCAATCAATTTTGTTATTCATTTAGTATTGGATTGGATGGGTGTAGGGCAGGGTGCATACCTGATGATGATATTATTACAACAGTACAGACTATGTGATAGGTATTATATGAATAGGTAAGTAGGTATATTTATTATGTTGGGTGGATACATTTTGTAGATGACAATATTACTTTAATATTACTTATTTGTATATTTATTATATTATTAGGGTTGGGTGGTGGATAATTTTTTTTGTAAATTATCATTCCTATGTAGATTTTTGATCAGATTAAACAATTGTCACTTGATACCATATTGGTTGGTACCTAATATTTCTTCTTATTGGACTTTTCCAAATTATCATTCCGATGTAGATTTTTGGTCAGACCAAACTTAATCAACTTTCCCCGATGATTTTTTTTTGATTTTTTGTCCTAATCTAGGGTGTGCCTTATGCACATACAATTTGTGTATCTACATCATGTTGGGTGGTGGATATTCTTTATTTATTTATCATTCCCATGTAGATTTTTTAATAAGACCGAACTTGATCAACTTTCCCCGATGATTTTTTTTTTGTATACCATTATAATTATTATATTTTATTATTATTTCAATGTGTACCTATATTATTAAACAATTGTCACCTAATTCCCTATTCCATCCATAATTCCCCAAATTGGTAAACATTTTATACTTACCCCGCTGAAATTTTTTTTTTCATTATTTTTGTTGTTGTCCAAAAGTAGGGTGTGTGCCCCATTTGGATACCACCATTTATGTATTATGTTGGGTGGTGGATGAATTTTTGTGAATTAGGTATCTATGATTCCCCAAATTGGTAAAGATTTTAAACTTACCCCGATGAATTTTTTTTTGTTTTTTTTTTGTCCTAATCTATGGTGTGCCTTATGCACATATATATTATTATTATTTCAATGTACAATTGTCACCTAATTAATTACCTATTCCTAATTGGTACAGTTTTTTTTACTTTCACCGATGAAATTTTTTAATTATCCATAATTCCCCAAATTGGTAAATATTTTAAACCCACCCCGATGAATTTTTTTTGTTCATAATTTTTGTTGTTTTACAAAATTAGGGTGAGTGCCCCATTTGCATGCCATTTATGTATTATGTTGGGTGGTGGATGATTCTTTTTAATTACCCATGATTCCCCAAATTGGTAAAGATTTTAAACTTACCCCGATGAATTTTTTTTTGTTTTTTTTTTGTTTTTTTTTTGTCCTAATCTATGGTGTGCCTTATGCACATATATATTATTATTATTTCAATGTACAATTGTCACCTAATTAATTCCCTATCCCTAATTGGTACAGTTTTTTTTACTTTCACCTAATTCCCCAAATTGGTAAATATTTTAAACCCACCCCGATGAATTTTTTTTGTTCATAATTTTTGTTGTTTTACAAAAGTAGGGCGAGTGCCCCATTTGCATGCCATTTATGTATTATGTTGGGTGGTGGATGATTCTTTTTAATTACCCATGATTCCCCAAATTGGTAAAGATTTTAAACTTACCCCGATGAATTTTTTTTTGTTTTTTTTTTGTTTTTTTTTTGTCCTAATCTATGGTGTGCCTTATGCACATATATATTATTATTATTTCAATGTACAATTGTCACCTAATTAATTCCCTATCCCTAATTGGTACAGTTTTTTTTACTTTCACCTAATTCCCCAAATTGGTAAATATTTTAAACCCACCCCGATGAATTTTTTTTGTTCATAATTTTTGTTGTTTTACAAAAGTAGGGCGAGTGCCCCATTTGCATGCCATTTATGTATTATGTTGGGTGGTGGATGATTCTTTTTAATTACCCATGATTCCCCAAATTGGTAAAGATTTTAAACTTACCCCGATGATTTTTTTTTTGTTTTTTTTTTTTTTGTCCTAATATCTATGGTGTGCCTTATGCACATATATTATTATTATTTCAATGTACAATTGTCACCTAATTAATTACCTATTCCTAAACAATAATATAATAATAATATTTTTTTTGTTCATAACTTTTGTTGTTTTACAAAAGTAGGGTGAGTGCCCCATTTGCAGACCACTAGGTGGATGATTTTTTTTTACACACACATATTTTTTTTTAAGCTATTGCATAGCTTTTATCGCGGGCTCTGAGCGCGGCGACCGAATCAAGAAATTCCGTAACGAAAAAAACCTAACACATCGTCTAACGTCGTTTAAGTTCGGCAGACTTCGGCACGGTGTTTGTTTGCTATCTTCTTAACTCTTTGACGTTTTGAAAAAATGGCGTTTGACATTTATAAAAAACAAAACTCAATTTCCGTATTCGCGCGTAATTATTTTGTTTCTATTTCGTGGCAAGGGTACCACGTCATAAAGCCTAAGTATTCAAATACGTATGCACATCAGAATGCATATTATTAAAAAAAAGTTTTACGTGACAACGACTTTGAGTGGTAATAGTTATTTGTTATACAAGAGTGCAAAGTTGCTTTTTAACCGCGTGTTCAATTTTGATGACCGAGCAAGCGAAGGATTCTAAAATTGAATCACGAGCGCAGCGAGTGATTCAAAATTAGAATCCTGAGCGTTAGCGAGGGAATCAAAAGAGCACGAGGTGAAAAATCTTTGCACTCGAGTGCAACACGTAACTTTTCATTCCACCTCAGCGAGGAAATGACTAAATGCAAAAAAAAATAAAGTTGTATGATATATTCGGCACCATAGAGGTAGCAGTAAATAGGTTTAATGTTTTTTTTTAATTCACAAACTTAGTGCACACGATGTTCCAAATTCAATTTACTTTATCCTCTAGAGAATAAAAACGGCTTTTCCACTCAGATATTGAAGATTAAAAAATTGGTTGCCTGTAAAGTCGGTATACGGGCGAAAGTTTTACGTGACAACGACTTTGAGTGGTAAAATAATTTTAATGTGAATATTCATTCGTATAGTAGGAAGAAGGATGAAATAATAGTAACAATTTAAAACATAACGTCACGTTACGTGAGCGGAGCGTAACGCAGTTTCTTGAAGTGTCACCCGGCAAACCAATTTATAAGACGTTGTCACGTCAAAATACTCTTTCCGAGATGGTGGGATGAAAAATAATTTTAATGTGAATATTCATTCGTATAGTAGGAAGAAGGATGAAATAATAGTAACAATTTAAAACCTAACGTGACGTGAGCGGAGCGTAACGCAGTTTCTTGAAGTGTCACCCGGCAAACCAATTTATAAGACGTTGTCACGTCAAAATATATGCTCAAGTATTTTTACAATGTACAAGGCGTCCTTTCTAACCTAACCTTTGTTTAAATCCAAATGTATCATTTATTTAGTACATGTAGCGGCCATTTGCATTTCTAAGCACGCGATGTTGGCGTATTGGTACAAATGTTTGTACGTTGGGCCAACATGGCAATGAAATTAGACCTTTTCTCTAAGATTTATATGAGCTAGTACTTATATATTTTTAAGCTATTGCATAGCTTTTATCGCGGGCTCTGAGCGCGGCGACCGAATCAAGAAATTCCGTAACGAAAAAAACCTAACACCCCCCACTCCGACGGGCAAGGAGGTGTGGCTTGAAGGCCGTGCATCGTCTAACGTCGTTTCAGTTCGGCAGTCTTCGACAGTCGACACGGCGTTGTGTGCGATTAGACGTATTGTACGACTCTACGAAACTCGCACGAATCGAGACGAGCTGCTCCGAAATCGGACGAATACATAAGCTGCTTATGAGAAAGTATATAGGTGTATATGTATTTATGTACAACAGTGAATAGCTGTACTTGTAAAATTTGTGTATGAAGTGTTTTGAATATGAATGAACAAAGTGCATTTATTATTAAAATAAATAAATAAAATTATAATTGCATAAGTTGATACAAAATGCTATGCAATGCAATAGCTTTACCGCGGCAGTCCCCGAGTGCCTCACGTAATTTTTTTTTTTTTTTACTTGTTTTTGTTGTCACATCATAAAATAGCTACCATACTAGGGTGGGTTCACACACAGATTTTGATTAAAATGAAAAAAAATTTTTTTTTTTTTTTTTTTTTTTTTTTCATTTTTCCAATATGGCGGCGATGGAGTTTACAACGCTTGAGTTCGCGCTCAAGATCGCATATACCTCTCACAGTAAATGTGAGGGGCGACGTTTCGAGTAGAATTGTGCGCCTTTGTTGAGTAAGAGAGCGCGCACCGTGCGCGCGCGCAGCTGTGAACACAACACACATATTGTGTGTATCTCGACGACGTTCTAAGGTTAGTATGTAGTTTTACTAATATTAACATAGAACGTTGTTGGGAGTCGTGACCACAGCGGCGCGCGGCGCACACTGTGCCGCGATACGAAACAAACGCGCGCAAAAGCAGTGTTATTTTAATAATACTCTCGAAACGTCGTCTGTGTGGTGTTGTTCGATCGTCGGCGAAATCGGTCATCGAACAACAACACACAGTATGTAGTTAGAAATTTATGTAGAGTTGTGTTGTAGTAAGTAGTATTTGTAATGAATATCCGCTCGTTTAGTGTGTCTGCATATGTGGTGCGTGCGCGTGTCGTTCTTGTCTGTCAAGTTGTGTATTATATGTGTTTAAAAAAATTGAAAAATTTTTTTAAAAACGTATGGTACGTTACGGCGACATTCACCCTACGATACCCTACGGTCCACCACAGAGTACGCACACGACGGCGAGCGGGGTGTAGTTTGCAACACAACACAGTATATTTTGCAATAGTAGCGTAGTTTGTAGTATGTAGTAGTTGTATCTTGTTGATGTAGTACCGTATAGTATATATGTATAGCAATATAAATGTATACGTACGGGCATATATTTGATATACAACACCACCACACACACAAAACTAAAAGGAGGAGGAGAGGAGAGACGCAAAACTGCGTCGTCGGGGCACACATACTCTTGAGCGTGTTAGTAGCAGTAGACCAGTAGTAGTAGAAGTAGCAAACACGCGCGACCAAGAGTATATATGGTATGGCCCGATGACAAAGTATTGGCGGCCGACACACACCGACCGAAAAATCGGTTGTCGTCCCCTCGTGTGCAGCTCAGCCCGACCGGCGAGCGTCGCTCATCACACCGACATCAAGAGGTACTCTCCAATATCCGGGCTCTTGAACGATTCAGCTCATCACCGACCGTGTAAACGAAACCTACACAACACATGTCACGTCTCGGTAAATCAAGAACGTTCAACATTTGCGACAACGTCAGTTTCGCATCTTCTTAAATCGAGAACATATTCGTATATATGTTTTCTTAGATAAGATACACACGACACGACCCCGTGGCCGCGTTTAACAATCGCGTAAATCACGGGGACCGTATGTCGTCTCCCTCTCGAAGTAAATCGGGCGAAAGCCCGTATCGAAAGGGAGAGAGTTATACATAGTATGTGACGACGGTACTGCTGCTACATATATAGTAGTAGTGGTAGTGTCTCACACACGACAATAGCTCCCTGGTTGATCCTGCCAGTAGTTATATGCTTGTCTCAAAGATTAAGCCATGCATGTCTCAGTGCAAGCCGTATTAAGGCGATACCGCGAATGGCTCAATATATCAGTTTTGGTTCCTTAGATCTTACTCAGTTACTTGGATAACTGTGGTAATTCTAGAGCTAATACATGCAATTAGAACTCTGACCAGTGATGGGATGAGTGCTTTTATTAGATCAAAACCAATCGACGGAGGGCCTCGCGTCCGAAGTCGTTAACTTTGATGAATCTGGATAACTTTTGCCGATCGCATGGTCCAGTACCGGCGACGCATCTTTCAAATGTCTGCCTTATCAACTTTCGATGGTAGTTTCTGCGACTACCATGGTTGTCACGGGTAACGGGGAATCAGGGTTCGATTCCGGAGAGGGAGCCTGAGAAACGGCTACCACATCCAAGGAAGGCAGCAGGCGCGCAAATTACCCACTCCCGGCACGGGGAGGTAGTGACGAAAAATAACGATACGGGACTCTTACGAGGCCTCGTAATCGGAATGAGTACACTTTAAATATTTTAACGAGGAACAATTGGAGGGCAAGTCTGGTGCCAGCAGCCGCGGTAACTCCAGCTCCAATAGCGTATACTAAAATTGTTGCGGTTAAAAAGCTCGTAGTTGCATTTGTGCGCCGCGCTGTCGGTGCACCGCATCCGCGGTGATACTGACACGTTTGCGGAGCATATCGTCGGTGAGCCGGCGGTAATACGCCGGTTCAATATCAAAATCCTATCGCGGTGCTCTTCAGTGAGTGTCGAGGTGGGCCGACAATTTTACTTTGAACAAATTAGAGTGCTCAAAGCGGGCTCAAAATGCTGCTTGAATATTTCGTGCATGGAATAATAGAATATGATCTTGGTTCTATTTTGTTGGTTTTCAGAACTCCGAGGTAATGATTAATAGGGATAACTGGGGGCATTCGTATTGCGACGTTAGAGGTGAAATTCTTGGATCGTCGCAAGACGAACATCAGCGAAAGCATTTGCCAAAGGTGTTTTCATCAATCAAGAACGAAAGTTAGAGGTTCGAAGGCGATTAGATACCGCCCTAGTTCTAACCGTAAATATGTCATCTAGCGATCCGCCGACGTTACTACAATGGCTCGGCGGGCAGCTTCCGGGAAACCAAAGATTTTGGACTCCGGGGGGAGTATGGTTGCAAAGCTGAAACTTAAAGGAATTGACGGAAGGGCACCACCAGGAGTGGAGCCTGCGGCTTAATTTGACTCAACACGGGAAATCTCACCAGGCCCGGACACCGGAAGGATTGACAGATTAACAGCTCTTTCTTGATTCGGTGGGTGGTGGTGCATGGCCGTTCTTAGTTGGTGGAGCGATTTGTCTGGTTAATTCCGGTAACGAACGAGACTCTAGCCTGCTAAATAGGCGTCGTCATTTAGGTGTGCGTGGCTCTGTCACGCAACTCACTGGCGACGTATTAAAATTCTTCTTAGAGGGACCGGCGGCTTCGAGCCGCACGAGATTGAGCAATAACAGGTCTGTGATGCCCTTAGATGTCCTGGGCCGCACGCGCGCTACACTGAAGGAATCAGCATGTTCTCCCTGGCCTAGAGGCCCGGGCAACCCGCTGAAACTCCTTCGTGCTGGGGATTGGGGTTTGCAATTATCCCCCATAAACGAGGAATTCCTAGTAAGCGCGAGTCATAAGCTCGCGTTGATTACGTCCCTGCCCTTTGTACACACCGCCCGTCGCTACTACCGATTGAATGATTTAGTGAGGTCTTCGGACCGACACGCGGTGGCTTCACGGCCGTCGGCGTTGCTGGGAAGTTGACCAAACTTGATCATTTAGAGGAAGTAAAAGTCGTAACAAGGTTTCCGTAGGGGAACCTGCGGAAGGATCATTAACGTTTCTACACAACGACCACACTCACGTGTCGGTATTGTGAATAATACGCCAAATAATCCTCTCGTCACACGCGCGAACAGACCAAGATATATTACGCCGTAAACGTATAGACAAGCCAGGGTGGCAAAAAATCTAGCAACCGCACCACCCATTGTTTTGTTTTCGGTGGTGACTGGTGTGTTCGCGCATACAAATAGCGGTTCGGAGAGTGTATGTGTGCGTGCAAGCTCTTAGACTACATAACGCTCCGTTTGTCAGTCTGCGAGTGTGTGCGTGCGCTTCACGTATTCTTCGACAATTCTCATTCTGTTATCGTTACTTATATACAACAACACTTGATAAACCATTACCCTGGACGGTGGATCACTTGGCTCGCGGGTCGATGAAGAACGCAGTTAACTGCGCGTCATAGTGTGAACTGCAGGACACATTTGAACATCGACATTTCGAACGCACATTGCGGTCCGTGGAGACACATCCAGGACCACTCCTGTCTGAGGGCCGGCTGTATAAAAACAAAAGCCACACTGCGCCCGGGCCAGCCCGGCGCGCATATGACGGTGTTTCGACACGTGTCACACACACGTGACACTTGTAGGATCCGTTTAAAAATACGAACGCGTATATACATGTGTACACACGTATACGTATATCACGGCGAACGCGTACGATACGCGCGACACTTCGTATGATGTGAGCGCTCCTTCGTACGCTGCTGTGGTATTTACGAGTGTCACTATATACACACACATAATAAGTAGGCGGACTCGACGTCCGAAGAGGCGCACCGACGTCGTCGCCGGGGCGTGTGTGTTTCCACAACACGCTCGCCACGGTGGCGTCGCCGTAGCGCTGACGGATATCGCGTCTGCCTCGTATTTTTATCGTTGGCCTCAGATCAGGGAGGATTACCCGCCGAATTTAAGCATATTAGTAAGCGGAGGAAAAGAAACTAACCAGGATTTCCTTAGTAGCGGCGAGCGAACAGGAATATAGCCCAGCACTGAATCCCGTCGTTCTTACGACGACGGGACATGTGGTGTTCGGGAGGTTCCGCTTTCTCGTCGTCGTGACTCCTGTCCAAGTTCGTCTTGAACGGGGCCGTT
>LR990507.1:5900064-5927564 GCA_905147785.2 Thyatira batis
CATCTAATTAGTGACGCGCATGAATGGATTAACGAGATTCCCACTGTCCCTATCTACTTGTTAAAAATTTCAAAACACGAACTCACCGAGTGTAATTTATTAATTAGATATAGTTTAGTTGATTAGGTATTAAGTTTATTTTTAATTAAATTTATTTAATACACGAACTCTCCGAATGGAATTTTAGTTTATAGTTTATCCGTTAATTAGTGATTAGGGTATTTAATTTTTAATTGTTTCGGTATTTTCAATACACGAACTCACCGCCGCATCCCCACCATACGGTCCTAGTGCCGATATGGCCGACGACGAGGACGCCATGCGGCGTCAAAGGGCCCTAGTGGAAGAGGAGATGGCCCGCAAGGAGGCCGAAATGGAGGCCCTAGAAAAGATGGGCGAGGAGATGGGACTACGGCCCCGGTTTTCGCTCGCCCGTACGCCCCCCCAGGGCTACAGCACGCCGCCCGTGATCCACGACGCCCCGATGGCAGAGGTCCCCCGTCCACCAGGGTCCGCGCCCAGCGGGTACAAGCGGCTCTTGACATCCCCTGAGGATGTCCAGGACGCGGTCCGTAGGCGTGTCACGGCCAGGAAAGCAGCCCAAGAGACAGCACCAGTAGCCCCAGCTCCCAAGACTACGCAGCTGATCAGCGACATCCCCCTGTCTGATCGCAGTAAGCTGGAGCTCTTGGACATGGTCCACCAAGCCGTGAAGGGCATATCGGGTGTCACAAACGCCACAAACAAATTGAACCTGTCCGACAAGTCCAGCATTGCCTCCCATAGCCAGGACATTCTGGCGGTCGTCGCCGCTCTGGAAATAAGGCTGGCGGAAGCTGAGCACCAGGTGAGTGCCATGAAACTGCAAACTACGTCTATGGAACTTGACATGGCCCGCATGCAGACCAGCGCCCCTCCCATTAATGCCGCGTTTGCGAACCCCCTGGGTCCCGCTGTGCCGTCCTATGCGGGCGCACTTAAGATGCAGAAAGGGAAGCCGCCCATGCCAGTTGAGAACAAAGGTCCGGCGGTTATAATCTACCCAGCAGACGCGAGCATCAAAACCTCGGAGGACACCAAAAAGGCCCTACAGGAGGCCATCCAGCCAGGCACGGAGGGCATCCGTGTGCAGAGTGTCCGGATGGTGGGTAATGCTGGGGTTGTCGTCAGGACGACCACCGCTGAGGCAGCTCAGAGGCTGAAGGCGGCTGTGCCCCCAACCCTCAAGGCATCAGAGCCTAAGACGCGGCTGCCGAGGGTATCGCTGCGGTACCTTCGGTCCGACCTCCAGGCGGAGGAGCTGCTCCAACAGCTGCACCAAACCAACCTCGCGGACGACGCCGAATGGACCAGGGAGAAGTTTATGGCCAGCTGCAAGGTGGCCATGAAGCGTTCGTACGGTCCCAAGACTCTAGTCCTGCTGGAGTGCACCATGGCGCTCAGAGATACCCTGGTGGCACTCGGACGCGTATACATAGGTTGGGATGAAGCCGAGGTCTGTGACCACATAAGGGCGACCTGCTGTAACAAGTGCCAGCAGTACGGGCACCCGGAAAAGTACTGCCGTGCTGCCGTTATGACCTGTGGCAAATGCGGCGAGACGGGCCACAAATCGGCGGAATGCCAATCTGCGACGTCCTGTTGTGCCACCTGCAAGCGCTTTAAGCGTAAGGAAGCCTCAACGCACACCACGGCATCCGCGAACTGTCCTGCTCGCTTACACGCAGAACAGCAGGCCGTCAACATGATGCAGTATGGAGCGTAGTGCAACACACATGCGGATCGGGCAGCTGAATCTGCAGGGTTCGGAAGCAGCTACCATCGAGCTGGCGACGTTGGCGGACTCACTCGGGCTTGATATTGTTCTGGTTCAGGAGCAATACCACAGTCGGCCCGGAATCGTTCAGTGTGGCGTCCACCCCAAGGCTGGGGTCTTTGTTGCCAACAGCAACGTCGTCTGCACCGTCTTACATCACCTGAGCAGCGAGTATTGTACAGTCGTACACGTCAGACTCAACGACCTGCAGCTTCACATCATCTCTGGGTACTTTCAGTACTCCCACGACATCAGCCGGCATCTGGAGAACTTGGGGAATGTGCTTCAGCGTCTGGCCGGACAGCAGGTGCTAATCGGCATCGACAGCAACGCACACTCCCCAATGTGGCACTGCGAAAGGCGACAATACACCGGTCGGGGTCCAGATACGGAGCACAGAAGATCCCATATGGAGGGCTTCATACTCGGAAGGGATCTGAAACTCCACAACGCACCAGACCAACCGCCGACTTTCAGTGGGCCGAACGGCACGTCAAACGTCGACCTCACTCTATCCACGAGGGGCGTACTCGTCGAAGAATGGAGAGTGCTCGAAGGAGTAAGCCTGAGTGATCACCAACTCATCACCTTTGAGGTGGCATTCGGTCGATCCGGGCTGGGCTCCAGTGCACGAAGTGAAGAACTCACGAAGCCGTTCCGGGTGAGGGGTGTCAACTGGAATCGTTTCTGCTCGACGCTGCATGCTCGTATGGACGGCCTGGATAGGAAGCTACCAGCCCAAAAGTACAGTGACAAGTTCACGTCGATTCTCCTGCGGACAGCGAACGAAGTGCTGGGTCACAGCGCGCGCAAGGCCAACGGGAGATACCAATGGTGGTCACCGGAACTGGAACGACAACGGCTAGGTGTAGCCCGCGCCCGTCGCGCCTATCAGGGTTCCCGTCGTGTGGGAGGTGAGAGAGAGGAGATTCTACACGACGCACTCCGCCGCGCAAGGCAGGACTACAAGACGGCTATGAAGTCGGCCGAATTGGCCTATTATCGCGCCATCGCCGAGTCCGGCAACGACGATCCATGGGGAGCGGCCTATCGCGAGGCGAGTGGGCACTTGCGGCCCCCCTCCAACGTTCTGAACGGGCTCAAGCTCGCGCAAGGGTTTACGGAGAGTACCGGTGACACCATGGATGGCCTACTACTGTCACTGTACCCAGATGATGACCGCGGCAAGGACGACGCATACCACCGGGAGGTTCGGGTAGCGGCAGCATTCGCCCCCCACGGAGCAGACTCTCCTACACCGGACAAGTCGGTTGTCGGGACGATCGTCAGATGCCTACCGAACACAGCACCCGGGTTGGACGGGATTTCCGCGGTCATTGTCAAGTGGGCCTGGAAAGCGGCGTCCAACGAGATGTGGCAGATGTACTCCCGTTGCATCGAGGAGGGGGTTTTCCCCGACCTGTGGAAGATCGGCAAACTCATCGTCCTGCCAAAGGGCAACGGTAAACCGCTATCGGATCCGAAGGCGTATAGGCCGATTACTCTGTTACCCATTCTGGGTAAAGTTTTAGAGAGGGTCATAATTTCCTGCGCTCCCTGCTTGCACCGTACGATCTCGGATTCGCAGCATGGGTTCTCGCGTGGCCGATCCACGGTCACGGCGCTGAGGCGCATTAACACCATCGCCAACACCAGCAGCGAAAAGTACGTGCAGCTGATCTTTTTGGACATCTCTGGTGCATTTGATAACGCCTGGTGGCCCATGGTCCTTTTAAAGGCCAAACAGTGCGGAGCGCCGCCAAACATCTACCGCATTCTGGTGAGCTATTTCACCAACCGTCGCGTGGGACTCCTCCTCACGGGAGACCAAGCGGCGTGGAAGTGCTGCACCATGGGATGTCCACAGGGATCAGTTCTCGGCCCGACATTATGGAACATCCTCCTCAATGACCTCCTGCTACTGCCAGTACCACCAGGGGTCCACCTCGTAGCCTACGCGGACGACGTGACAATCGCGATCGAGGCCACGTCGCGTTCAGACATCGAGAGGAAGGCCCGGGTCTCTTTGGACGCCATAGTTGCGTGGGGTTCGCGGAATAGGCTGGGTTTCTCGCCCGAAAAGTCTACGACCATGACCTACAAGGGAAAATTCCAGAGGCCACCCGTCATACGCTTGAACGGGGCTTCGGTCGCGAGTGTTACAAATGTCAGAGTGTTAGGCGTGACCCTAGACGATGCAAAGTCCTATGTGCCGCATGCGAACGCGATTGGTGAGAGAGCCGCAAACACCTTCGGGAAGATAGCGCGAGTTTCGGCATCGACCTGGGGGATCAGGTTCCCAGCCCTTAGAGTCCTGTATTCAGGGACCTATGTGGCAGCTTTGACCTACGCTGCGGCCATATGGTACCAACGCTCGTCGAACTTTGCCGTCAGACGGGCCCTGATTAGGACCCAGCGACCGGCGCTTATTTTGATGACGAAGGCCTACAGGTCGACTAGCTCGCAAGCGTTACCTGTGCTAGCGGCCGTCTTACCAGCCGACCTGGAGGTCCTTCGCGCGGGACGAGTTGAGGAGGAAAGTGTCCAACTGGCCGACAGCGAGCGCAGGAAACTGAAGGGGGTAGTCAGGGAGGAGACCGTTGCCATCTGGCAGGAACGATGGGCAGCATCGGAGGACGGACGCGAGCTATACAGCTTCTTTCCCAACGTGGCTGTGAGGCTGACACAGGGTTGGGTCGAGCCAGACCACGTCGTGTCCCAGATCCTCACCGGGCACGGCTGCTTCAGGCAGCGTCTCCATCGGATGACGCTGTGCGAGTCTGCGGCGTGCCCGTGCGGGGTGACGGATGAAAGCCGGGATCACGCACTTTGGGAATGCAGGCTGTATGCGGAAGCGCGGACGAAGATGCTGGACCGCATCCACAGGCATCGGGCAAGGGCCCGCAACGGAGGCGACGGAAGAGGCAGCAGCAGCAGCAACGCAGACGACGGCGACGACGACTACGGCGACGAAGACGATGACGGCGACGACGTGCAACAGGGTCCAGTATATCACCCGGACCTCATCCGGAACCGGCGGAACTTCATCGCGCTGCGTGAGTTTGCACACACATGGCACACAATTCGGCGCAGCTACGAAGAATGACGAAGCCCAGACGAAGAGAGCCGCCCGAGGCGAAGTCCCATACTGTGGCGTCACGCCCCAGAAGGGGGAGAGGTGGCACGATGAAGGGTGCACAATTTAAGAATTTGTAGTGGAGCCGGCTATTGCGCACGCGAAAGAGCGCTCGAGCAAGTAGCGTGCGTATCTCCCGATGATTCGGTCCGTACGCCGCAAGGCAGGGAGGACCATGAGGAGGTGGAGGGAGTGTCCCTATCTACTACTACTTCGTCGTCGGCTCTCGTCGAGGACGGACGTGTGTCGGATTGCTCCGCGTATCCCCACTCCGAGCGCTTGCGACGAACATCGGTGGCTCTCGTTCCATCTTGTGGATAGCGCCATAAGAGGCAGCGGCCATTTTAAGATTTGTTCCGCGCGAAGCGAGACGGCGAATCTCGCCCCCCCGGCCGCGGTAGGCGGGGTCTGCTACGCGTGTGCGATATTGACGCTTGTGTGCTAGTGATAAGGACGCGTTTGCGGTGAGTGACTTTTATTATTTTATTGTGACTGTGTGCGCGAGTGACGCTTGTTGTGACAGTGCGCTAGGACGCCATATTAGGCTAAGTGTCGTGTGTGCGGCTGACGCATAGCGTCATAGCGACAGGACGCCATTTTAGTTTTAGTATCTGACAGTGACAGTTCGGTGACAGTGACACTTTTTAGTTGTAATTAAGTGATCGGTGTTGCCAGTGGTCACGTGGATCATTTTTATTGTGCTGTATTTTTCAATACACGACCTCACACAGTGAGAGTTACGGACAAGTGTTTGGTGACGTATAGGTATCATGTCTGATACAGACGGGGGGGGGAAACCCCCCCCGCCCGGCAGGCGCGTCACCGAGTCGAGGCGGCGCGCGGAGGAGGAGGAGGCGGCGTTCTCGCCCCGCCTCTCCCTCGCGCGGTCGCCCCCTCGGAGACCCATCTCGCCCGGCTTATTGGGCGACGACCCCTTTGGGTTATCGGGCGCCTCGGGAGCGACTACGTCGACGGCGACGGTGGCGGAGAAACGCCAGCGGGACTCCCCGCCGGACGCTCCGTCCGTCAAGAATGTCGAAAAGAGGACTAAAACGAGGACAGCTCAGGTTCCACCGATCGGCGGAATCCTCACCAGCGACGCACCAGCCCGCCCAGTGACGCCGCCGCCACCGCCACCGACTGCGGCTGTAGTTGTCTGCGACGACGGGGACGAGCAACGGGTGTCGGTCGGTAAGGCCTCAAAAGAGGAATTACTACGAATGACGAAGGAGGCCCTTGACGGTATCGCCCAGATAGCGTCGGGCCAAGCATCGCGCCTCAATAAGTCGGACCTGGCGGCCATCAACGGGTGCAGCCTGCAGATCATGGCTGTGGTGGCGGCCCTGGACCTTCGGCTGGCAGAAGCAGAGGCAGAAACCTGCAGGGCCGAGCTCCGGTGCGCCGAGGCGAAGCTGGCTGCTGGCACCGGTCAGTTAATGGGGACGACGAGGGACAACGGGGCAGTGGCAACGGAGAGCTATGCCTCTAAGCTACGACTGCCGGGTGGCCAGTCAAGAGGCGTCCCGGAAAAGCAGGGGCCGATGCTGGCCATATATCCCAAGGAGGCCGAGTCATTCAAGACGGCCGAAGAAACCAAGGCGGAGCTCAAGAGGGCGGTCCGCCCAGCAGAAATTGGGGTGGGGGTCTCGCGCCTGAGGCGCGTAGGAAATGCGGGTGTGCTGCTCGAAACAACAAGCAGCGAGGCAGCGGCCAGAATTACGAGGGCGGTGCCCCCCAGCCTAAGGGTAGCAGAGCCGAAGAAGAGGCGTCCCTTTGTGGCGCTCCGAAACGTCGAGGGTGACCCGGGATTGGACGCTGTCCTGGAGGCCATGCACGATCAGAACTTTGGGGACAACCCCGACTGGAGCCTGGAGCAACTAAAAAGGTCCTGCAGGCTGGCTTTTAAGAAGTCAAAGAGGGGGGACGACCGCACCACGGTCGTCCTTGAATGCGAGCCGGGCCTGCGGGACATGCTGGTCACCAAGGGGCGCATTTACATGGGGTGGGACAGCGTTCGAGTCGAGGACTTCATCTCGGTCACCTGTTGCAGCAGATGCCAACAATACGGGCACCCGGAGCGCCACTGCAGATCCGAAGAGGTCACTTGCGGCAAGTGCGGTGACAAGGGGCACCGGTCCGACACCTGCGCGTCGAAGGTGATATGCTGCGCGACCTGCAAGAAGTTCGGGAAGAAGCACTCCGGGCACGCGACCGCGTCAAAGACCTGCCCAGCGCGCCTGTACGCGGAAGAAAGATGGGTAGCCACCACCAGCTATGGCTACTGAGGCGCTGCGCATCGGGCAGGTCAACCTGCAGGGAAAGGAGACGGCTACCAAAGAACTGCCCGCCGTGGCCGGGGAACTAGGACTTGCAATTGTCCTGGTACAAGAACAGTTCCCCGGCCAGAGGTACATCACCGAGAGCCAAGAGGGCCCCAAGGCGGGAGTAGCCGTCTTCAGCCCGGAGGCCTCGTGCGCCGTCCTTAACCACCTGTGCACCACACACTGCACTGTCGTCCACGTCATGACTCCCTCGACGGACATCTACGTTGTGTCGGCGTACCTGCAGTACAGCCACAACATCTCCACCCATCTACAGCATCTGGAACACGTACTGCAGGTACTACGGGGGAAGCCGATCGTAATCGGGATGGACTCCAATGCCCATTCGCCGATGTGGTTCTGCGAGAGCCGCCAATACACTGGGCGAGGCGCAGAAACCACACGGAAGAGAGAAGAGATGGAGGGGTTCATCCTGAGTCACGGGCTGCAGATCCACAATGTGGAAGGGCAACCGTCCACATTCTGCAGCCCCAATGGGGAGTCCAACGTGGACCTAACATTGAGCACGAGAGCGGCGCCGAGCATCCAGAGATGGAGGGTGCACGAGGCAGCAGTCGACAGCGACCACAGGTTGATCACCTTCGACGCAGACCCCCAGGCCTCTCCGCGCCACAGAGCGCCGTCGGCGGGCGAAGAGCCGAGGTGCTTTCGGGACCGGGGGGTGGATTGGGATCGCTTCTGTTCCGTTCTTCAACGTAGATTGGGTAGGTTGAGGACGGGGCTGCCGGCGGGGTTGCTGAGCGAACAATATACTGACATACTGACAGACACTTCTCTCAAATGTTTAGGGACAAAAGGTAAGGCGAAGAACGTTTCAGGATTCGAATGGTGGAGCCCTGAACTGGACCGACTACGTCGGGCGTACAGCAGGGCTAGGCGTAAATGGCAGAATTCCAGGAAGAACGGCGGGCAGCGTGAGGTGGATCTTCGTGAAGAATACCACAGGCTGCGTGCGGGATATAGAAGGGCGATGCAGGAAGCGGAGAGCAAATTTAACCGGGACATCGCAGAGTCCGGCAACGCTGATCCGTGGGGGCTGGCATACAGGGTGGCCAGTGGACGCCAGCGTGCACCGTCCAATGTGACTAATGCCGTTAAACTGTTGGCAGGCTTTGCGGACGACGTTGACGGCTCGGCGGCTGGACTGCTGAAGGCGCTGTGTCCAGACGACGACCCGTCGAAGGACACACCGTACCATTTTCAGGTAAGAATCGCGGCAGCCTGCGTACCAGCAGGCTCGGACGCGCTCCCTGTATCGCGTGAGGCGCTGGGGGCCATCGTTAAGGACCTGCCGAACACCGCGCCGGGAATAGACGGGATAACTGGTAAGATAGTGAAGCGGGCATGGAAGGCGGGCGCGGCAGAGTTGACGTATGTTATGGGGAAATGCGTGCAAGAGGGGGTTTTCCCCAAGGTATGGAAGACGGGACGGCTGGTCGTCCTGCCAAAGGGAAATGACAGACCGCTCTCCGACCCAAAGGCGTATCGGCCAGTTACACTGTTATCGGTGCTGGGGAAAGTTCTCGAGAGGGTGATGCTCTGGTGCGCCCCTGCGTTGCAGCGCGGCGTCTCCGATCATCAGCATGGCTTCTCAAAGGGTAAGTCGACAGTCACTGCGCTTGGCAGTATCATAGAGACGGTGCAGGGCTCGGCGGCGAAATACGTGCAAGCAATCTTTTTGGACATTTCAGGGGCCTTCGACAACGCGTGGTGGCCGATGATCTTGGTCAAGGCGAAACGTGGTGGCTGCCCACCAAACATCTACAGGATGTTGGTGGACTACTTCACCGACCGCCGTGTGGGCCTGTTCATCGGCGGCCATGTCGTCTGGAAGAAGTCCACCATGGGATGTCCACAGGGATCCGTGCTGGGACCCACGCTGTGGAACCTACTCATGGACGACCTGCTGCGATTGCCAGTACCTGAAAATACCTCGCTGACTGCATATGCAGATGACGTCACGATTCTCATCGAGTCACAGTCCCGGGCGGAAATCGAACGCACGGCTGAGGCAACATTAGCCTTGGTGTCAGAGTGGGGGGTCCGAAACCGACTGGAATTCTCCGCCGCGAAGTCTGAAAATACGACTTACAGAGGGAGGTTCCAGAGACCCCCTACCATCAAGATGGGCTGTGGCACGATAAGAAACGTGACCGAGCCGACGGTTCTGGGGGTGGTTCTCGACGCGGGTCTGTCGTTCGCGCGACATGCGTCATCGATCGGGGAGAGGGCGGCGAACGGCTTCGGTAAGGTGTCGCGGGTGTCGGCCTCCTCTTGGGGGATCAGATACCGAGGTTTGCGACTGTTGTACCGGGGCATCTACGCCGCCACGATCACGTATGCCGCGCCAGTATGGTATAGGCGTGTGTCTTTTCACGTTGTCCGTAGTTCGCTGCTGAGGACTCAGCGGCCGGCGCTGATATTGCTGACGAAGGCTTACCGTTCCACGAGTTCGGCCGCTTTGCCTGTATTGGCCGGTGAATTGCCGGCAGACCTAGAGGTCCTAGCTGCGGGGGAGGCGGGCGAGGCGCGTAAGGGGTGCCCCAGCAGGGAGTTTAAGTCCCGTAAGGAAGGCATCAGGTCGGCTGTCATCGCTCTATGGCAGGAACGCTGGGAGACGGAACAGAAAGGCAGAGAGTTATACCGCTTCTTCCCGGACGTCAGGTGGCGTCTGGCGGCCACTTGGGTCGAACCAGACTACGTGACTTCACAGCTACTCACGGGGCATGGATGTTTTAGAAAGAGACTGTATGACATGGCACTGGGCGACACGGGGGCCTGTGAATGTGGTATGGCAGACGAGGACCGTGACCATGTTTTATGGAGCTGCTCATTGTATGAGAGTGAAAGGCGCGAGATGATGGACGGTTTGGACAGAACGGACGAGGAGGGACCGGTCTATCACCTAGACCTGGTCCGCACCGAGGCGAACTTCGCGAGGCTGCGGCGCTTCGCATACGAGTGGCACCGCAAGCGGAGCATCTACAGATAGGCCAGAAAGCGGAAAGATTACCCACATGGACAGCAAAACCGACGACGGAGTACATCCATGTGGTGTCCTAAGCTATTCAGCTAGGAAGGAAAAAGATCCGAGTCGCGCACCTCCATTCGGGGTGTTAGCAGGGGACATATTAGTGTGGTAAAAACCCGTTCGCGGGCGATTCCACACTTGTAGGGGTAAAGCCAGGTACTTGGGGTAATGCTCGTGTACCGGTGATCCCCACGATTCGGCTTGTATAACCGCAAGGTTGGTCAGGCCATGGGCTGGCAGGTGGGTTTGTCCCTATCTACTATCTAGCGAAACCACAGCCAAGGGAACGGGCTTGGGAGAATCAGCGGGGAAAGAAGACCCTGTTGAGCTTGACTCTAGTCTGGCATTGTAAGGAGACATGAGAGGTGTAGCATAAGTGGGAGATGGTTCGCCATCGACGCTGAAAAACCACTACTTTCATTGTTTCATTACTTACTCGGTTGGGCGGAAGCGGTGCGCGGTCGATTATATCGGCGAGCGCACGGTGTTTCGTTCCAAGCGTGCAGAGTGGCGACGTGGCGGCAACGCTCGTCGCCGTACAACTCCCGCGTGATCCGGTTCGAGGACACTGCCAGGCGGGGAGTTTGACTGGGGCGGTACATCTGTCAAAGAATAACGCAGGTGTCCTAAGGCCAGCTCAGCGAGGACAGAAACCTCGCGTGGAGCAAAAGGGCAAAAGCTGGCTTGATCCAGATGTTCAGTACGCATAGGGACTGCGAAAGCACGGCCTATCGATCCTTTAGTATAAAGAGTTTTTAGCAAGAGGTGCCAGAAAAGTTACCACAGGGATAACTGGCTTGTGGCAGCCAAGCGTTCATAGCGACGTTGCTTTTTGATCCTTCGATGTCGGCTCTTCCTATCATTGCGAAGCAAAATTCGCCAAGCGTTGGATTGTTCACCCATCAAAAGGGAACGTGAGCTGGGTTTAGACCGTCGTGAGACAGGTTAGTTTTACCCTACTGATGGCTTGTCGTTGCGATAGTAATACTGCTCAGTACGAGAGGAACCGCAGTTTCGGACATTTGGTTCATGCACTCGGCCGAGCGGCCGGTGGTGCGAAGCTACCATCCGCGGGATTATGCCTGAACGCCTCTAAGGCCGAAGCCAGCCTAGCCGAATCCGGCAAGGATATGCTCACTGTGGAGCCCCGAGAGTCGGGAGGCTCTAAACAATGTGACTTTACTAGTCGCGCTTCACATCGTGAGGTGCGACGTCGAAGCCCATTTGGACCACGGAGATCGGTGCGGTCGGTTTAACACGTGCATCACGGCTCCGAAGGTTCGAATTTACCTCAGTTCGATGTCGGGGCTCGGAATAGTCTGTAGACGACTTCCGTTCCTGGCGGGGTGTTGTGCTCGGTAGAGCAGCGTCGTGCTGCGATCTGTTGAGACTCAGCCCTACGCCAGGTGATTCGTCCGAGGACGATGACACTACTAAAGTGGACTACACACACGATGGACAAGTTAGTTGTCCGTTGTGTGTGTGGTCCTTTTTTTTTGAATTTTTTTTCAATACCCGTACTAATACTATATAATTGACATTTCTACTATCTGTGGCGTCGTCCCAGTGGACGGTTCCAACGAAAATTTCATCGAAACATGCTACACCCGCGGCGGGTGTGGCATTTTTTTTCAACAAAATTTTCAATACACGACCTCACCGAGTGTAACAAATCTCCCGAATTTAATCGGAAAATTTTCACCCTTTTCCGGTGAGCCGGTCGACCTTGGCATTAATTGACACAAAATAAAAAAAAATAAACACTATATAATAATAAATAAATAATAGAAACGAAACATGCTAAAACTTAATTAATAAACGCCTATTATTGCCCACATTTATCTGAAACAGAGTGTATGTATGTGTGTGTGCCCACATGCTACCTACAGTTACTACAACTATACAAAGTGTTTTCTTTATTATTATTGTTGTTAAGTCCTTGCTCATTCTAAAAGAAATATAAGGTAGACTAATATTGTTTCTACCAACTTTATTTGTAACCACCCTCACGTCTTGGAGAAAAAGACATTGTCCAGTAGGTACGTCTTCAAGATAGCTGTCTGTCAGCCTTTGGAATCCATAGAGAACACTCGTGCGCTTACATTGTTCTCCTATATTCTCCCATGAACGTTTTATGGACATATATTTTACTATAATTCACCGTGTGAATTGTGTGTGATCGTGAAGATCAGCAGCTACTAAAGGTTTTGGATGAAGACAAGATCAAGAATTCATCATACCACGTTGGCACCGGAGGCAGAAGCAAATCAGGTTGGTGGTTTCATTATTAGTTTACCAAATTTCAATGAGCAAGGCTTAAAAAGAATATCTAACGGTCCTTCAAATTTAATCAGCACCTAGAATACAACGCCACAATTATTATTATTATTTTCTTGTGTCATTATTGTCTGTCATTGTCATTTTCATCTGACAAATATTTTTCGTATATAATTATATAATATGGATTGCTTATAGATTCAACATATTACGAGATACGACGCTTTAAATGTAGTTATTTTACTTTTACAGTAAAGGTGACTTTACATTTTGTTATTTTCAATTAATTTTATTTCATAATGGCCTAATATTGCCCATTTTTTTTCAAATTAATTTTTAATACACGACCTCACCGAGTTTATCTAATGCGCCGAATTTAATCGGAAAATTTTCACCCTTTTCCGGTGAGCCGAGCGAGACGCCAAACAGTTTATGATCTGCCCAAATACCTATATTATTAGATACCTTACTAGAAAACGTGTAATCCATCCATAAAAGGTACGTACATACATATGTACGTACTTAGTTGGATATAACAGTAAACGAAAAAAAAAAAAAAAAAAACATAGTAAACAAAATAATAGAAGTCTGCATGAGGTGGGCAATATACGCAATAATAATAATAAAAAAAAGCACAACATGGTGAAAGAAAAGACTACATCGCTACTTTAGAAGACTTATTTCTATGCCTACAATTGGTCAATTCATATAGTATTCATATTTATGGATGCTGATAAGCAATAACGTGTTAACACTCTCATGAACTTGATTTTGAGAAAATGACGTAAGATTATAATGTCTCTAAAGTAAGACACTATAAGCTAGTTACGACTTTTTTGTATGATATAAATATGTAAATTTTTCTTCAGTAGCATTTTTAAGTAAATTGTGTCATTAATGACAAATATTTGTTCGTATAATATACCTAGCTTGCCTATAGATGAAACATATTAGAGATGAAAGAAAGATTATCAACAATGACAGTGGTGGGTAGTGGGTAGTGGGTAGTGGGTGGTGGGTAGTGGGTAGGTGCAGGTGCAGGTGCGGGTGCGGGGCGGGGGGCGGGTACGTACCGAGCGGGCGCCGAGCCGAGCCGAGCGGTGTCGCGGCGGGTGCGAGCTACGCGCCGCCGCCGCACGCGCCGCGCGACGCCAATCGTCGTTCAATTGTTTTATCTGTAATAAATAAACAATTTATACTATGTAGGTAGAGGTAGGTAGGTACCCCCACCCACCCTATCTCAATCAATTTTGTTATTCATTTAGTATTGGATTGGATGGGTGTAGGGCAGGGTGCATACCTGATGATGATATTATTACAACAGTACAGACTATGTGATAGGTATTATATGAATAGGTAAGTAGGTATATTTATTATGTTGGGTGGATACATTTTGTAGATGACAATATTACTTTAATATTACTTATTTGTATATTTATTATATTATTAGGGTTGGGTGGTGGATAATTTTTTTTGTAAATTATCATTCCTATGTAGATTTTTGATCAGATTAAACAATTGTCACTTGATACCATATTGGTTGGTACCTAATATTTCTTCTTATTGGACTTTTCCAAATTATCATTCCGATGTAGATTTTTGGTCAGACCAAACTTAATCAACTTTCCCCGATGATTTTTTTTTGATTTTTTGTCCTAATCTAGGGTGTGCCTTATGCACATACAATTTGTGTATCTACATCATGTTGGGTGGTGGATATTCTTTATTTATTTATCATTCCCATGTAGATTTTTTAATAAGACCGAACTTGATCAACTTTCCCCGATGATTTTTTTTTTGTATACCATTATAATTATTATATTTTATTATTATTTCAATGTGTACCTATATTATAAAACAATTGTCACCTAATTCCCTATTCCATCCATAATTCCCCAAATTGGTAAACATTTTATACTTACCCCGCTGAAATTTTTTTTTTCATTATTTTTGTTGTTGTCCAAAAGTAGGGTGTGTGCCCCATTTGGATACCACCATTTATGTATTATGTTGGGTGGTGGATGAATTTTTGTGAATTAGGTATCTATGATTCCCCAAATTGGTAAAGATTTTAAACTTACCCCGATGAATTTTTTGAGGAGCGGAAGCGGTGCGCGGTCGATTATATCGGCGAGCGCACGGTGTTTCGTTCCAAGCGTGCAGAGTGGCGACGTGGCGGCAACGCTCGTCGCCGTACAACTCCCGCGTGATCCGGTTCGAGGACACTGCCAGGCGGGGAGTTTGACTGGGGCGGTACATCTGTCAAAGAATAACGCAGGTGTCCTAAGGCCAGCTCAGCGAGGACAGAAACCTCGCGTGGAGCAAAAGGGCAAAAGCTGGCTTGATCCAGATGTTCAGTACGCATAGGGACTGCGAAAGCACGGCCTATCGATCCTTTAGTATAAAGAGTTTTTAGCAAGAGGTGCCAGAAAAGTTACCACAGGGATAACTGGCTTGTGGCAGCCAAGCGTTCATAGCGACGTTGCTTTTTGATCCTTCGATGTCGGCTCTTCCTATCATTGCGAAGCAAAATTCGCCAAGCGTTGGATTGTTCACCCATCAAAAGGGAACGTGAGCTGGGTTTAGACCGTCGTGAGACAGGTTAGTTTTACCCTACTGATGGCTTGTCGTTGCGATAGTAATACTGCTCAGTACGAGAGGAACCGCAGTTTCGGACATTTGGTTCATGCACTCGGCCGAGCGGCCGGTGGTGCGAAGCTACCATCCGCGGGATTATGCCTGAACGCCTCTAAGGCCGAAGCCAGCCTAGCCGAATCCGGCAAGGATATGCTCACTGTGGAGCCCCGAGAGTCGGGAGGCTCTAAACAATGTGACTTTACTAGTCGCGCTTCACATCGTGAGGTGCGACGTCGAAGCCCATTTGGACCACGGAGATCGGTGCGGTCGGTTTAACACGTGCATCACGGCTCCGAAGGTTCGAATTTACCTCAGTTCGATGTCGGGGCTCGGAATAGTCTGTAGACGACTTCCGTTCCTGGCGGGGTGTTGTGCTCGGTAGAGCAGCGTCGTGCTGCGATCTGTTGAGACTCAGCCCTACGCCAGGTGATTCGTCCGAGGACGATGACACTACTAAAGTGGACTACACACACGATGGACAAGTTAGTTGTCCGTTGTGTGTGTGGTCCTTTTTTTTTGAATTTTTTTTCAATACCCGTACTAATACTATATAATTGACATTTCTACTATCTGTGGCGTCGTCCCAGTGGACGGTTCCAACGAAAATTTCATCGAAACATGCTACACCCGCGGCGGGTGTGGCATTTTTTTTCAACAAAATTTTCAATACACGACCTCACCGAGTGTAACAAATCTCCCGAATTTAATCGGAAAATTTTCACCCTTTTCCGGTGAGCCGGTCGACCTTGGCATTAATTGACACAAAATAAAAAAAAATAAACACTATATAATAATAAATAAATAATAGAAACGAAACATGCTAAAACTTAATTAATAAACGCCTATTATTGCCCACATTTATCTGAAACAGAGTGTATGTATGTGTGTGTGCCCACATGCTACCTACAGTTACTACAACTATACAAAGTGTTTTCTTTATTATTATTGTTGTTAAGTCCTTGCTCATTCTAAAAGAAATATAAGGTAGACTAATATTGTTTCTACCAACTTTATTTGTAACCACCCTCACGTCTTGGAGAAAAAGACATTGTCCAGTAGGTACGTCTTCAAGATAGCTGTCTGTCAGCCTTTGGAATCCATAGAGAACACTCGTGCGCTTACATTGTTCTCCTATATTCTCCCATGAACGTTTTATGGACATATATTTTACTATAATTCACCGTGTGAATTGTGTGTGATCGTGAAGATCAGCAGCTACTAAAGGTTTTGGATGAAGACAAGATCAAGAATTCATCATACCACGTTGGCACCGGAGGCAGAAGCAAATCAGGTTGGTGGTTTCATTATTAGTTTACCAAATTTCAATGAGCAAGGCTTAAAAAGAATATCTAACGGTCCTTCAAATTTAATCAGCACCTAGAATACAACGCCACAATTATTATTATTATTTTCTTGTGTCATTATTGTCTGTCATTGTCATTTTCATCTGACAAATATTTTTCGTATATAATTATATAATATGGATTGCTTATAGATTCAACATATTACGAGATACGACGCTTTAAATGTAGTTATTTTACTTTTACAGTAAAGGTGACTTTACGGAGACGGACTTGACGGAGAGGAGAGGAGAGACGCAAAACTGCGTCGTCGGGGCACACATACTCTTGAGCGTGTTAGTAGCAGTAGACCAGTAGTAGTAGAAGTAGCAAACACGCGCGACCAAGAGTATATATGGTATGGCCCGATGACAAAGTATTGGCGGCCGACACACACCGACCGAAAAATCGGTTGTCGTCCCCTCGTGTGCAGCTCAGCCCGACCGGCGAGCGTCGCTCATCACACCGACATCAAGAGGTACTCTCCAATATCCGGGCTCTTGAACGATTCAGCTCATCACCGACCGTGTAAACGAAACCTACACAACACATGTCACGTCTCGGTAAATCAAGAACGTTCAACATTTGCGACAACGTCAGTTTCGCATCTTCTTAAATCGAGAACATATTCGTATATATGTTTTCTTAGATAAGATACACACGACACGACCCCGTGGCCGCGTTTAACAATCGCGTAAATCACGGGGACCGTATGTCGTCTCCCTCTCGAAGTAAATCGGGCGAAAGCCCGTATCGAAAGGGAGAGAGTTATACATAGTATGTGACGACGGTACTGCTGCTACATATAGTAGTAGTGGTAGTGTCTCACACACGACAATAGCTCCCTGGTTGATCCTGCCAGTAGTTATATGCTTGTCTCAAAGATTAAGCCATGCATGTCTCAGTGCAAGCCGTATTAAGGCGATACCGCGAATGGCTCAATATATCAGTTTTGGTTCCTTAGATCTTACTCAGTTACTTGGATAACTGTGGTAATTCTAGAGCTAATACATGCAATTAGAACTCTGACCAGTGATGGGATGAGTGCTTTTATTAGATCAAAACCAATCGACGGAGGGCCTCGCGTCCGAAGTCGTTAACTTTGATGAATCTGGATAACTTTTGCCGATCGCATGGTCCAGTACCGGCGACGCATCTTTCAAATGTCTGCCTTATCAACTTTCGATGGTAGTTTCTGCGACTACCATGGTTGTCACGGGTAACGGGGAATCAGGGTTCGATTCCGGAGAGGGAGCCTGAGAAACGGCTACCACATCCAAGGAAGGCAGCAGGCGCGCAAATTACCCACTCCCGGCACGGGGAGGTAGTGACGAAAAATAACGATACGGGACTCTTACGAGGCCTCGTAATCGGAATGAGTACACTTTAAATATTTTAACGAGGAACAATTGGAGGGCAAGTCTGGTGCCAGCAGCCGCGGTAACTCCAGCTCCAATAGCGTATACTAAAATTGTTGCGGTTAAAAAGCTCGTAGTTGCATTTGTGCGCCGCGCTGTCGGTGCACCGCATCCGCGGTGATACTGACACGTTTGCGGAGCATATCGTCGGTGAGCCGGCGGTAATACGCCGGTTCAATATCAAAATCCTATCGCGGTGCTCTTCAGTGAGTGTCGAGGTGGGCCGACAATTTTACTTTGAACAAATTAGAGTGCTCAAAGCGGGCTCAAAATGCTGCTTGAATATTTCGTGCATGGAATAATAGAATATGATCTCGGTTCTATTTTGTTGGTTTTCAGAACTCCGAGGTAATGATTAATAGGGATAACTGGGGGCATTCGTATTGCGACGTTAGAGGTGAAATTCTTGGATCGTCGCAAGACGAACATCAGCGAAAGCATTTGCCAAAGGTGTTTTCATCAATCAAGAACGAAAGTTAGAGGTTCGAAGGCGATTAGATACCGCCCTAGTTCTAACCGTAAATATGTCATCTAGCGATCCGCCGACGTTACTACAATGGCTCGGCGGGCAGCTTCCGGGAAACCAAAGATTTTGGACTCCGGGGGGAGTATGGTTGCAAAGCTGAAACTTAAAGGAATTGACGGAAGGGCACCACCAGGAGTGGAGCCTGCGGCTTAATTTGACTCAACACGGGAAATCTCACCAGGCCCGGACACCGGAAGGATTGACAGATTAACAGCTCTTTCTTGATTCGGTGGGTGGTGGTGCATGGCCGTTCTTAGTTGGTGGAGCGATTTGTCTGGTTAATTCCGGTAACGAACGAGACTCTAGCCTGCTAAATAGGCGTCGTCATTTAGGTGTGCGTGGCTCTGTCACGCAACTCACTGGCGACGTATTAAAATTCTTCTTAGAGGGACCGGCGGCTTCGAGCCGCACGAGATTGAGCAATAACAGGTCTGTGATGCCCTTAGATGTCCTGGGCCGCACGCGCGCTACACTGAAGGAATCAGCATGTTCTCCCTGGCCTAGAGGCCCGGGCAACCCGCTGAAACTCCTTCGTGCTGGGGATTGGGGTTTGCAATTATCCCCCATAAACGAGGAATTCCTAGTAAGCGCGAGTCATAAGCTCGCGTTGATTACGTCCCTGCCCTTTGTACACACCGCCCGTCGCTACTACCGATTGAATGATTTAGTGAGGTCTTCGGACCGACACGCGGTGGCTTCACGGCCGTCGGCGTTGCTGGGAAGTTGACCAAACTTGATCATTTAGAGGAAGTAAAAGTCGTAACAAGGTTTCCGTAGGGGAACCTGCGGAAGGATCATTAACGTTTCTACACAACGACCACACTCACGTGTCGGTATTGTGAATAATACGCCAAATAATCCTCTCGTCACACGCGCGAACAGACCAAGATATATTACGCCGTAAACGTATAGACAAGCCAGGGTGGCAAAAAATCTAGCAACCGCACCACCCATTGTTTTGTTTTCGGTGGTGACTGGTGTGTTCGCGCATACAAATAGCGGTTCGGAGAGTGTATGTGTGCGTGCAAGCTCTTAGACTACATAACGCTCCGTTTGTCAGTCTGCGAGTGTGTGCGTGCGCTTCACGTATTCTTCGACAATTCTCATTCTGTTATCGTTACTTATATACAACAACACTTGATAAACCATTACCCTGGACGGTGGATCACTTGGCTCGCGGGTCGATGAAGAACGCAGTTAACTGCGCGTCATAGTGTGAACTGCAGGACACATTTGAACATCGACATTTCGAACGCACATTGCGGTCCGTGGAGACACATCCAGGACCACTCCTGTCTGAGGGCCGGCTGTATAAAAACAAAAGCCACACTGCGCCCGGGCCAGCCCGGCGCGCATATGACGGTGTTTCGACACGTGTCACACACACGTGACACTTGTAGGATCCGTTTAAAAATACGAACGCGTATATACATGTGTACACACGTATACGTATATCACGGCGAACGCGTACGATACGCGCGACACTTCGTATGATGTGAGCGCTCCTTCGTACGCTGCTGTGGTATTTACGAGTGTCACTATATACACACACATAATAAGTAGGCGGACTCGACGTCCGAAGAGGCGCACCGACGTCGTCGCCGGGGCGTGTGTGTTTCCACAACACGCTCGCCACGGTGGCGTCGCCGTAGCGCTGACGGATATCGCGTCTGCCTCGTATTTTTATCGTTGGCCTCAGATCAGGGAGGATTACCCGCCGAATTTAAGCATATTAGTAAGCGGAGGAAAAGAAACTAACCAGGATTTCCTTAGTAGCGGCGAGCGAACAGGAATATAGCCCAGCACTGAATCCCGTCGTCGTGTAAATTTTTCTTCAGTAGCATTTTTAAGTAAATTGTGTCATTAATGACAAATATTTGTTCGTATAATATACCTAGCTTGCCTATAGATGAAACATATTAGAGATGAAAGAAAGATTATCAACAATGACAGTGGTGGGTAGTGGGTAGTGGGTAGTGGGTGGTGGGTAGTGGGTAGGTGCAGGTGCAGGTGCGGGTGCGGGGCGGGGGGCGGGTACGTACCGAGCGGGCGCCGAGCCGAGCCGAGCGGTGTCGCGGCGGGTGCGAGCTACGCGCCGCCGCCGCACGCGCCGCGCGACGCCAATCGTCGTTCAATTGTTTTATCTGTAATAAATAAACAATTTATACTATGTAGGTAGAGGTAGGTAGGTACCCCCACCCACCCTATCTCAATCAATTTTGTTATTCATTTAGTATTGGATTGGATGGGTGTAGGGCAGGGTGCATACCTGATGATGATATTATTACAACAGTACAGACTATGTGATAGGTATTATATGAATAGGTAAGTAGGTATATTTATTATGTTGGGTGGATACATTTTGTAGATGACAATATTACTTTAATATTACTTATTTGTATATTTATTATATTATTAGGGTTGGGTGGTGGATAATTTTTTTTGTAAATTATCATTCCTATGTAGATTTTTGATCAGATTAAACAATTGTCACTTGATACCATATTGGTTGGTACCTAATATTTCTTCTTATTGGACTTTTCCAAATTATCATTCCGATGTAGATTTTTGGTCAGACCAAACTTAATCAACTTTCCCCGATGATTTTTTTTTGATTTTTTGTCCTAATCTAGGGTGTGCCTTATGCACATACAATTTGTGTATCTACATCATGTTGGGTGGTGGATATTCTTTATTTATTTATCATTCCCATGTAGATTTTTTAATAAGACCGAACTTGATCAACTTTCCCCGATGATTTTTTTTTTGTATACCATTATAATTATTATATTTTATTATTATTTCAATGTGTACCTATATTATTAAACAATTGTCACCTAATTCCCTATTCCATCCATAATTCCCCAAATTGGTAAACATTTTATACTTACCCCGCTGAAATTTTTTTTTTCATTATTTTTGTTGTTGTCCAAAAGTAGGGTGTGTGCCCCATTTGGATACCACCATTTATGTATTATGTTGGGTGGTGGATGAATTTTTGTGAATTAGGTATCTATGATTCCCCAAATTGGTAAAGATTTTAAACTTACCCCGATGAATTTTTTTTTGTTTTTTTTTTGTCCTAATCTATGGTGTGCCTTATGCACATATATATTATTATTATTTCAATGTACAATTGTCACCTAATTAATTACCTATTCCTAATTGGTACAGTTTTTTTTACTTTCACCGATGAAATTTTTTAATTATCCATAATTCCCCAAATTGGTAAATATTTTAAACCCACCCCGATGAATTTTTTTTGTTCATAATTTTTGTTGTTTTACAAAATTAGGGTGAGTGCCCCATTTGCATGCCATTTATGTATTATGTTGGGTGGTGGATGATTCTTTTTAATTACCCATGATTCCCCAAATTGGTAAAGATTTTAAACTTACCCCGATGAATTTTTTTTTGTTTTTTTTTTGTTTTTTTTTTGTCCTAATCTATGGTGTGCCTTATGCACATATATATTATTATTATTTCAATGTACAATTGTCACCTAATTAATTCCCTATCCCTAATTGGTACAGTTTTTTTTACTTTCACCTAATTCCCCAAATTGGTAAATATTTTAAACCCACCCCGATGAATTTTTTTTGTTCATAATTTTTGTTGTTTTACAAAAGTAGGGCGAGTGCCCCATTTGCATGCCATTTATGTATTATGTTGGGTGGTGGATGATTCTTTTTAATTACCCATGATTCCCCAAATTGGTAAAGATTTTAAACTTACCCCGATGAATTTTTTTTTGTTTTTTTTTTGTTTTTTTTTTGTCCTAATCTATGGTGTGCCTTATGCACATATATATTATTATTATTTCAATGTACAATTGTCACCTAATTAATTCCCTATCCCTAATTGGTACAGTTTTTTTTACTTTCACCTAATTCCCCAAATTGGTAAATATTTTAAACCCACCCCGATGAATTTTTTTTGTTCATAATTTTTGTTGTTTTACAAAAGTAGGGCGAGTGCCCCATTTGCATGCCATTTATGTATTATGTTGGGTGGTGGATGATTCTTTTTAATTACCCATGATTCCCCAAATTGGTAAAGATTTTAAACTTACCCCGATGATTTTTTTTTTGTTTTTTTTTTTTTTTTCCTAATATCTATGGTGTGCCTTATGCACATATATTATTATTATTTCAATGTACAATTGTCACCTAATTAATTACCTATTCCTAAACAATAATATAATAATAATATTTTTTTTGTTCATAACTTTTGTTGTTTTACAAAAGTAGGGTGAGTGCCCCATTTGCAGACCACTAGGTGGATGATTTTTTTTTACACACACATATTTTTTTTTTTTTTTTTACTTGTTTTTGTTGTCACATCATAAAATAGCTACCATACTAGGGTGGGTTCACACACAGATTTTGATTAAAATGAAAAAAAATTTTTTTTTTTTTTTTTTTTTTTTTTTCATTTTTTCAATATGGCGGCGATGGAGTTTACAACGCTTGAGTTCGCGCTCAAGATCGCATATACCTCTCACAGTAAATGTGGGGGGCGACGTTTCGAGTAGAATTGTGCGCCTTTGTTGAGTAAGAGAGCGCGCACCGTGCGCGCGCGCAGCTGTGAACACAACACACATATTGTGTGTATCTCGACGACGTTCTAAGGTTAGTATGTAGTTTTACTAATATTAACATAGAACGTTGTTGGGAGTCGTGACCACAGCGGCGCGCGGCGCACACTGTGCCGCGATACGAAACAAACGCGCGCAAAAGCAGTGTTATTTTAATAATACTCTCGAAACGTCGTCTGTGTGGTGTTGTTCGATCGTCGGCGAAATCGGTCATCGAACAACAACACACAGTATGTAGTTAGAAATTTATGTAGAGTTGTGTTGTAGTAAGTAGTATTTGTAATGAATATCCGCTCGTTTAGTGTGTCTGCATATGTGGTGCGTGCGCGTGTCGTTCTTGTCTGTCAAGTTGTGTATTATATGTGTTTAAAAAAATTGAAAAATTTTTTTAAAAACGTATGGTACGTTACGGCGACATTCACCCTACGATACCCTACGGTCCACCACAGAGTACGCACACGACGGCGAGCGGGGTGTAGTTTGCAACACAACACAGTATATTTTGCAATAGTAGCGTAGTTTGTAGTATGTAGTAGTTGTATCTTGTTGATGTAGTACCGTATAGTATATATGTATAGCAATATAAATGTATACGTACGGGCATATATTTGATATACAACACCACCACACACACAAAACTAAAAGGAGGAGGAGAGGAGAGACGCAAAACTGCGTCGTCGGGGCACACATACTCTTGAGCGTGTTAGTAGCAGTAGACCAGTAGTAGTAGAAGTAGCAAACACGCGCGACCAAGAGTATATATGGTATGGCCCGATGACAAAGTATTGGCGGCCGACACACACCGACCGAAAAATCGGTTGTCGTCCCCTCGTGTGCAGCTCAGCCCGACCGGCGAGCGTCGCTCATCACACCGACATCAAGAGGTACTCTCCAATATCCGGGCTCTTGAACGATTCAGCTCATCACCGACCGTGTAAACGAAACCTACACAACACATGTCACGTCTCGGTAAATCAAGAACGTTCAACATTTGCGACAACGTCAGTTTCGCATCTTCTTAAATCGAGAACATATTCGTATATATGTTTTCTTAGATAAGATACACACGACACGACCCCGTGGCCGCGTTTAACAATCGCGTAAATCACGGGGACCGTATGTCGTCTCCCTCTCGAAGTAAATCGGGCGAAAGCCCGTATCGAAAGGGAGAGAGTTATACATAGTATGTGACGACGGTACTGCTGCTACATATAGTAGTAGTGGTAGTGTCTCACACACGACAATAGCTCCCTGGTTGATCCTGCCAGTAGTTATATGCTTGTCTCAAAGATTAAGCCATGCATGTCTCAGTGCAAGCCGTATTAAGGCGATACCGCGAATGGCTCAATATATCAGTTTTGGTTCCTTAGATCTTACTCAGTTACTTGGATAACTGTGGTAATTCTAGAGCTAATACATGCAATTAGAACTCTGACCAGTGATGGGATGAGTGCTTTTATTAGATCAAAACCAATCGACGGAGGGCCTCGCGTCCGAAGTCGTTAACTTTGATGAATCTGGATAACTTTTGCCGATCGCATGGTCCAGTACCGGCGACGCATCTTTCAAATGTCTGCCTTATCAACTTTCGATGGTAGTTTCTGCGACTACCATGGTTGTCACGGGTAACGGGGAATCAGGGTTCGATTCCGGAGAGGGAGCCTGAGAAACGGCTACCACATCCAAGGAAGGCAGCAGGCGCGCAAATTACCCACTCCCGGCACGGGGAGGTAGTGACGAAAAATAACGATACGGGACTCTTACGAGGCCTCGTAATCGGAATGAGTACACTTTAAATATTTTAACGAGGAACAATTGGAGGGCAAGTCTGGTGCCAGCAGCCGCGGTAACTCCAGCTCCAATAGCGTATACTAAAATTGTTGCGGTTAAAAAGCTCGTAGTTGCATTTGTGCGCCGCGCTGTCGGTGCACCGCATCCGCGGTGATACTGACACGTTTGCGGAGCATATCGTCGGTGAGCCGGCGGTAATACGCCGGTTCAATATCAAAATCCTATCGCGGTGCTCTTCAGTGAGTGTCGAGGTGGGCCGACAATTTTACTTTGAACAAATTAGAGTGCTCAAAGCGGGCTCAAAATGCTGCTTGAATATTTCGTGCATGGAATAATAGAATATGATCTCGGTTCTATTTTGTTGGTTTTCAGAACTCCGAGGTAATGATTAATAGGGATAACTGGGGGCATTCGTATTGCGACGTTAGAGGTGAAATTCTTGGATCGTCGCAAGACGAACATCAGCGAAAGCATTTGCCAAAGGTGTTTTCATCAATCAAGAACGAAAGTTAGAGGTTCGAAGGCGATTAGATACCGCCCTAGTTCTAACCGTAAATATGTCATCTAGCGATCCGCCGACGTTACTACAATGGCTCGGCGGGCAGCTTCCGGGAAACCAAAGATTTTGGACTCCGGGGGGAGTATGGTTGCAAAGCTGAAACTTAAAGGAATTGACGGAAGGGCACCACCAGGAGTGGAGCCTGCGGCTTAATTTGACTCAACACGGGAAATCTCACCAGGCCCGGACACCGGAAGGATTGACAGATTAACAGCTCTTTCTTGATTCGGTGGGTGGTGGTGCATGGCCGTTCTTAGTTGGTGGAGCGATTTGTCTGGTTAATTCCGGTAACGAACGAGACTCTAGCCTGCTAAATAGGCGTCGTCATTTAGGTGTGCGTGGCTCTGTCACGCAACTCACTGGCGACGTATTAAAATTCTTCTTAGAGGGACCGGCGGCTTCGAGCCGCACGAGATTGAGCAATAACAGGTCTGTGATGCCCTTAGATGTCCTGGGCCGCACGCGCGCTACACTGAAGGAATCAGCATGTTCTCCCTGGCCTAGAGGCCCGGGCAACCCGCTGAAACTCCTTCGTGCTGGGGATTGGGGTTTGCAATTATCCCCCATAAACGAGGAATTCCTAGTAAGCGCGAGTCATAAGCTCGCGTTGATTACGTCCCTGCCCTTTGTACACACCGCCCGTCGCTACTACCGATTGAATGATTTAGTGAGGTCTTCGGACCGACACGCGGTGGCTTCACGGCCGTCGGCGTTGCTGGGAAGTTGACCAAACTTGATCATTTAGAGGAAGTAAAAGTCGTAACAAGGTTTCCGTAGGGGAACCTGCGGAAGGATCATTAACGTTTCTACACAACGACCACACTCACGTGTCGGTATTGTGAATAATACGCCAAATAATCCTCTCGTCACACGCGCGAACAGACCAAGATATATTACGCCGTAAACGTATAGACAAGCCAGGGTGGCAAAAAATCTAGCAACCGCACCACCCATTGTTTTGTTTTCGGTGGTGACTGGTGTGTTCGCGCATACAAATAGCGGTTCGGAGAGTGTATGTGTGCGTGCAAGCTCTTAGACTACATAACGCTCCGTTTGTCAGTCTGCGAGTGTGTGCGTGCGCTTCACGTATTCTTCGACAATTCTCATTCTGTTATCGTTACTTATATACAACAACACTTGATAAACCATTACCCTGGACGGTGGATCACTTGGCTCGCGGGTCGATGAAGAACGCAGTTAACTGCGCGTCATAGTGTGAACTGCAGGACACATTTGAACATCGACATTTCGAACGCACATTGCGGTCCGTGGAGACACATCCAGGACCACTCCTGTCTGAGGGCCGGCTGTATAAAAACAAAAGCCACACTGCGCCCGGGCCAGCCCGGCGCGCATATGACGGTGTTTCGACACGTGTCACACACACGTGACACTTGTAGGATCCGTTTAAAAATACGAACGCGTATATACATGTGTACACACGTATACGTATATCACGGCGAACGCGTACGATACGCGCGACACTTCGTATGATGTGAGCGCTCCTTCGTACGCTGCTGTGGTATTTACGAGTGTCACTATATACACACACATAATAAGTAGGCGGACTCGACGTCCGAAGAGGCGCACCGACGTCGTCGCCGGGGCGTGTGTGTTTCCACAACACGCTCGCCACGGTGGCGTCGCCGTAGCGCTGACGGATATCGCGTCTGCCTCGTATTTTTATCGTTGGCCTCAGATCAGGGAGGATTACCCGCCGAATTTAAGCATATTAGTAAGCGGAGGAAAAGAAACTAACCAGGATTTCCTTAGTAGCGGCGAGCGAACAGGAATATAGCCCAGCACTGAATCCCGTCGTTCTTACGACGACGGGACATGTGGTGTTCGGGAGGTTCCGCTTTCTCGTCGTCGTGACTCCTGTCCAAGTTCGTCTTGAACGGGGCCGTTTTCCCGTAGAGGGTGCCAGGCCCGTAGCGACGGAGGACGGCGGCGAGAGGGACTCTCCTCAGAGTCGGGTTGCTTGAGAGTGCAGCCCTAAGTGGGTGGTAAACTCCATCTAAGGCTAAATA
>LR990507.1:5930064-5960064 GCA_905147785.2 Thyatira batis
CGACCGCCGTGTGGGCCTGTTCATCGGCGGCCATGTCGTCTGGAAGAAGTCCACCATGGGATGTCCACAGGGATCCGTGCTGGGACCCACGCTGTGGAACCTACTCATGGACGACCTGCTGCGATTGCCAGTACCTGAAAATACCTCGCTGACTGCATACGCAGATGACGTCACGATTCTCATCGAGTCACAGTCCCGGGCGGAAATCGAACGCACGGCTGAGGCAACATTAGCCTTGGTGTCAGAGTGGGGGGTCCGAAACCGACTGGAATTCTCCGCCGCGAAGTCTGAAAATACGACTTACAGAGGGAGGTTCCAGAGACCCCCTACCATCAAGATGGGCTGTGGCACGATAAGAAACGTGACCGAGCCGACGGTTCTGGGGGTGGTTCTCGACGCGGGTCTGTCGTTCGCGCGACATGCGTCATCGATCGGGGAGAGGGCGGCGAACGGCTTCGGTAAGGTGTCGCGGGTGTCGGCCTCCTCTTGGGGGATCAGATACCGAGGTTTGCGACTGTTGTACCGGGGCATCTACGCCGCCACGATCACGTATGCCGCGCCAGTATGGTATAGGCGTGTGTCTTTCCACGTTGTCCGTAGTTCGCTGCTGAGGACTCAGCGGCCGGCGCTGATATTGCTGACGAAGGCTTACCGTTCCACGAGTTCGGCCGCTTTGCCTGTATTGGCCGGTGAATTGCCGGCAGACCTAGAGGTCCTAGCTGCGGGGGAGGCGGGCGAGGCGCGTAAGGGGTGCCCCAGCAGGGAGTTTAAGTCCCGTAAGGAAGGCATCAGGTCGGCTGTCATCGCTCTATGGCAGGAACGCTGGGAGACGGAACAGAAAGGCAGAGAGTTATACCGCTTCTTCCCGGACGTCAGGTGGCGTCTGGCGGCCACTTGGGTCGAACCAGACTACGTGACTTCACAGCTACTCACGGGGCATGGATGTTTTAGAAAGAGACTGTATGACATGGCACTGGGCGACACGGGGGCCTGTGAATGTGGTATGGCAGACGAGGACCGTGATCATGTTTTATGGAGCTGCTCATTGTATGAGAGTGAAAGGCGCGAGATGATGGACGGTTTGGACAGAACGGACGAGGAGGGACCGGTCTATCACCTAGACCTGGTCCGCACCGAGGCGAACTTCGCGAGGCTGCGGCGCTTCGCATACGAGTGGCACCGCAAGCGGAGCATCTACAGATAGGCCAGAAAGCGGAAAGATTACCCACATGGACAGCAAAACCGACGACGGAGTACATCCATGTGGTGTCCTAAGCTATTCAGCTAGGAAGGAAAAAGATCCGAGTCGCGCACCTCCATTCGGGGTGTTAGCAGGGGACATATTAGTGTGGTAAAAACCCGTTCGCGGGCGATTCCACACTTGTAGGGGTAAAGCCAGGTACTTGGGGTAATGCTCGTGTACCGGTGATCCCCACGATTCGGCTTGTATAACCGCAAGGTTGGTCAGGCCATGGGCTGGCAGGTGGGTTTGTCCCTATCTACTCGGGCGAGGCGCAGAGACCACGCGGAAGAAGGACGAGATGGAGGGGTTCATCCTGAGCCACGGGCTGCAGATCCACAATGTGGAAGGGCAACCGTCCACATTCTGCAGCCCGAATGGGGAGTCTAACGTGGACCTTACACTGAGCACGAGGGCGGCACCAAACATCCGGCGATGGACGGTGCACGAGGCAGCAGTCGATAGCGATCACAGACTGATTACCTTTGACGCAGACCCCCAGGCCTCTCCGCGCCACAGAGCGCCGTCGGCGGGCGAAGAGCCGAGGTGCTTTCGGGACCGGGGGGTGGATTGGGATCGCTTCTGTTCCGTTCTTCAACGTAGATTGGGTAGGTTGAGGACGGGGCTGCCGGCGGGGTTGCTGAGCGAACAATATACGGACATACTGACAGACACTTCTCTCAAATGTTTAGGGACAAAAGGTAAGAGGAAGAACGTTTCAGGATTCGAATGGTGGAGCCCTGAACTGGACCGACTACGTCGGGCGTACAGCAGGGCTAGGCGTAAATGGCAGAATTCCAGGAAGAACGGCGGGCAGCGTGAGGTGGATCTTCGTGAAGAATACCACAGGCTGCGTGCGGGATATAGAAGGGCGATGCAGGAAGCGGAGAGCAAATTTAACCGGGACATCGCAGAGTCCGGCAACGCTGATCCGTGGGGGCTGGCATACAGGGTGGCCAGTGGACGCCAGCGTGCACCGTCCAATGTGACTAACGCCGTTAAACTGTTGGCAGGCTTTGCGGACGACGTTGACGGCTCGGCGGCTGGACTGCTGAAGGCGCTGTGTCCAGACGACGACCCGTCGAATGACACACCGTACCATTTTCAGGTAAGAATCGCGGCAGCCTGCGTACCAGCAGGCTCGGACGCGCTCCCTGTATCGCGTGAGGCGCTGGGGGCCATCGTTAAGGACCTGCCGAACACCGCGCCGGGAATAGACGGGATAACTGGTAAGATAGTGAAGCGGGCATGGAAGGCGGGCGCGGCAGAGTTGACGTATGTTATGGGGAAATGCGTGCAAGAGGGGGTTTTCCCCAAGGTATGGAAGACGGGACGGCTGGTCGTCCTGCCAAAGGGAAATGACAGACCGCTCTCCGACCCAAAGGCGTATCGGCCAGTTACACTGTTATCGGTGCTGGGGAAAGTTCTCGAGAGGGTGATGCTCTGGTGCGCCCCTGCGTTGCAGCGCGGCGTCTCCGATCATCAGCATGGCTTCTCAAAGGGTAAGTCGACAGTCACTGCGCTCGGCAGTATCATAGAGACGGTGCAGGGCTCGGCGGCGAAATACGTGCAAGCAATCTTTTTGGACATTTCAGGGGCCTTCGACAACGCGTGGTGGCCGATGATCTTGGTCAAGGCGAAACGTGGTGGCTGCCCACCAAACATCTACAGGATGTTGGTGGACTACTTCACCGACCGCCGTGTGGGCCTGTTCATCGGCGGCCATGTCGTCTGGAAGAAGTCCACCATGGGATGTCCACAGGGATCCGTGCTGGGACCCACGCTGTGGAACCTACTCATGGACGACCTGCTGCGATTGCCAGTACCTGAAAATACCTCGCTGACTGCATACGCAGATGACGTCACGATTCTCATCGAGTCACAGTCCCGGGCGGAAATCGAACGCACGGCTGAGGCAACATTAGCCTTGGTGTCAGAGTGGGGGGTCCGAAACCGACTGGAATTCTCCGCCGCGAAGTCTGAAAATACGACTTACAGAGGGAGGTTCCAGAGACCCCCTACCATCAAGATGGGCTGTGGCACGATAAGAAACGTGACCGAGCCGACGGTTCTGGGGGTGGTTCTCGACGCGGGTCTGTCGTTCGCGCGACATGCGTCATCGATCGGGGAGAGGGCGGCGAACGGCTTCGGTAAGGTGTCGCGGGTGTCGGCCTCCTCTTGGGGGATCAGATACCGAGGTTTGCGACTGTTGTACCGGGGCATCTACGCCGCCACGATCACGTATGCCGCGCCAGTATGGTATAGGCGTGTGTCTTTCCACGTTGTCCGTAGTTCGCTGCTGAGGACTCAGCGGCCGGCGCTGATATTGCTGACGAAGGCTTACCGTTCCACGAGTTCGGCCGCTTTGCCTGTATTGGCCGGTGAATTGCCGGCAGACCTAGAGGTCCTAGCTGCGGGGGAGGCGGGCGAGGCGCGTAAGGGGTGCCCCAGCAGGGAGTTTAAGTCCCGTAAGGAAGGCATCAGGTCGGCTGTCATCGCTCTATGGCAGGAACGCTGGGAGACGGAACAGAAAGGCAGAGAGTTATACCGCTTCTTCCCGGACGTCAGGTGGCGTCTGGCGGCCACTTGGGTCGAACCAGACTACGTGACTTCACAGCTACTCACGGGGCATGGATGTTTTAGAAAGAGACTGTATGACATGGCACTGGGCGACACGGGGGCCTGTGAATGTGGTATGGCAGACGAGGACCGTGATCATGTTTTATGGAGCTGCTCATTGTATGAGAGTGAAAGGCGCGAGATGATGGACGGTTTGGACAGAACGGACGAGGAGGGACCGGTCTATCACCTAGACCTGGTCCGCACCGAGGCGAACTTCGCGAGGCTGCGGCGCTTCGCATACGAGTGGCACCGCAAGCGGAGCATCTACAGATAGGCCAGAAAGCGGAAAGATTACCCACATGGACAGCAAAACCGACGACGGAGTACATCCATGTGGTGTCCTAAGCTATTCAGCTAGGAAGGAAAAAGATCCGAGTCGCGCACCTCCATTCGGGGTGTTAGCAGGGGACATATTAGTGTGGTAAAAACCCGTTCGCGGGCGATTCCACACTTGTAGGGGTAAAGCCAGGTACTTGGGGTAATGCTCGTGTACCGGTGATCCCCACGATTCGGCTTGTATAACCGCAAGGTTGGTCAGGCCATGGGCTGGCAGGTGGGTTTGTCCCTATCTACTATCTAGCGAAACCACAGCCAAGGGAACGGGCTTGGGAGAATCAGCGGGGAAAGAAGACCCTGTTGAGCTTGACTCTAGTCTGGCATTGTAAGGAGACATGAGAGGTGTAGCATAAGTGGGAGATGGTTCGCCATCGACGCTGAAAAACCACTACTTTCATTGTTTCATTACTTACTCGGTTGGGCGGAAGCGGTGCGCGGTCGATTATATCGGCGAGCGCACGGTGTTTCGTTCCAAGCGTGCAGAGTGGCGACGTGGCGGCAACGCTCGTCGCCGTACAACTCCCGCGTGATCCGGTTCGAGGACACTGCCAGGCGGGGAGTTTGACTGGGGCGGTACATCTGTCAAAGAATAACGCAGGTGTCCTAAGGCCAGCTCAGCGAGGACAGAAACCTCGCGTGGAGCAAAAGGGCAAAAGCTGGCTTGATCCAGATGTTCAGTACGCATAGGGACTGCGAAAGCACGGCCTATCGATCCTTTAGTATAAAGAGTTTTTAGCAAGAGGTGCCAGAAAAGTTACCACAGGGATAACTGGCTTGTGGCAGCCAAGCGTTCATAGCGACGTTGCTTTTTGATCCTTCGATGTCGGCTCTTCCTATCATTGCGAAGCAAAATTCGCCAAGCGTTGGATTGTTCACCCATCAAAAGGGAACGTGAGCTGGGTTTAGACCGTCGTGAGACAGGTTAGTTTTACCCTACTGATGGCTTGTCGTTGCGATAGTAATACTGCTCAGTACGAGAGGAACCGCAGTTTCGGACATTTGGTTCATGCACTCGGCCGAGCGGCCGGTGGTGCGAAGCTACCATCCGCGGGATTATGCCTGAACGCCTCTAAGGCCGAAGCCAGCCTAGCCGAATCCGGCAAGGATATGCTCACTGTGGAGCCCCGAGAGTCGGGAGGCTCTAAACAATGTGACTTTACTAGTCGCGCTTCACATCGTGAGGTGCGACGTCGAAGCCCATTTGGACCACGGAGATCGGTGCGGTCGGTTTAACACGTGCATCACGGCTCCGAAGGTTCGAATTTACCTCAGTTCGATGTCGGGGCTCGGAATAGTCTGTAGACGACTTCCGTTCCTGGCGGGGTGTTGTGCTCGGTAGAGCAGCGTCGTGCTGCGATCTGTTGAGACTCAGCCCTACGCCAGGTGATTCGTCCGAGGACGATGACACTACTAAAGTGGACTACACACACGATGGACAAGTTAGTTGTCCGTTGTGTGTGTGGTCCTTTTTTTTTGAATTTTTTTTCAATACCCGTACTAATACTATATAATTGACATTTCTACTATCTGTGGCGTCGTCCCAGTGGACGGTTCCAACGAAAATTTCATCGAAACATGCTACACCCGCGGCGGGTGTGGCATTTTTTTTCAACAAAATTTTCAATACACGACCTCACCGAGTGTAACAAATCTCCCGAATTTAATCGGAAAATTTTCACCCTTTTCCGGTGAGCCGGTCGACCTTGGCATTAATTGACACAAAATAAAAAAAAATAAACACTATATAATAATAAATAAATAATAGAAACGAAACATGCTAAAACTTAATTAATAAACGCCTATTATTGCCCACATTTATCTGAAACAGAGTGTATGTATGTGTGTGTGCCCACATGCTACCTACAGTTACTACAACTATACAAAGTGTTTTCTTTATTATTATTGTTGTTAAGTCCTTGCTCATTCTAAAAGAAATATAAGGTAGACTAATATTGTTTCTACCAACTTTATTTGTAACCACCCTCACGTCTTGGAGAAAAAGACATTGTCCAGTAGGTACGTCTTCAAGATAGCTGTCTGTCAGCCTTTGGAATCCATAGAGAACACTCGTGCGCTTACATTGTTCTCCTATATTCTCCCATGAACGTTTTATGGACATATATTTTACTATAATTCACCGTGTGAATTGTGTGTGATCGTGAAGATCAGCAGCTACTAAAGGTTTTGGATGAAGACAAGATCAAGAATTCATCATACCACGTTGGCACCGGAGGCAGAAGCAAATCAGGTTGGTGGTTTCATTATTAGTTTACCAAATTTCAATGAGCAAGGCTTAAAAAGAATATCTAACGGTCCTTCAAATTTAATCAGCACCTAGAATACAACGCCACAATTATTATTATTATTTTCTTGTGTCATTATTGTCTGTCATTGTCATTTTCATCTGACAAATATTTTTCGTATATAATTATATAATATGGATTGCTTATAGATTCAACATATTACGAGATACGACGCTTTAAATGTAGTTATTTTACTTTTACAGTAAAGGTGACTTTACATTTTGTTATTTTCAATTAATTTTATTTCATAATGGCCTAATATTGCCCATTTTTTTTCAAATTAATTTTTAATACACGACCTCACCGAGTTTATCTAATGCGCCGAATTTAATCGGAAAATTTTCACCCTTTTCCGGTGAGCCGAGCGAGACGCCAAACAGTTTATGATCTGCCCAAATACCTATATTATTAGATACCTTACTAGAAAACGTGTAATCCATCCATAAAAGGTACGTACATACATATGTACGTACTTAGTTAGATATAACAGTAAACGAAAAAAAAAAAAAAAAAAGCATAGTAAACAAAATAATAGAAGTCTGCATGAGGTGGGCAATATACGCAATAATAATAATAAAAACAAGCACAACATGGTGAAAGAAAAGACTACATCGCTACTTTAGAAGACTTATTTCTATGCCTACAATTGGTCAATTCATATAGTATTCATATTTATGGATGCTGATAAGCAATAACGTGTTAACACTCTCATGAACTTGATTTTGAGAAAATGACGTAAGATTATAATGTCTCTAAAGTAAGACACTATAAGCTAGTTACGACTTTTTTGTATGATATAAATATGTAAATTTTTCTTCAGTAGCATTTTTAAGTAAATTGTGTCATTAATGACAAATATTTGTTCGTATAATATACCTAGCTTGCCTATAGATGAAACATATTAGAGATGAAAGAAAGATTATCAACAATGACAGTGGTGGGTAGTGGGTAGTGGGTAGTGGGTGGTGGGTAGTGGGTAGGTGCAGGTGCAGGTGCGGGTGCGGGGCGGGGGGCGGGTACGTACCGAGCGGGCGCCGAGCCGAGCCGAGCGGTGTCGCGGCGGGTGCGAGCTACGCGCCGCCGCCGCACGCGCCGCGCGACGCCAATCGTCGTTCAATTGTTTTATCTGTAATAAATAAACAATTTATACTATGTAGGTAGAGGTAGGTAGGTACCCCCACCCACCCTATCTCAATCAATTTTGTTATTCATTTAGTATTGGATTGGATGGGTGTAGGGCAGGGTGCATACCTGATGATGATATTATTACAACAGTACAGACTATGTGATAGGTATTATATGAATAGGTAAGTAGGTATATTTATTATGTTGGGTGGATACATTTTGTAGATGACAATATTACTTTAATATTACTTATTTGTATATTTATTATATTATTAGGGTTGGGTGGTGGATAATTTTTTTTGTAAATTATCATTCCTATGTAGATTTTTGATCAGATTAAACAATTGTCACTTGATACCATATTGGTTGGTACCTAATATTTCTTCTTATTGGACTTTTCCAAATTATCATTCCGATGTAGATTTTTGGTCAGACCAAACTTAATCAACTTTCCCCGATGATTTTTTTTTTATTTTTTGTCCTAATCTAGGGTGTGCCTTATGCACATACAATTTGTGTATCTACATCATGTTGGGTGGTGGATATTCTTTATTTATTTATCATTCCCATGTAGATTTTTTAATAAGACCGAACTTGATCAACTTTCCCCGATGATTTTTTTTTTGTATACCATTATAATTATTATATTTTATTATTATTTCAATGTGTACCTATATTATTAAACAATTGTCACCTAATTCCCTATTCCATCCATAATTCCCCAAATTGGTAAACATTTTATACTTACCCCGCTGAAATTTTTTTTTTCATTATTTTTGTTGTTGTCCAAAAGTAGGGTGTGTGCCCCATTTGGATACCACCATTTATGTATTATGTTGGATGGTGGATGAATTTTTGTGAATTAGGTATCTATGATTCCCCAAATTGGTAAAGATTTTAAACTTACCCCGATGAATTTTTTTTTGTTTTTTTTTTTTCCTAATCTATGGTGTGCCTTATGCACATATATATTATTATTATTTCAATGTACAATTGTCACCTAATTAATTACCTATTCCTAATTGGTACAGTTTTTTTTACTTTCACCGATGAAATTTTTTAATTATCCATAATTCCCCAAATTGGTAAATATTTTAAACCCACCCCGATGAATTTTTTTTGTTCATAATTTTTGTTGTTTTACAAAATTAGGGTGAGTGCCCCATTTGCATGCCATTTATGTATTATGTTGGGTGGTGGATGATTCTTTTTAATTACCCATGATTCCCCAAATTGGTAAAGATTTTAAACTTACCCCGATGAATTTTTTTTTGTTTTTTTTTTGTTTTTTTTTTGTTTTTTTTTTGTCCTAATCTATGGTGTGCCTTATGCACATATATATTATTATTATTTCAATGTACAATTGTCACCTAATTAATTCCCTATCCCTAATTGGTACAGTTTTTTTTACTTTCACCTAATTCCCCAAATTGGTAAATATTTTAAACCCACCCCGATGAATTTTTTTTGTTCATAATTTTTGTTGTTTTACAAAAGTAGGGCGAGTGCCCCATTTGCATGCCATTTATGTATTATGTTGGGTGGTGGATGATTCTTTTTAATTACCCATGATTCCCCAAATTGGTAAAGATTTTAAACTTACCCCGATGAATTTTTTTTTGTTTTTTTTTTGTTTTTTTTTTGTCCTAATCTATGGTGTGCCTTATGCACATATATATTATTATTATTTCAATGTACAATTGTCACCTAATTAATTCCCTATCCCTAATTGGTACAGTTTTTTTTACTTTCACCTAATTCCCCAAATTGGTAAATATTTTAAACCCACCCCGATGAATTTTTTTTGTTCATAATTTTTGTTGTTTTACAAAAGTAGGGCGAGTGCCCCATTTGCATGCCATTTATGTATTATGTTGGGTGGTGGATGATTCTTTTTAATTACCCATGATTCCCCAAATTGGTAAAGATTTTAAACTTACCCCGATGATTTTTTTTTTGTTTTTTTTTTTTTTGTCCTAATATCTATGGTGTGCCTTATGCACATATATTATTATTATTTCAATGTACAATTGTCACCTAATTAATTACCTATTCCTAAACAATAATATAATAATAATATTTTTTTTGTTCATAACTTTTGTTGTTTTACAAAAGTAGGGTGAGTGCCCCATTTGCAGACCACTAGGTGGATGATTTTTTTTTACACACACATATTTTTTTTTTTTTTTTTTTCTTGTTTTTGTTGTCACATCATAAAATAGCTACCATACTAGGGTGGGTTCACACACAGATTTTGATTAAAATGAAAAAAAATTTTTTTTTTTTTTTTTTTTTTTTTTTTTTTTTTCCAATATGGCGGCGATGGAGTTTACAACGCTTGAGTTCGCGCTCAAGATCGCATATACCTCTCACAGTAAATGTGAGGGGCGACGTTTCGAGTAGAATTGTGCGCCTTTGTTGAGTAAGAGAGCGCACACCGTGCGCGCGCGCAGCTGTGAACACAACACACATATTGTGTGTATCTCGACGACGTTCTAAGGTTAGTATGTAGTTTTACTAATATTAACATAGAACGTTGTTGGGAGTCGTGACCACAGCGGCGCGCGGCGCACACTGTGCCGCGATACGAAACAAACGCGCGCAAAAGCAGTGTTATTTTAATAATACTCTCGAAACGTCGTCTGTGTGGTGTTGTTCGATCGTCGGCGAAATCGGTCATCGAACAACAACACACAGTATGTAGTTAGAAATTTATGTAGAGTTGTGTTGTAGTAAGTAGTATTTGTAATGAATATCCGCTCGTTTAGTGTGTCTGCATATGTGGTGCGTGCGCGTGTCGTTCTTGTCTGTCAAGTTGTGTATTATATGTGTTTAAAAAAATTGAAAAATTTTTTTAAAAACGTATGGTACGTTACGGCGACATTCACCCTACGATACCCTACGGTCCACCACAGAGTACGCACACGACGGCGAGCGGGGTGTAGTTTGCAACACAACACAGTATATTTTGCAATAGTAGCGTAGTTTGTAGTATGTAGTAGTTGTATCTTGTTGATGTAGCACCGTATAGTATATATGTATAGCAATATAAATGTATACGTACGGGCATATATTTGATATACAACACCACCACACACACAAAACTAAAAGGAGGAGGAGAGGAGAGACGCAAAACTGCGTCGTCGGGGCACACATACTCTTGAGCGTGTTAGTAGCAGTAGACCAGTAGTAGTAGAAGTAGCAAACACGCGCGACCAAGAGTATATATGGTATGGCCCGATGACAAAGTATTGGCGGCCGACACACACCGACCGAAAAATCGGTTGTCGTCCCCTCGTGTGCAGCTCAGCCCGACCGGCGAGCGTCGCTCATCACACCGACATCAAGAGGTACTCTCCAATATCCGGGCTCTTGAACGATTCAGCTCATCACCGACCGTGTAAACGAAACCTACACAACACATGTCACGTCTCGGTAAATCAAGAACGTTCAACATTTGCGACAACGTCAGTTTCGCATCTTCTTAAATCGAGAACATATTCGTATATATGTTTTCTTAGATAAGATACACACGACACGACCCCGTGGCCGCGTTTAACAATCGCGTAAATCACGGGGACCGTATGTCGTCTCCCTCTCGAAGTAAATCGGGCGAAAGCCCGTATCGAAAGGGAGAGAGTTATACATAGTATGTGACGACGGTACTGCTGCTACATATAGTAGTAGTGGTAGTGTCTCACACACGACAATAGCTCCCTGGTTGATCCTGCCAGTAGTTATATGCTTGTCTCAAAGATTAAGCCATGCATGTCTCAGTGCAAGCCGTATTAAGGCGATACCGCGAATGGCTCAATATATCAGTTTTGGTTCCTTAGATCTTACTCAGTTACTTGGATAACTGTGGTAATTCTAGAGCTAATACATGCAATTAGAACTCTGACCAGTGATGGGATGAGTGCTTTTATTAGATCAAAACCAATCGACGGAGGGCCTCGCGTCCGAAGTCGTTAACTTTGATGAATCTGGATAACTTTTGCCGATCGCATGGTCCAGTACCGGCGACGCATCTTTCAAATGTCTGCCTTATCAACTTTCGATGGTAGTTTCTGCGACTACCATGGTTGTCACGGGTAACGGGGAATCAGGGTTCGATTCCGGAGAGGGAGCCTGAGAAACGGCTACCACATCCAAGGAAGGCAGCAGGCGCGCAAATTACCCACTCCCGGCACGGGGAGGTAGTGACGAAAAATAACGATACGGGACTCTTACGAGGCCTCGTAATCGGAATGAGTACACTTTAAATATTTTAACGAGGAACAATTGGAGGGCAAGTCTGGTGCCAGCAGCCGCGGTAACTCCAGCTCCAATAGCGTATACTAAAATTGTTGCGGTTAAAAAGCTCGTAGTTGCATTTGTGCGCCGCGCTGTCGGTGCACCGCATCCGCGGTGATACTGACACGTTTGCGGAGCATATCGTCGGTGAGCCGGCGGTAATACGCCGGTTCAATATCAAAATCCTATCGCGGTGCTCTTCAGTGAGTGTCGAGGTGGGCCGACAATTTTACTTTGAACAAATTAGAGTGCTCAAAGCGGGCTCAAAATGCTGCTTGAATATTTCGTGCATGGAATAATAGAATATGATCTCGGTTCTATTTTGTTGGTTTTCAGAACTCCGAGGTAATGATTAATAGGGATAACTGGGGGCATTCGTATTGCGACGTTAGAGGTGAAATTCTTGGATCGTCGCAAGACGAACATCAGCGAAAGCATTTGCCAAAGGTGTTTTCATCAATCAAGAACGAAAGTTAGAGGTTCGAAGGCGATTAGATACCGCCCTAGTTCTAACCGTAAATATGTCATCTAGCGATCCGCCGACGTTACTACAATGGCTCGGCGGGCAGCTTCCGGGAAACCAAAGATTTTGGACTCCGGGGGGAGTATGGTTGCAAAGCTGAAACTTAAAGGAATTGACGGAAGGGCACCACCAGGAGTGGAGCCTGCGGCTTAATTTGACTCAACACGGGAAATCTCACCAGGCCCGGACACCGGAAGGATTGACAGATTAACAGCTCTTTCTTGATTCGGTGGGTGGTGGTGAAATTTTTTTTCATTTTAATCAAAATCTGTGTGTGAACCCACCCTAGTATGGTAGCTATTTTATGATGTGACAACAAAAACAAGTAAAAAAAAAAAAAAAAATATGTGTGTGTAAAAAAAAATCATCCACCTAGTGGTCTGCAAATGGGGCACTCACCCTACTTTTGTAAAACAACAAAAGTTATGAACAAAAAAAATATTATTATTATATTATTGTTTAGGAATAGGTAATTAATTAGGTGACAATTGTACATTGAAATAATAATAATATATGTGCATAAGGCACACCATAGATATTAGGACAAAAAAAAAAAAAACAAAAAAAAAATCATCGGGGTAAGTTTAAAATCTTTACCAATTTGGGGAATCATGGGTAATTAAAAAGAATCATCCACCACCCAACATAATACATAAATGGCATGCAAATGGGGCACTCGCCCTACTTTTGTAAAACAACAAAAATTATGAACAAAAAAAATTCATCGGGGTGGGTTTAAAATATTTACCAATTTGGGGAATTAGGTGAAAGTAAAAAAAACTGTACCAATTAGGGATAGGGAATTAATTAGGTGACAATTGTACATTGAAATAATAATAATATATATGTGCATAAGGCACACCATAGATTAGGACAAAAAAAAAACAAAAAAAAAACAAAAAAAAATTCATCGGGGTAAGTTTAAAATCTTTACCAATTTGGGGAATCATGGGTAATTAAAAAGAATCATCCACCACCCAACATAATACATAAATGGCATGCAAATGGGGCACTCGCCCTACTTTTGTAAAACAACAAAAATTATGAACAAAAAAAATTCATCGGGGTGGGTTTAAAATATTTACCAATTTGGGGAATTAGGTGAAAGTAAAAAAAACTGTACCAATTAGGGATAGGGAATTAATTAGGTGACAATTGTACATTGAAATAATAATAATATATATGTGCATAAGGCACACCATAGATTAGGACAAAAAAAAAACAAAAAAAAAACAAAAAAAAATTCATCGGGGTAAGTTTAAAATCTTTACCAATTTGGGGAATCATGGGTAATTAAAAAGAATCATCCACCACCCAACATAATACATAAATGGCATGCAAATGGGGCACTCACCCTAATTTTGTAAAACAACAAAAATTATGAACAAAAAAAATTCATCGGGGTGGGTTTAAAATATTTACCAATTTGGGGAATTATGGATAATTAAAAAATTTCATCGGTGAAAGTAAAAAAAACTGTACCAATTAGGAATAGGTAATTAATTAGGTGACAATTGTACATTGAAATAATAATAATATATATGTGCATAAGGCACACCATAGATTAGGACAAAAAAAAAACAAAAAAAAATTCATCGGGGTAAGTTTAAAATCTTTACCAATTTGGGGAATCATAGATACCTAATTCACAAAAATTCATCCACCACCCAACATAATACATAAATGGTGGTATCCAAATGGGGCACACACCCTACTTTTGGACAACAACAAAAATAATGAAAAAAAAAATTTCAGCGGGGTAAGTATAAAATGTTTACCAATTTGGGGAATTATGGATGGAATAGGGAATTAGGTGACAATTGTTTAATAATATAGGTACACATTGAAATAATAATAAAATATAATAATTATAATGGTATACAAAAAAAAAATCATCGGGGAAAGTTGATCAAGTTCGGTCTTATTAAAAAATCTACATGGGAATGATAAATAAATAAAGAATATCCACCACCCAACATGATGTAGATACACAAATTGTATGTGCATAAGGCACACCCTAGATTAGGACAAAAAATAAAAAAAAAATCATCGGGGAAAGTTGATTAAGTTTGGTCTGACCAAAAATCTACATCGGAATGATAATTTGGAAAAGTCCAATAAGAAGAAATATTAGGTACCAACCAATATGGTATCAAGTGACAATTGTTTAATCTGATCAAAAATCTACATAGGAATGATAATTTACAAAAAAAATTATCCACCACCCAACCCTAATAATATAATAAATATACAAATAAGTAATATTAAAGTAATATTGTCATCTACAAAATGTATCCACCCAACATAATAAATATACCTACTTACCTATTCATATAATACCTATCACATAGTCTGTACTGTTGTAATAATATCATCATCAGGTATGCACCCTGCCCTACACCCATCCAATCCAATACTAAATGAATAACAAAATTGATTGAGATAGGGTGGGTGGGGGTACCTACCTACCTCTACCTACATAGTATAAATTGTTTATTTATTACAGATAAAACAATTGAACGACGATTGGCGTCGCGCGGCGCGTGCGGCGGCGGCGCGTAGCTCGCACCCGCCGCGACACCGCTCGGCTCGGCTCGGCGCCCGCTCGGTACGTACCCGCCCCCCGCCCCGCACCCGCACCTGCACCTGCACCTACCCACTACCCACCACCCACTACCCACTACCCACTACCCACCACTGTCATTGTTGATAATCTTTCTTTCATCTCTAATATGTTTCATCTATAGGCAAGCTAGGTATATTATACGAACAAATATTTGTCATTAATGACACAATTTACTTAAAAATGCTACTGAAGAAAAATTTACATATTTATATCATACAAAAAAGTCGTAACTAGCTTATAGTGTCTTACTTTAGAGACATTATAATCTTACGTCATTTTCTCAAAATCAAGTTCATGAGAGTGTTAACACGTTATTGCTTATCAGCATCCATAAATATGAATACTATATGAATTGACCAATTGTAGGCATAGAAATAAGTCTTCTAAAGTAGCGATGTAGTCTTTTCTTTCACCATGTTGTGCTTGTTTTTATTATTATTATTGCGTATATTGCCCACCTCATGCAGACTTCTATTATTTTGTTTACTATGCTTTTTTTTTTTTTTTTTTTGTTTACTGTTTTATCCAACTAAGTACGTACATATGTATGTACGTACCTTTTTTGGATGGATTACACGTTTTCTAGTAAGGTATCTAATAATATAGGTATTTGGGCAGATCATAAACTGTTTGGCGTCTCGCTCGGCTCACCGGAAAAGGGTGAAAATTTTCCGATTAAATTCGGCGCATTAGATAAACTCGGTGAGGTCGTGTATTAAAAATTAATTTGAAAAAAAATGGGCAATATTAGGCCATTATGAAATAAAATTAATTGAAAATAACAAAATGTAAAGTCACCTTTACTGTAAAAGTAAAATAACTACATTTAAAGCGTCGTATCTCGTAATATGTTGAATCTATAAGCAATCCATATTATATAATTATATACGAAAAATATTTGTCAGATGAAAATGACAATGACAGACAATAATGACACAAGAAAATAATAATAATAATTGTGGCGTTGTATTCTAGGTGCTGATTAAATTTGAAGGACCGTTAGATATTCTTTTTAAGCCTTGCTCATTGAAATTTGGTAAACTAATAATGAAACCACCAACCTGATTTGCTTCTGCCTCCGGTGCCAACGTGGTATGATGAATTCTTGATCTTGTCTTCATCCAAAACCTTTAGTAGCTGCTGATCTTCACGATCACACACAATTCACACGGTGAATTATAGTAAAATATATGTCCATAAAACGTTCATGGGAGAATATAGGAGAACAATGTAAGCGCACGAGTGTTCTCTATGGATTCCAAAGGCTGACAGACAGCTATCTTGAAGACGTACCTACTGGACAATGTCTTTTTCTCCAAGACGTGAGGGTGGTTACAAATAAAGTTGGTAGAAACAATATTAGTCTACCTTATATTTCTTTTAGAATGAGCAAGGACTTAACAACAATAATAATAAAGAAAACACTTTGTATAGTTGTAGTAACTGTAGGTAGCATGTGGGCACACACACATACATACACTCTGTTTCAGATAAATGTGGGCAATAATAGGCGTTTATTAATTAAGTTTTAGCATGTTTCGTTTCTATTATTTATTTATTATTATATAGTGTTTATTTTTTTTTATTTTGTGTCAATTAATGCCAAGGTCGACCGGCTCACCGGAAAAGGGTGAAAATTTTCCGATTAAATTCGGGAGATTTGTTACACTCGGTGAGGTCGTGTATTGAAAATTTTGTTGAAAAAAAATGCCACACCCGCCGCGGGTGTAGCATGTTTCGATGAAATTTTCGTTGGAACCGTCCACTGGGACGACGCCACAGATAGTAGAAATGTCAATTATATAGTATTAGTACGGGTATTGAAAAAAAATTCAAAAAAAAAGGACCACACACACAACGGACAACTAACTTGTCCATCGTGTGTGTAGTCCACTTTAGTAGTGTCATCGTCCTCGGACGAATCACCTGGCGTAGGGCTGAGTCTCAACAGATCGCAGCACGACGCTGCTCTACCGAGCACAACACCCCGCCAGGAACGGAAGTCGTCTACAGACTATTCCGAGCCCCGACATCGAACTGAGGTAAATTCGAACCTTCGGAGCCGTGATGCACGTGTTAAACCGACCGCACCGATCTCCGTGGTCCAAATGGGCTTCGACGTCGCACCTCACGATGTGAAGCGCGACTAGTAAAGTCACATTGTTTAGAGCCTCCCGACTCTCGGGGCTCCACAGTGAGCATATCCTTGCCGGATTCGGCTAGGCTGGCTTCGGCCTTAGAGGCGTTCAGGCATAATCCCGCGGATGGTAGCTTCGCACCACCGGCCGCTCGGCCGAGTGCATGAACCAAATGTCCGAAACTGCGGTTCCTCTCGTACTGAGCAGTATTACTATCGCAACGACAAGCCATCAGTAGGGTAAAACTAACCTGTCTCACGACGGTCTAAACCCAGCTCACGTTCCCTTTTGATGGGTGAACAATCCAACGCTTGGCGAATTTTGCTTCGCAATGATAGGAAGAGCCGACATCGAAGGATCAAAAAGCAACGTCGCTATGAACGCTTGGCTGCCACAAGCCAGTTATCCCTGTGGTAACTTTTCTGGCACCTCTTGCTAAAAACTCTTTATACTAAAGGATCGATAGGCCGTGCTTTCGCAGTCCCTATGCGTACTGAACATCTGGATCAAGCCAGCTTTTGCCCTTTTGCTCCACGCGAGGTTTCTGTCCTCGCTGAGCTGGCCTTAGGACACCTGCGTTATTCTTTGACAGATGTACCGCCCCAGTCAAACTCCCCGCCTGGCAGTGTCCTCGAACCGGATCACGCGGGAGTTGTACGGCGACGAGCGTTGCCGCCACGTCGCCACTCTGCACGCTTGGAACGAAACACCGTGCGCTCGCCGATATAATCGACCGCGCACCGCTTCCGCCCAACCGAGTAAGTAATGAAACAATGAAAGTAGTGGTTTTTCAGCGTCGATGGCGAACCATCTCCCACTTATGCTACACCTCTCATGTCTCCTTACAATGCCAGACTAGAGTCAAGCTCAACAGGGTCTTCTTTCCCCGCTGATTCTCCCAAGCCCGTTCCCTTGGCTGTGGTTTCGCTAGATAGTAGATAGGGACAAACCCACCTGCCAGCCCATGGCCTGACCAACCTTGCGGTTATACAAGCCGAATCGTGGGGATCACCGGTACACGAGCATTACCCCAAGTACCTGGCTTTACCCCTACAAGTGTGGAATCGCCCGCGAACGGGTTTTTACCACACTAATATGTCCCCTGCTAACACCCCGAATGGAGGTGCGCGACTCGGATCTTTTTCCTTCCTAGCTGAATAGCTTAGGACACCACATGGATGTACTCCGTCGTCGGTTTTGCTGTCCATGTGGGTAATCTTTCCGCTTTCTGGCCTATCTGTAGATGCTCCGCTTGCGGTGCCACTCGTATGCGAAGCGCCGCAGCCTCGCGAAGTTCGCCTCGGTGCGGACCAGGTCTAGGTGATAGACCGGTCCCTCCTCGTCCGTTCTGTCCAAACCGTCCATCATCTCGCGCCTTTCACTCTCATACAATGAGCAGCTCCATAAAACATGATCACGGTCCTCGTCTGCCATACCACATTCACAGGCCCCCGTGTCGCCCAGTGCCATGTCATACAGTCTCTTTCTAAAACATCCATGCCCCGTGAGTAGCTGTGAAGTCACGTAGTCTGGTTCGACCCAAGTGGCCGCCAGACGCCACCTGACGTCCGGGAAGAAGCGGTATAACTCTCTGCCTTTCTGTTCCGTCTCCCAGCGTTCCTGCCATAGAGCGATGACAGCCGACCTGATGCCTTCCTTACGGGACTTAAACTCCCTGCTGGGGCACCCCTTACGCGCCTCGCCCGCCTCCCCCGCAGCTAGGACCTCTAGGTCTGCCGGCAATTCACCGGCCAATACAGGCAAAGCGGCCGAACTCGTGGAACGGTAAGCCTTCGTCAGCAATATCAGCGCCGGCCGCTGAGTCCTCAGCAGCGAACTACGGACAACGTGAAAAGACACACGCCTATACCATACTGGCGCGGCATACGTGATCGTGGCGGCGTAGATGCCCCGGTACAACAGTCGCAAACCTCGGTATCTGATCCCCCAAGAGGAGGCCGACACCCGCGACACCTTACCGAAGCCGTTCGCCGCCCTCTCCCCGATCGATGACGCATGTCGCGCGAACGACAGACCCGCGTCGAGAACCACCCCCAGAACCGTCGGCTCGGTCACGTTTCTTATCGTGCCACAGCCCATCTTGATGGTAGGGGGTCTCTGGAACCTCCCTCTGTAAGTCGTATTTTCAGACTTCGCGGCGGAGAATTCCAGTCGGTTTCGGACCCCCCACTCTGACACCAAGGCTAATGTTGCCTCAGCCGTGCGTTCGATTTCCGCCCGGGACTGTGACTCGATGAGAATCGTGACGTCATCTGCGTATGCAGTCAGCGAGGTATTTTCAGGTACTGGCAATCGCAGCAGGTCGTCCATGAGTAGGTTCCACAGCGTGGGTCCCAGCACGGATCCCTGTGGACATCCCATGGTGGACTTCTTCCAGACGACATGGCCGCCGATGAACAGGCCCACACGGCGGTCGGTGAAGTAGTCCACCAACATCCTGTAGATGTTTGGTGGGCAGCCACCACGTTTCGCCTTGACCAAGATCATCGGCCACCACGCGTTGTCGAAGGCCCCTGAAATGTCCAAAAAGATTGCTTGCACGTATTTCGCCGCCGAGCCCTGCACCGTCTCTATGATACTGCCGAGCGCAGTGACTGTCGACTTACCCTTTGAGAAGCCATGCTGATGATCGGAGACGCCGCGCTGCAACGCAGGGGCGCACCAGAGCATCACCCTCTCGAGAACTTTCCCCAGCACCGATAACAGTGTAACTGGCCGATACGCCTTTGGGTCGGAGAGCGGTCTGTCATTTCCCTTTGGCAGGACGACCAGCCGTCCCGTCTTCCATACCTTGGGGAAAACCCCCTCTTGCACGCATTTCCCCATAACATACGTCAACTCTGCCGCGCCCGCCTTCCATGCCCGCTTCACTATCTTACCAGTTATCCCGTCTATTCCCGGCGCGGTGTTCGGCAGGTCCTTAACGATGGCCCCCAGCGCCTCACGCGATACAGGGAGCGCGTCCGAGCCTGCTGGTACGCAGGCTGCCGCGATTCTTACCTGAAAATGGTACGGTGTGTCATTCGACGGGTCGTCGTCTGGACACAGCGCCTTCAGCAGTCCAGCCGCCGAGCCGTCAACGTCGTCCGCAAAGCCTGCCAACAGTTTAACGGCGTTAGTCACATTGGACGGTGCACGCTGGCGTCCACTGGCCACCCTGTATGCCAGCCCCCACGGATCAGCGTTGCCGGACTCTGCGATGTCCCGGTTAAATTTGCTCTCCGCTTCCTGCATCGCCCTTCTATATCCCGCACGCAGCCTGTGGTATTCTTCACGAAGATCCACCTCACGCTGCCCGCCGTTCTTCCTGGAATTCTGCCATTTACGCCTAGCCCTGCTGTACGCCCGACGTAGTCGGTCCAGTTCAGGGCTCCACCATTCGAATCCTGAAACGTTCTTCCTCTTACCTTTTGTCCCTAAACATTTGAGAGAAGTGTCTGTCAGTATGTCCGTATATTGTTCGCTCAGCAACCCCGCCGGCAGCCCCGTCCTCAACCTACCCAATCTACGTTGAAGAACGGAACAGAAGCGATCCCAATCCACCCCCCGGTCCCGAAAGCACCTCGGCTCTTCGCCCGCCGACGGCGCTCTGTGGCGCGGAGAGGCCTGGGGGTCTGCGTCAAAGGTAATCAGTCTGTGATCGCTATCGACTGCTGCCTCGTGCACCGTCCATCGCCGGATGTTTGGTGCCGCCCTCGTGCTCAGTGTAAGGTCCACGTTAGACTCCCCATTCGGGCTGCAGAATGTGGACGGTTGCCCTTCCACATTGTGGATCTGCAGCCCGTGGCTCAGGATGAACCCCTCCATCTCGTCCTTCTTCCGCGTGGTCTCTGCGCCTCGCCCGAGTAGATAGGGACAGTGGGAATCTCGTTAATCCATTCATGCGCGTCACTAATTAGATGACGAGGCATTTGGCTACCTTAAGAGAGTCATAGTTACTCCCGCCGTTTACCCGCGCTTGCTTGAATTTCTTCACGTTGACATTCAGAGCACTGGGCAGAAATCACATTGCGTCAACACCCGCGAGGGCCATCGCAATGCTTTGTTTTAATTAGACAGTCGGATTCCCCTTGTCCGTGCCAGTTCTGAGCTGACCGTTGAACGGCGGTCGTACAGAACCGCGCCGATCGCGCACGAGACGAAACCGACACGGCCTTACGGCTAGGAAGATCCGCGGAAGGCCGGAACGCGGGTCCAGATTCCGCCCGCACGACCCGAGAGCCGCACGAGCATCGACCAGGCCCGGCACCGGCCGCATCCGCTTCCCGTCCAAACCCGACACGCCCCGGTCCTCAGAGCCAATCCTTATTCCGAAGTTACGGATCCAATTTGCCGACTTCCCTTACCTACATTATTCTATCGACTAGAGGCTCTTCACCTTGGAGACCTGCTGCGGATATGGGTACGAACCGGCGCGACATCTCCACGTACATCCCTCACCTGAATTTTCAAGGTCCGCAGAGAGTATCCGGACACCGCCGCAAATGCGGTGCTCTTCGCGTTCCGAACCATATCTCCCTTCTATAGGATTCCATGGAACTCGAACGCTCAGGCAGAAAAGAAAACTCTTCCCGGACCTCTCGGCGGCGTCTTCAGGCCACTTTGGGTTACCCCGTCGAACTCTCGCTTTGAAACGAGGGAACGATTTTTGAAACGGTTCCGCTGCCGGGTTCCGGAATAGGAACCGGATTCCCTTTCGCTCAAAGGGTGTTATTTATCATCATTATACATAATATAATAATATATAAAACACACCACATCGACATAAGATTTCTCCTTGAGCTTAGGATCGACTGACTCGCGAGCAACTACTGTTCACGCGAAACCCTTCTCCACGTCAGTCCTCCAGGGCCTCGCTGGAGTATTTGCTACTACCACCAAGATCTGCACCGACGGCGGCTCCAGGCGGGCTCACGCCCAGACCCTTCTGCGCTCACCGCCGCGCACGTCCTACTCGTTACGGCTTAATGACGCACGCGTTTGACCGCGCACGCCGCACATGCCCGTAACGGTAGTGTATAGGCAAAACGCTTCAGCGCCATCCATTTTCAGGGCTGGTTGCTTCGGCAGGTGAGTCGTTGCACACTCCTTAGCGGATTCCGACTTCCATGGCCACCGTCCTGCTGTCATGAGCGACCAACGCCTTTCATGGTGTCCCATGAGCGTTTTTTAGGCGCCTTAACACTACGTTTGGTTCATCCCACAGCGCCAGTTCTGCTTACCAAAATTGGCCCACTTGGCACCGTCATCAGATCTCCGGCTTCATCGTTCGAGTAAGCCGGAGTTCTCACCCATTTAAAGTTTGAGAATAGGTTGAGGTCGTTTCGGCCCCAATGCCTCTAATCATTCGCTTTACCGGATGAGACTGTCCATATCGACGCCAGCTATCCTGAGGGAAACTTCGGACGGAACCAGCTACTAGATGGTTCGATTAGTCTTTCGCCCCTATACCCAGTTCCGACGATCGATTTGCACGTCAGAATCGCTACGGTCCTCCATCAGGGTTTCCCCTGACTTCGACCTGACCAGGCATAGTTCACCATCTTTCGGGTCCCAGCATCTGTGCTCAGAGCGCGCCTACATTCACAGATTGGAAACGAGACGCCTCGGGAGTGCGGGAGATCGACCTAGACCGACGCTCCATCCTCCCTGAGCGCGCGACTAGCGCGCGCCTTCACTTTCGTTGTGCCTTTCAGTTTAACGATCTCAATGACTCGCACACATGCTAGACTCCTTGGTCCGTGTTTCAAGACGGGTCCTGCGAGTGCCCGAAACTGAATCATCGCCGACAGAGACGCGCACATGTCCGAGACTGCACGGCTGCGACGACAGGCGCGCCGCACCGACGTCCGCACTGTGGCAGGACGCCGGACACGACGTTGCCTTGCGTCGGGCCGGACGCGTTAGTACGCGTGCGCGTTTCGTAGGTGATACCGTCCGACGGCCGGTCGGCGCACGTCACGGTCCCACAGCGACCCGAGGGACGCTATGGGGCTCCCGAACGGCGCTTAGACCGACATCGAACGGGTCGCGATGTATTACTGAGGGAGAAGTGCACGCCGTCCACGGACGTCGACGCGCCGGACCCGTGCCGCCCGACCGAGATCGGTGACATCGAGGCGCCGGCGAGTACGCCGCGGAATGACGATGAATCTCCCCGTTCGTTCATTCGAGTTTCGCAGGTTTACCCCTGAACGGTTTCACGTACTCTTGAACTCTCTCTTCAAAGTTCTTTTCAACTTTCCCTCACGGTACTTGTTCGCTATCGGTCTCGCGGTAATATTTAGCCTTAGATGGAGTTTACCACCCACTTAGGGCTGCACTCTCAAGCAACCCGACTCTGAGGAGAGTCCCTCTCGCCGCCGTCCTCCGTCGCTACGGGCCTGGCACCCTCTACGGGAAAACGGCCCCGTTCAAGACGAACTTGGACAGGAGTCACGACGACGAGAAAGCGGAACCTCCCGAACACCACATGTCCCGTCGTCGTAAGAACGACGGGATTCAGTGCTGGGCTATATTCCTGTTCGCTCGCCGCTACTAAGGAAATCCTGGTTAGTTTCTTTTCCTCCGCTTACTAATATGCTTAAATTCGGCGGGTAATCCTCCCTGATCTGAGGCCAACGATAAAAATACGAGGCAGACGCGATATCCGTCAGCGCTACGGCGACGCCACCGTGGCGAGCGTGTTGTGGAAACACACACGCCCCGGCGACGACGTCGGTGCGCCTCTTCGGACGTCGAGTCCGCCTACTTATTATGTGTGTGTATATAGTGACACTCGTAAATACCACAGCAGCGTACGAAGGAGCGCTCACATCATACGAAGTGTCGCGCGTATCGTACGCGTTCGCCGTGATATACGTATACGTGTGTACACATGTATATACGCGTTCGTATTTTTAAACGGATCCTACAAGTGTCACGTGTGTGTGACACGTGTCGAAACACCGTCATATGCGCGCCGGGCTGGCCCGGGCGCAGTGTGGCTTTTGTTTTTATACAGCCGGCCCTCAGACAGGAGTGGTCCTGGATGTGTCTCCACGGACCGCAATGTGCGTTCGAAATGTCGATGTTCAAATGTGTCCTGCAGTTCACACTATGACGCGCAGTTAACTGCGTTCTTCATCGACCCGCGAGCCAAGTGATCCACCGTCCAGGGTAATGGTTTATCAAGTGTTGTTGTATATAAGTAACGATAACAGAATGAGAATTGTCGAAGAATACGTGAAGCGCACGCACACACTCGCAGACTGACAAACGGAGCGTTATGTAGTCTAAGAGCTTGCACGCACACATACACTCTCCGAACCGCTATTTGTATGCGCGAACACACCAGTCACCACCGAAAACAAAACAATGGGTGGTGCGGTTGCTAGATTTTTTGCCACCCTGGCTTGTCTATACGTTTACGGCGTAATATATCTTGGTCTGTTCGCGCGTGTGACGAGAGGATTATTTGGCGTATTATTCACAATACCGACACGTGAGTGTGGTCGTTGTGTAGAAACGTTAATGATCCTTCCGCAGGTTCCCCTACGGAAACCTTGTTACGACTTTTACTTCCTCTAAATGATCAAGTTTGGTCAACTTCCCAGCAACGCCGACGGCCGTGAAGCCACCGCGTGTCGGTCCGAAGACCTCACTAAATCATTCAATCGGTAGTAGCGACGGGCGGTGTGTACAAAGGGCAGGGACGTAATCAACGCGAGCTTATGACTCGCGCTTACTAGGAATTCCTCGTTTATGGGGGATAATTGCAAACCCCAATCCCCAGCACGAAGGAGTTTCAGCGGGTTGCCCGGGCCTCTAGGCCAGGGAGAACATGCTGATTCCTTCAGTGTAGCGCGCGTGCGGCCCAGGACATCTAAGGGCATCACAGACCTGTTATTGCTCAATCTCGTGCGGCTCGAAGCCGCCGGTCCCTCTAAGAAGAATTTTAATACGTCGCCAGTGAGTTGCGTGACAGAGCCACGCACACCTAAATGACGACGCCTATTTAGCAGGCTAGAGTCTCGTTCGTTACCGGAATTAACCAGACAAATCGCTCCACCAACTAAGAACGGCCATGCACCACCACCCACCGAATCAAGAAAGAGCTGTTAATCTGTCAATCCTTCCGGTGTCCGGGCCTGGTGAGATTTCCCGTGTTGAGTCAAATTAAGCCGCAGGCTCCACTCCTGGTGGTGCCCTTCCGTCAATTCCTTTAAGTTTCAGCTTTGCAACCATACTCCCCCCGGAGTCCAAAATCTTTGGTTTCCCGGAAGCTGCCCGCCGAGCCATTGTAGTAACGTCGGCGGATCGCTAGATGACATATTTACGGTTAGAACTAGGGCGGTATCTAATCGCCTTCGAACCTCTAACTTTCGTTCTTGATTGATGAAAACACCTTTGGCAAATGCTTTCGCTGATGTTCGTCTTGCGACGATCCAAGAATTTCACCTCTAACGTCGCAATACGAATGCCCCCAGTTATCCCTATTAATCATTACCTCGGAGTTCTGAAAACCAACAAAATAGAACCGAGATCATATTCTATTATTCCATGCACGAAATATTCAAGCAGCATTTTGAGCCCGCTTTGAGCACTCTAATTTGTTCAAAGTAAAATTGTCGGCCCACCTCGACACTCACTGAAGAGCACCGCGATAGGATTTTGATATTGAACCGGCGTATTACCGCCGGCTCACCGACGATATGCTCCGCAAACGTGTCAGTATCACCGCGGATGCGGTGCACCGACAGCGCGGCGCACAAATGCAACTACGAGCTTTTTAACCGCAACAATTTTAGTATACGCTATTGGAGCTGGAGTTACCGCGGCTGCTGGCACCAGACTTGCCCTCCAATTGTTCCTCGTTAAAATATTTAAAGTGTACTCATTCCGATTACGAGGCCTCGTAAGAGTCCCGTATCGTTATTTTTCGTCACTACCTCCCCGTGCCGGGAGTGGGTAATTTGCGCGCCTGCTGCCTTCCTTGGATGTGGTAGCCGTTTCTCAGGCTCCCTCTCCGGAATCGAACCCTGATTCCCCGTTACCCGTGACAACCATGGTAGTCGCAGAAACTACCATCGAAAGTTGATAAGGCAGACATTTGAAAGATGCGTCGCCGGTACTGGACCATGCGATCGGCAAAAGTTATCCAGATTCATCAAAGTTAACGACTTCGGACGCGAGGCCCTCCGTCGATTGGTTTTGATCTAATAAAAGCACTCATCCCATCACTGGTCAGAGTTCTAATTGCATGTATTAGCTCTAGAATTACCACAGTTATCCAAGTAACTGAGTAAGATCTAAGGAACCAAAACTGATATATTGAGCCATTCGCGGTATCGCCTTAATACGGCTTGCACTGAGACATGCATGGCTTAATCTTTGAGACAAGCATATAACTACTGGCAGGATCAACCAGGGAGCTATTGTCGTGTGTGAGACACTACCACTACTACTATATGTAGCAGCAGTACCGTCGTCACATACTATGTATAACTCTCTCCCTTTCGATACGGGCTTTCGCCCGATTTACTTCGAGAGGGAGACGACATACGGTCCCCGTGATTTACGCGATTGTTAAACGCGGCCACGGGGTCGTGTCGTGTGTATCTTATCTAAGAAAACATATATACGAATATGTTCTCGATTTAAGAAGATGCGAAACTGACGTTGTCGCAAATGTTGAACGTTCTTGATTTACCGAGACGTGACATGTGTTGTGTAGGTTTCGTTTACACGGTCGGTGATGAGCTGAATCGTTCAAGAGCCCGGATATTGGAGAGTACCTCTTGATGTCGGTGTGATGAGCGACGCTCGCCGGTCGGGCTGAGCTGCACACGAGGGGACGACAACCGATTTTTCGGTCGGTGTGTGTCGGCCGCCAATACTTTGTCATCGGGCCATACCATATATACTCTTGGTCGCGCGTGTTTGCTACTTCTACTACTACTGGTCTACTGCTACTAACACGCTCAAGAGTATGTGTGCCCCGACGACGCAGTTTTGCGTCTCTCCTCTCCTCCTCCTTTTAGTTTTGTGTGTGTGGTGGTGTTGTATATCAAATATATGCCCGTACGTATACATTTATATTGCTATACATATATACTATACGGTACTACATCAACAAGATACAACTACTACATACTACAAACTACGCTACTATTGCAAAATATACTGTGTTGTGTTGCAAACTACACCCCGCTCGCCGTCGTGTGCGTACTCTGTGGTGGACCGTAGGGTATCGTAGGGTGAATGTCGCCGTAACGTACCATACGTTTTTAAAAAAATTTTTCAATTTTTTTAAACACATATAATACACAACTTGACAGACAAGAACGACACGCGCACGCACCACATATGCAGACACACTAAACGAGCGGATATTCATTACAAATACTACTTACTACAACACAACTCTACATAAATTTCTAACTACATACTGTGTGTTGTTGTTCGATGACCGATTTCGCCGACGATCGAACAACACCACACAGACGACGTTTCGAGAGTATTATTAAAATAACACTGCTTTTGCGCGCGTTTGTTTCGTATCGCGGCACAGTGTGCGCCGCGCGCCGCTGTGGTCACGACTCCCAACAACGTTCTATGTTAATATTAGTAAAACTACATACTAACCTTAGAACGTCGTCGAGATACACACAATATGTGTGTTGTGTTCACAGCTGCGCGCGCGCACGGTGTGCGCTCTCTTACTCAACAAAGGCGCACAATTCTACTCGAAACGTCGCCCCTCACATTTACTGTGAGAGGTATATGCGATCTTGAGCGCGAACTCAAGCGTTGTAAACTCCATCGCCGCCATATTGGAAAAATGAAAAAAAAAAAAAAAAAAAAAAAAAAAATTTTTTTCATTTTAATCAAAATCTGTGTGTGAACCCACCCTAGTATGGTAGCTATTTTATGATGTGACAACAAAAACAAGTAAAAAAAAAAAAAAAAATATGTGTGTGTAAAAAAAAATCATCCACCTAGTGGTCTGCAAATGGGGCACTCACCCTACTTTTGTAAAACAACAAAAGTTATGAACAAAAAAAATATTATTATTATATTATTGTTTAGGAATTGGTAATTAATTAGGTGACAATTGTACATTGAAATAATAATAATATATGTGCATAAGGCACACCATAGATATTAGGACAAAAAAAAAAAAAACAAAAAAAATTCATCGGGGTAAGTTTAAAATCTTTACCAATTTGGGGAATCATGGGTAATTAAAAAGAATCATCCACCACCCAACATAATACATAAATGGCATGCAAATGGGGCACTCGCCCTACTTTTGTAAAACAACAAAAATTATGAACAAAAAAAATTCATCGGGGTGGGTTTAAAATATTTACCAATTTGGGGAATTAGGTGAAAGTAAAAAAAACTGTACCAATTAGGGATAGGGAATTAATTAGGTGACAATTGTACATTGAAATAATAATAATATATATGTGCATAAGGCACACCATAGATTAGGACAAAAAAAAAACAAAAAAAAAACAAAAAAAAATTCATCGGGGTAAGTTTAAAATCTTTACCAATTTGGGGAATCATGGGTAATTAAAAAGAATCATCCACCACCCAACATAATACATAAATGGCATGCAAATGGGGCACTAACCCTACTTTTGTAAAACAACAAAAATTATGAACAAAAAAAATTCATCGGGGTGGGTTTAAAATATTTACCAATTTGGGGAATTAGGTGAAAGTAAAAAAAACTGTACCAATTAGGGATAGGGAATTAATTAGGTGACAATTGTACATTGAAATAATAATAATATATATGTGCATAAGGCACACCATAGATTAGGACAAAAAAAAAAAAAAAAAACAAAAAAATATTCATCGGGGTAAGTTTAAAATCTTTACCAATTTGGGGAATCATGGGTAATTAAAAAGAATCATCCACCACCCAACATAATACATAAATGGCATGCAAATGGGGCACTCACCCTAATTTTGTAAAACAACAAAAATTATGAACAAAAAAAATTCATCGGGGTGGGTTTAAAATATTTACCAATTTGGGGAATTATGGATAATTAAAAAATTTCATCGGTGAAAGTAAAAAAAACTGTACCAATTAGGAATAGGTAATTAATTAGGTGACAATTGTACATTGAAATAATAATAATATATATGTGCATAAGGCACACCATAGATTAGGACAAAAAAAAAAAAAAAAAAAAAAAAAAAATTCATCGGGGTAAGTTTAAAATCTTTACCAATTTGGGGAATCATAGATACCTAATTCACAAAAATTCATCCACCACCCAACATAATACATAAATGGTGGTATCCAAATGGGGCACACACCCTACTTTTGGACAACAACAAAAATAATGAAAAAAAAAATTTCAGCGGGGTAAGTATAAAATGTTTACCAATTTGGGGAATTATGGATGGAATAGGGAATTAGGTGACAATTGTTTAATAATATAGGTACACATTGAAATAATAATAAAATATAATAATTATAATGGTATACAAAAAAAAAATCATCGGGGAAAGTTGATCAAGTTCGGTCTTATTAAAAAATCTACATGGGAATGATAAATAAATAAAGAATATCCACCACCCAACATGATGTAGATACACAAATTGTATGTGCATAAGGCACACCCTAGATTAGGACAAAAAATCAAAAAAAAATCATCGGGGAAAGTTGATTAAGTTTGGTCTGACCAAAAATCTACATCGGAATGATAATTTGGAAAAGTCCAATAAGAAGAAATATTAGGTACCAACCAATATGGTATCAAGTGACA
>LR990507.1:5965064-5969338 GCA_905147785.2 Thyatira batis
TAGGTTGAGGTCGTTTCGGCCCCAATGCCTCTAATCATTCGCTTTACCGGATGAGACTGTCCATATCGACGCCAGCTATCCTGAGGGAAACTTCGGACGGAACCAGCTACTAGATGGTTCGATTAGTCTTTCGCCCCTATACCCAGTTCCGACGATCGATTTGCACGTCAGAATCGCTACGGTCCTCCATCAGGGTTTCCCCTGACTTCGACCTGACCAGGCATAGTTCACCATCTTTCGGGTCCCAGCATCTGTGCTCAGAGCGCGCCTACATTCACAGATTGGAAACGAGACGCCTCGGGAGTGCGGGAGATCGACCTAGACCGACGCTCCATCCTCCCTGAGCGCGCGACTAGCGCGCGCCTTCACTTTCGTTGTGCCTTTCAGTTTAACGATCTCAATGACTCGCACACATGCTAGACTCCTTGGTCCGTGTTTCAAGACGGGTCCTGCGAGTGCCCGAAACTGAATCATCGCCGACAGAGACGCGCACATGTCCGAGACTGCACGGCTGCGACGACAGGCGCGCCGCACCGACGTCCGCACTGTGGCAGGACGCCGGACACGACGTTGCCTTGCGTCGGGCCGGACGCGTTAGTACGCGTGCGCGTTTCGTAGGTGATACCGTCCGACGGCCGGTCGGCGCACGTCACGGTCCCACAGCGACCCGAGGGACGCTATGGGGCTCCCGAACGGCGCTTAGACCGACATCGAACGGGTCGCGATGTATTACTGAGGGAGAAGTGCACGCCGTCCACGGACGTCGACGCGCCGGACCCGTGCCGCCCGACCGAGATCGGTGACATCGAGGCGCCGGCGAGTACGCCGCGGAATGACGATGAATCTCCCCGTTCGTTCATTCGAGTTTCGCAGGTTTACCCCTGAACGGTTTCACGTACTCTTGAACTCTCTCTTCAAAGTTCTTTTCAACTTTCCCTCACGGTACTTGTTCGCTATCGGTCTCGCGGTAATATTTAGCCTTAGATGGAGTTTACCACCCACTTAGGGCTGCACTCTCAAGCAACCCGACTCTGAGGAGAGTCCCTCTCGCCGCCGTCCTCCGTCGCTACGGGCCTGGCACCCTCTACGGGAAAACGGCCCCGTTCAAGACGAACTTGGACAGGAGTCACGACGACGAGAAAGCGGAACCTCCCGAACACCACATGTCCCGTCGTCGTAAGAACGACGGGATTCAGTGCTGGGCTATATTCCTGTTCGCTCGCCGCTACTAAGGAAATCCTGGTTAGTTTCTTTTCCTCCGCTTACTAATATGCTTAAATTCGGCGGGTAATCCTCCCTGATCTGAGGCCAACGATAAAAATACGAGGCAGACGCGATATCCGTCAGCGCTACGGCGACGCCACCGTGGCGAGCGTGTTGTGGAAACACACACGCCCCGGCGACGACGTCGGTGCGCCTCTTCGGACGTCGAGTCCGCCTACTTATTATGTGTGTGTATATAGTGACACTCGTAAATACCACAGCAGCGTAGGAAGGAGCGCTCACATCATACGAAGTGTCGCGCGTATCGTACGCGTTCGCCGTGATATACGTATACGTGTGTACACATGTATATACGCGTTCGTATTTTTAAACGGATCCTACAAGTGTCACGTGTGTGTGACACGTGTCGAAACACCGTCATATGCGCGCCGGGCTGGCCCGAGCGCAGTGTGGCTTTTGTTTTTATACAGCCGGCCCTCAGACAGGAGTGGTCCTGGATGTGTCTCCACGGACCGCAATGTGCGTTCGAAATGTCGATGTTCAAATGTGTCCTGCAGTTCACACTATGACGCGCAGTTAACTGCGTTCTTCATCGACCCGCGAGCCAAGTGATCCACCGTCCAGGGTAATGGTTTATCAAGTGTTGTTGTATATAAGTAACGATAACAGAATGAGAATTGTCGAAGAATACGTGATGCGCACGCACACACTCGCAGACTGACAAACGGAGCGTTATGTAGTCTAAGAGCTTGCACGCACACATACACTCTCCGAACCGCTATTTGTATGCGCGAACACACCAGTCACCACCGAAAACAAAACAATGGGTGGTGCGGTTGCTAGATTTTTTGCCACCCTGGCTTGTCTATACGTTTACGGCGTAATATATCTTGGTCTGTTCGCGCGTGTGACGAGAGGATTATTTGGCGTATTATTCACAATACCGACACGTGAGTGTGGTCGTTGTGTAGAAACGTTAATGATCCTTCCGCAGGTTCCCCTACGGAAACCTTGTTACGACTTTTACTTCCTCTAAATGATCAAGTTTGGTCAACTTCCCAGCAACGCCGACGGCCGTGAAGCCACCGCGTGTCGGTCCGAAGACCTCACTAAATCATTCAATCGGTAGTAGCGACGGGCGGTGTGTACAAAGGGCAGGGACGTAATCAACGCGAGCTTATGACTCGCGCTTACTAGGAATTCCTCGTTTATGGGGGATAATTGCAAACCCCAATCCCCAGCACGAAGGAGTTTCAGCGGGTTGCCCGGGCCTCTAGGCCAGGGAGAACATGCTGATTCCTTCAGTGTAGCGCGCGTGCGGCCCAGGACATCTAAGGGCATCACAGACCTGTTATTGCTCAATCTCGTGCGGCTCGAAGCCGCCGGTCCCTCTAAGAAGAATTTTAATACGTCGCCAGTGAGTTGCGTGACAGAGCCACGCACACCTAAATGACGACGCCTATTTAGCAGGCTAGAGTCTCGTTCGTTACCGGAATTAACCAGACAAATCGCTCCACCAACTAAGAACGGCCATGCACCACCACCCACCGAATCAAGAAAGAGCTGTTAATCTGTCAATCCTTCCGGTGTCCGGGCCTGGTGAGATTTCCCGTGTTGAGTCAAATTAAGCCGCAGGCTCCACTCCTGGTGGTGCCCTTCCGTCAATTCCTTTAAGTTTCAGCTTTGCAACCATACTCCCCCCGGAGTCCAAAATCTTTGGTTTCCCGGAAGCTGCCCGCCGAGCCATTGTAGTAACGTCGGCGGATCGCTAGATGACATATTTACGGTTAGAACTAGGGCGGTATCTAATCGCCTTCGAACCTCTAACTTTCGTTCTTGATTGATGAAAACACCTTTGGCAAATGCTTTCGCTGATGTTCGTCTTGCGACGATCCAAGAATTTCACCTCTAACGTCGCAATACGAATGCCCCCAGTTATCCCTATTAATCATTACCTCGGAGTTCTGAAAACCAACAAAATAGAACCGAGATCATATTCTATTATTCCATGCACGAAATATTCAAGCAGCATTTTGAGCCCGCTTTGAGCACTCTAATTTGTTCAAAGTAAAATTGTCGGCCCACCTCGACACTCACTGAAGAGCACCGCGATAGGATTTTGATATTGAACCGGCGTATTACCGCCGGCTCACCGACGATATGCTCCGCAAACGTGTCAGTATCACCGCGGATGCGGTGCACCGACAGCGCGGCGCACAAATGCAACTACGAGCTTTTTAACCGCAACAATTTTAGTATACGCTATTGGAGCTGGAGTTACCGCGGCTGCTGGCACCAGACTTGCCCTCCAATTGTTCCTCGTTAAAATATTTAAAGTGTACTCATTCCGATTACGAGGCCTCGTAAGAGTCCCGTATCGTTATTTTTCGTCACTACCTCCCCGTGCCGGGAGTGGGTAATTTGCGCGCCTGCTGCCTTCCTTGGATGTGGTAGCCGTTTCTCAGGCTCCCTCTCCGGAATCGAACCCTGATTCCCCGTTACCCGTGACAACCATGGTAGTCGCAGAAACTACCATCGAAAGTTGATAAGGCAGACATTTGAAAGATGCGTCGCCGGTACTGGACCATGCGATCGGCAAAAGTTATCCAGATTCATCAAAGTTAACGACTTCGGACGCGAGGCCCTCCGTCGATTGGTTTTGATCTAATAAAAGCACTCATCCCATCACTGGTCAGAGTTCTAATTGCATGTATTAGCTCTAGAATTACCACAGTTATCCAAGTAACTGAGTAAGATCTAAGGAACCAAAACTGATATATTGAGCCATTCGCGGTATCGCCTTAATACGGCTTGCACTGAGACATGCATGGCTTAATCTTTGAGACAAGCATATAACTACTGGCAGGATCAACCAGGGAGCTATTGTCGTGTGTGAGACACTACCACTACTACTATATATGTAGCAGCAGTACCGTCGTCACATACTATGTATAACTCTCTCCCTTTCGATACGGGCTTTCGCCCGATTTACTTCGAGAGGGAGACGACATACGGTCCCCGTGATTTACGCGATTGTTAAACGCGGCCAC
>LR990507.1:8454838-8469838 GCA_905147785.2 Thyatira batis
TTTCTTCCACTATACTTATTTCTAACTGTTTTCTCTATTTTATATTTACTGGTTGTTCCACTGGGTTATCTATCTATTTCACCTTTATTCATCTACTATTTCGTGCTTTTGTGCCTTTCTATCATTCATGCATCTTCTTCCAGGCTTCCTTTCTTTATTCTTCCATTCTTATTTTCATTGTCCCATGTTCTATGTGGTCTTTGTGGTTTCCTGGAATTTTCTATTTTTGTTATCTTTTCTTTATTTATGCCTCTTTTATGTTTTGTCCTTCTTTCTACTTCTATGATGACAGACTGTATGCCTTAGGATACATCCTCAACATATATTATTTATCTTTTTTGGTTTTGGTTTTTTGCTTTTTATTTATTTCCCTTTGGCAGTGCTTCGCAAATTTTTACCCAGTTCCTCAGGAACTGGTATCGATTTGCCTATTCTATGCGTTAATTTTACTGGTACGCTATGCTAGACCGAGCCAGTGCATCCCATTTGCGCCGAATTGGACAGTCCTGACTGAACGCGTTATGTTCAGTCAGGTCCAATTTGGCGCGCATGCAGTTGCAGCATGATGGGGCTACACTGGCAAGGTAGCTAGCGCACTTGTCTCTCATGTGGGGTCCCCCGCAGTGGCTGCATTTGGGGACGGTTTCTGTGCAGAACCGTCTCCCATGTCCATAGCCGAGGCAAATGGAGCACTGCACGAGTGGCGAGTAGTCCGCCACTTTGACCCGTTGCAGGTCTACATGCAGTGCTCCAGCCCCGACCATGCGAGACCATATTGCGGGGGACACCCTCATGACCACATGGCTTGCATGGGGATTTCTTGTCCGGCGGCGGAAGCGGAACTCCAGCCGGTCATCTTCCTCCCGAAGGCCGTCGAAGATGAACCGGTTCTGGTTCCTCAGGGCGCTTGCAATCTCCTCGTCATCGTTCAAGTGCAGAACGTCCCTGAGGACCAGAAGAGGATCCTTATTCTTCACGTCTTCCACCACCAGCTTTCTTGCTCCTTTCAGTCTCTCCTTTACTTTCTTTCTTTCTTCCTCGCTTTCGCATCCTAAGATTATCTTTTTCCCCTTCGCCTTTCTCACCCTTTCTATCTTCACCCATCCATCCTTCGCCTTTACAGCCTCACGGATCTGCTCGAGGACTACATCTCCGGAGTCATCTATGTTGCTGGAGGAGACCACCACCGAGTGCAGGGCCGCCTGGGTCGGGGCTTTTGCCCTTCCGGCAGCTACACTCGCGTAGGTGGCCCCCTCCGGGACTTCTTGTCGTCTCTCGAGCAGATCGTGGAACCTATCAATCTTCTCGCTGCTTTCCCTGATCATTCTTCCCTGTTCTTCCATCTTACTATATATTTCATTCTCCATTTTCATACATCTCTCATTCATACTTTCTTCTGTTTTCTTGATTTCCCTTTCAAACTCTCTCCTTTCATTCATCCCTTTTTCCTCTGTTACTTCTGCCAGCACTTCTTTCCCGCCTTTTCCTCCCTCTTTTCCGGCCTCGGCTTCCTTCACGAGCTGGTACAGTCTTTCTATTGAGGCTAATACTTCCGCCTTAATCTCCGTCTTGAGATTGCGCGAGGCGGCCAGGTGTGCCTTGGCTCTGCCGAGGCATGCCCTTGCCTCCGCAACTCTCGAGGAGTATCGGGGCTTCACTGGTGCTTTCACCAGGTCAACCACCGGCGGGGGAGCTGAAACGAGCTCCTCCTCTCTTCCCGGTATCCGCACCTCGTCCACTTTCGTGGACTCGTCGTCCAGGAAGAGGGTTCTTTTCGGATGTTTGTCGTTTTTGGGAGGAGGGGGGCTGCGCTGCATTTTGCGTCGTTTATACGCGTGTCCGTGTCAAATGTAAAGGGGGATATATAATTTCTATATATGGTCGGTGTAAATAAAAATTTTTGTGTCAAATTTGACTTTAACGTCGGCCTACGGGTGCCCAATCCAATTCCGAATTTTCTGATGATTTTATTGTTTATCTGTGTAGCCGAAAGAAGAATTTAACCGAACGATTTTTTAATTTAAATAAAGTGACTTTTATATAAAAACCTACCGACCCTACCTGGTAAGTGACCACCGGGAGGGTGGGCGGGCAAAAGTTTTGCTCCGATCGGGCCGCGAGTGGTCTTAAAAGACGCGTCTCGGCGCGGCGCACCCAGGGATAAACAAATCTTTATATAGTTTAATAGAAAAAAGTTGAGTAAATTTTGAAAAAGTGTATTTTAAGTGTATTTTTATTAATAATAATTTTATTTTTCAGGTTTCCGGGGTCGTGTGACGGAGCGGATGGAGCCTATCAACGCGTCTCGTCGAGTTCTACGTGCCAGCCGAAAACAGAACGAAATTTGGAAGAAAACTGAATTTTTAAAGTCAAAAAAGTGTTTATAATTTCGATAATATTATGAAAAACCAAAAATATGTCAAAAAGTGGAATAAAAGTGTGGCAACACCGTGCCTGGTCCAAATAATTGCGTAGGCGTGTGCGGGTAGTGCACCGTGTCAATGTTTTGGCCTAAAACACTAAGTTTTTTGAAAATATTTTCAATGTTAATTTTTATGTATAGCACCGCTTAGGTAAACTCTGTTTGACCTAATTAATCTAATTTTGAGAATAACTATGTGAAATTTTGCCCGATCGGGCCGCGAGTGGTCTTAAAAGACGCGTCTCGGCGCGGCGCACCCAGGGATAAACAAATCTTTATATAGTTTAATAGAAAAAAGTTGAGTAAATTTTGAAAAAGTGTATTTTAAGTGTATTTTTATTAATAATAATTTAATTTTTCAGGTTTCCGGGGTCGTGTGACGGAGCGGATGGAGCCTATCAACGCGTCTCGTCGAGTTCTACGTGCCAGCCGAAAACAGAACGAAATTTGGAAGAAAACTGAATTTTTAAAGTCAAAAAAGTGTTTATAATTTCGATAATATTATGAAAAACCAAAAATATGTCAAAAAGTGGAATAAAAGTGTGGCAACACCGTGCCTGGTCCAAATAATTGCGTAGGCGTGTGCGGGTAGTGCACCGTGTCAATGTTTTGGCCTAAAACACTAAGTTTTTTGAAAATATTTTCAATGTTAATTTTTATGTATAGCACCGCTTAGGTAAACTCTGTTTGACCTAATTAATCTAATTTTGAGAATAACTATGTGAAATTTTGCCCGATCGGGCCGCGAGTGGTCTTAAAAGACGCGTCTCGGCGCGGCGCACCCAGGGATAAACAAATCTTTATATAGTTTAATAGAAAAAAGTTGAGTAAATTTTGAAAAAGTGTATTTTAAGTGTATTTTTATTAATAATAATTTTATTTTTCAGGTTTCCGGGGTCGTGTGACGGAGCGGATGGAGCCTATCAACGCGTCTCGTCGAGTTCTACGTGCCAGCCGAAAACAGAACGAAATTTGGAAGAAAACTGAATTTTTAAAGTCAAAAAAGTGTTTATAATTTCGATAATATTATGAAAAACCAAAAATATGTCAAAAAGTGGAATAAAAGTGTGGCAACACCGTGCCTGGTCCAAATAATTGCGTAGGCGTGTGCGGGTAGTGCACCGTGTCAATGTTTTGGCCTAAAACACTAAGTTTTTTGAAAATATTTTCAATGTTAATTTTTATGTATAGCACCGCTTAGGTAAACTCTGTTTGACCTAATTAATCTAATTTTGAGAATAACTATGTGAAATTTTGCCCGATCGGGCCGCGAGTGGTCTTAAAAGACGCGTCTCGGCGCGGCGCACCCAGGGATAAACAAATCTTTATATAGTTTAATAGAAAAAAGTTGAGTAAATTTTGAAAAAGTGTATTTTAAGTGTATTTTTATTAATAATAATTTTATTTTTCAGGTTTCCGGGGTCGTGTGACGGAGCGGATGGAGCCTATCAACGCGTCTCGTCGAGTTCTACGTGCCAGCCGAAAACAGAACGAAATTTGGAAGAAAACTGAATTTTTAAAGTCAAAAAAGTGTTTATAATTTCGATAATATTATGAAAAACCAAAAATATGTCAAAAAGTGGAATAAAAGTGTGGCAACACCGTGCCTGGTCCAAATAATTGCGTAGGCGTGTGCGGGTAGTGCACCGTGTCAATGTTTTGGCCTAAAACACTAAGTTTTTTGAAAATATTTTCAATGTTAATTTTTATGTATAGCACCGCTTAGGTAAACTCTGTTTGACCTAATTAATCTAATTTTGAGAATAACTATGTGAAATTTTGCCCGATCGGGCCGCGAGTGGTCTTAAAAGACGCGTCTCGGCGCGGCGCACCCAGGGATAAACAAATCTTTATATAGTTTAATAGAAAAAAGTTGAGTAAATTTTGAAAAAGTGTATTTTAAGTGTATTTTTATTAATAATAATTTAATTTTTCAGGTTTCCGGGGTCGTGTGACGGAGCGGATGGAGCCTATCAACGCGTCTCGTCGAGTTCTACGTGCCAGCCGAAAACAGAACGAAATTTGGAAGAAAACTGAATTTTTAAAGTCAAAAAAGTGTTTATAATTTCGATAATATTATGAAAAACCAAAAATATGTCAAAAAGTGGAATAAAAGTGTGGCAACACCGTGCCTGGTCCAAATAATTGCGTAGGCGTGTGCGGGTAGTGCACCGTGTCAATGTTTTGGCCTAAAACACTAAGTTTTTTGAAAATATTTTCAATGTTAATTTTTATGTATAGCACCGCTTAGGTAAACTCTGTTTGACCTAATTAATCTAATTTTGAGAATAACTATGTGAAATTTTGCCCGATCGGGCCGCGAGTGGTCTTAAAAGACGCGTCTCGGCGCGGCGCACCCAGGGATAAACAAATCTTTATATAGTTTAATAGAAAAAAGTTGAGTAAATTTTGAAAAAGTGTATTTTAAGTGTATTTTTATTAATAATAATTTTATTTTTCAGGTTTCCGGGGTCGTGTGACGGAGCGGATGGAGCCTATCAACGCGTCTCGTCGAGTTCTACGTGCCAGCCGAAAACAGAACGAAATTTGGAAGAAAACTGAATTTTTAAAGTCAAAAAAGTGTTTATAATTTCGATAATATTATGAAAAACCAAAAATATGTCAAAAAGTGGAATAAAAGTGTGGCAACACCGTGCCTGGTCCAAATAATTGCGTAGGCGTGTGCGGGTAGTGCACCGTGTCAATGTTTTGGCCTAAAACACTAAGTTTTTTGAAAATATTTTCAATGTTAATTTTTATGTATAGCACCGCTTAGGTAAACTCTGTTTGACCTAATTAATCTAATTTTGAGAATAACTATGTGAAATTTTGCCCGATCGGGCCGCGAGTGGTCTTAAAAGACGCGTCTCGGCGCGGCGCACCCAGGGATAAACAAATCTTTATATAGTTTAATAGAAAAAAGTTGAGTAAATTTTGAAAAAGTGTATTTTAAGTGTATTTTTATTAATAATAATTTAATTTTTCAGGTTTCCGGGGTCGTGTGACGGAGCGGATGGAGCCTATCAACGCGTCTCGTCGAGTTCTACGTGCCAGCCGAAAACAGAACGAAATTTGGAAGAAAACTGAATTTTTAAAGTCAAAAAAGTGTTTATAATTTCGATAATATTATGAAAAACCAAAAATATGTCAAAAAGTGGAATAAAAGTGTGGCAACACCGTGCCTGGTCCAAATAATTGCGTAGGCGTGTGCGGGTAGTGCACCGTGTCAATGTTTTGGCCTAAAACACTAAGTTTTTTGAAAATATTTTCAATGTTAATTTTTATGTATAGCACCGCTTAGGTAAACTCTGTTTGACCTAATTAATCTAATTTTGAGAATAACTATGTGAAATTTTGCCCGATCGGGCCGCGAGTGGTCTTAAAAGACGCGTCTCGGCGCGGCGCACCCAGGGATAAACAAATCTTTATATAGTTTAATAGAAAAAAGTTGAGTAAATTTTGAAAAAGTGTATTTTAAGTGTATTTTTATTAATAATAATTTAATTTTTCAGGTTTCCGGGGTCGTGTGACGGAGCGGATGGAGCCTATCAACGCGTCTCGTCGAGTTCTACGTGCCAGCCGAAAACAGAACGAAATTTGGAAGAAAACTGAATTTTTAAAGTCAAAAAAGTGTTTATAATTTCGATAATATTATGAAAAACCAAAAATATGTCAAAAAGTGGAATAAAAGTGTGGCAACACCGTGCCTGGTCCAAATAATTGCGTAGGCGTGTGCGGGTAGTGCACCGTGTCAATGTTTTGGCCTAAAACACTAAGTTTTTTGAAAATATTTTCAATGTTAATTTTTATGTATAGCACCGCTTAGGTAAACTCTGTTTGACCTAATTAATCTAATTTTGAGAATAACTATGTGAAATTTTGCCCGATCGGGCCGCGAGTGGTCTTAAAAGACGCGTCTCGGCGCGGCGCACCCAGGGATAAACAAATCTTTATATAGTTTAATAGAAAAAAGTTGAGTAAATTTTGAAAAAGTGTATTTTAAGTGTATTTTTATTAATAATAATTTTATTTTTCAGGTTTCCGGGGTCGTGTGACGGAGCGGATGGAGCCTATCAACGCGTCTCGTCGAGTTCTACGTGCCAGCCGAAAACAGAACGAAATTTGGAAGAAAACTGAATTTTTAAAGTCAAAAAAGTGTTTATAATTTCGATAATATTATGAAAAACCAAAAATATGTCAAAAAGTGGAATAAAAGTGTGGCAACACCGTGCCTGGTCCAAATAATTGCGTAGGCGTGTGCGGGTAGTGCACCGTGTCAATGTTTTGGCCTAAAACACTAAGTTTTTTGAAAATATTTTCAATGTTAATTTTTATGTATAGCACCGCTTAGGTAAACTCTGTTTGACCTAATTAATCTAATTTTGAGAATAACTATGTGAAATTTTGCCCGATCGGGCCGCGAGTGGTCTTAAAAGACGCGTCTCGGCGCGGCGCACCCAGGGATAAACAAATCTTTATATAGTTTAATAGAAAAAAGTTGAGTAAATTTTGAAAAAGTGTATTTTAAGTGTATTTTTATTAATAATAATTTAATTTTTCAGGTTTCCGGGGTCGTGTGACGGAGCGGATGGAGCCTATCAACGCGTCTCGTCGAGTTCTACGTGCCAGCCGAAAACAGAACGAAATTTGGAAGAAAACTGAATTTTTAAAGTCAAAAAAGTGTTTATAATTTCGATAATATTATGAAAAACCAAAAATATGTCAAAAAGTGGAATAAAAGTGTGGCAACACCGTGCCTGGTCCAAATAATTGCGTAGGCGTGTGCGGGTAGTGCACCGTGTCAATGTTTTGGCCTAAAACACTAAGTTTTTTGAAAATATTTTCAATGTTAATTTTTATGTATAGCACCGCTTAGGTAAACTCTGTTTGACCTAATTAATCTAATTTTGAGAATAACTATGTGAAATTTTGCCCGATCGGGCCGCGAGTGGTCTTAAAAGACGCGTCTCGGCGCGGCGCACCCAGGGATAAACAAATCTTTATATAGTTTAATAGAAAAAAGTTGAGTAAATTTTGAAAAAGTGTATTTTAAGTGTATTTTTATTAATAATAATTTTATTTTTCAGGTTTCCGGGGTCGTGTGACGGAGCGGATGGAGCCTATCAACGCGTCTCGTCGAGTTCTACGTGCCAGCCGAAAACAGAACGAAATTTGGAAGAAAACTGAATTTTTAAAGTCAAAAAAGTGTTTATAATTTCGATAATATTATGAAAAACCAAAAATATGTCAAAAAGTGGAATAAAAGTGTGGCAACACCGTGCCTGGTCCAAAGAATTGCGTAGGCGTGTGCGGGTAGTGCACCGTGTCAATGTTTTGGCCTAAAACACTAAGTTTTTTGAAAATATTTTCAATGTTAATTTTTATGTATAGCACCGCTTAGGTAAACTCTGTTTGACCTAATTAATCTAATTTTGAGAATAACTATGTGAAATTTTGCCCGATCGGGCCGCGAGTGGTCTTAAAAGACGCGTCTCGGCGCGGCGCACCCAGGGATAAACAAATCTTTATATAGTTTAATAGAAAAAAGTTGAGTAAATTTTGAAAAAGTGTATTTTAAGTGTATTTTTATTAATAATAATTTTATTTTTCAGGTTTCCGGGGTCGTGTGACGGAGCGGATGGAGCCTATCAACGCGTCTCGTCGAGTTCTACGTGCCAGCCGAAAACAGAACGAAATTTGGAAGAAAACTGAATTTTTAAAGTCAAAAAAGTGTTTATAATTTCGATAATATTATGAAAAACCAAAAATATGTCAAAAAGTGGAATAAAAGTGTGGCAACACCGTGCCTGGTCCAAATAATTGCGTAGGCGTGTGCGGGTAGTGCACCGTGTCAATGTTTTGGCCTAAAACACTAAGTTTTTTGAAAATATTTTCAATGGTTAGGTTAGGTTAGGTTAGGTTAGGTTAGGTTAGGTTAGGTTAGGTTAGGTTAGGTTAGGTTAGGTTAGGGTTAGGTTAGGTTAGGTTAGGTTAGGTTAGGTTAGGTTAGGTTAGGTTAGGTTTTTTTTTTTTTTTTTTTTCTTAAGAATCCCCTATGCTAGAGAGAGATTCATCTTATTCCTCCAACATTATCGGAGTTTGTTGGCCTGTCGTTTAATAAATGTCTACTTTTTAATTGTGATTCTTATTTAGGGTATTTAGTTTTTACCATTAGTCGTTTTTGTCATCTTTATTTATTGTCTATATTTTATGTCTATTTATTGTCTATGTTTTATGTCTATGTTTTACATCTATTTATTGTCTATGTTTTATGTCTATTTATTGTCTATTTTAAAATAATATTTATTGTCTATTGATTGTCTATTTTCTTATTATCTACTTAGTGTCTATTTTAAAATCTATTTATTTATTATCTATTTGTTGTCTATTAATTGTCTATGTTTTCCATGATTGCCTATCTATCGTCATCAATTTTTCTTATCATCTATTTATTCTTATTATTTTACATATATTATTAACTTATTTATCTATGTTTCTATATGTAATTGTTTCACTTAATCTAGTAATAATCAGATTTTTGTACAGTTTGTTATTGGCACATTCTTAAATTATTCCTATTCTATGTATATTTTTATAATTGTCTGCCAACCCACTTATAGGTTAGGGGTTTTTTTTTTTTTTTTTTTTTTTTTTTTTTTTCCTTTTTATAAAAATCAAATATTTACAATCATTTATTTGTTTTTCCTTATAACTCTCTCTGCTACCTCCTTGCAGTATTTAATGAATGCTTCCTGTGTATTTTTATTACAAATCAAGTCCTTAAATTTCGCTACTGTCACTTCCTGGTTTAGTCTCTGCTGGGCCTCGAAGCGCTCCCTCCCGAACGCTGGGCACTCGGCCAAGAGGTGACCGACTGACTGGCTCACGCCCGGCTCGCAGAAGCACGATGGGTCGTCCTTACACTTGAAACGGTGCAAGTATTCGGAGAACCCACCGTGCCCCGTCAATATCTGCGTCAGAACGCCGGCCGGGCGGAGCTTTCGAATCACCCCGTAGGCCTCCACTGCGTCCGGGAAGAAGAGCTTGGTGGTCCCAGCAGTGTTGCCTTCCTTGTATCTCCGGTTCCATTTGTCAAGCGAGAGCATCCGCAATTCTCGCTTGACAAATGAAACCGGGCATGCGTCATATTTGGGTTTGGTTTTCATCTTTAGTGCAGCCTCTTTTGCCAATTCATCCGCTCGCTCGTTGCCTTCGAGCCCAACATGTGCCTTGACCCAGAACAGGGATATCTCTCTGTTCTGGAGCCGGCTCGCCCTGATGTGGGCTCTGGCTTCAACGGCGAGCGGATGAGGACTCTCTGGATTTATTACACAATCGAGGGCTGAGCGCGAGTCGCTTAATATCGCGCAGCTGTCGGCCCCGCATTTTAGGGCGAACCTCGTGGCCTCGCAGATGGCCAGGAGCTCAGCCTGATAGACGGTGCTGTGAGATGGCAGCTTCAATTTGAGGGCTCGGGTCTCAGTCCCGCTTCTCCATACGGATAAGGCGGACCCGACTTTGCCCTCGATTTTGCTGCCATCTGTGTAGATACGGACCGAGTGGTGAACTCGGTCCTCTACCTGCTCCCGGTCTATCAGGCTGGCGTATTCCAGGCCAATCTGCTCGGCTGGATGCGGGGCCTCTGTGGGGTGTACGCTGCGCTCCATCTCCCTGTCGCCTAGCACTTCCTGGGATAACCCTCTCTTCGCCTCGAATAGGGCGGCTGCCTCCTGGATTCGGAGGTCGAGAGGCAGTATCCCAGAAAGCACCAGTGCCGCGTTCAGGGAGACTGTGCGATACGCCCCACAGATTTTCTGCGCGAAACCCCTCTGGACTGCGCCCAGCTGGCGTTGTATGCCGAGTTTTGATGCTGCCGGTGCCCATGCGCTCGCTGCATACAGCACGATAGGTTCGACTACGGCCATGTATATAGTCCTGATGATTTCCGGGTTCAGGCCCCATTGTATTTTTGCTGCCCTCGACAGTTGTTGGTAGATGCCGAGGGCCTTACGACAGGTGTTGGTCACGTGGGTGTTGAATGTGAGCTTTTGGTCGATAGTGAGGCCTAAGACTTTTATCTCGCCGGACATCGGGATATCGACTCCGCCCATGCTCAGACGCGGGGAGTCGTATTTTAACTTCTTGGTGAGTACCATTGCCTGGGTTTTATGTGGCGCGAAGTTGAGTTTATTTTCGACTCCCCACGCCCGGACACGGGCAAGAGTGGAGTTGGCCTTTGATTCTATTTCTGCTCCCGAGTGTCCGGCGAACACCAGGACTACGTCATCTGCGTATGCTTGGCAGTAGACACCGGCATCTTCCATCGATTTTAGTAGGGGGTCTAGAAGGAGGTTCCAGAATGTGGGACCCCCTATGGAACCCTGTACACATCCTTTGTTGGTATGTCTGGTTGCCTCTTTGTCTGCATACCGCAATTTTATTTTCCTATTTTCTAAATAGCTATGAACCATCTTCCTTAGATTCCAGGGGCATTGGGTTTCCTTTAGTCTGGCTTTGATGGCGGGCCACCAGGCGTTATCAAATGCACCCTCTATGTCCAATGACACTACTGCGACCATTTTCTTGTTATTTATTTCAGTGTTGATCTTTTTCATTAGGACATAGAGGGCGTCTTCGGTGGATCGCTGCGGCATGAAACCATATTGGCCGCTGCTCAGCTTGGGGAGAATGTGCCACTTGATTCTCTTCATCATCATTTTTTCCACTATTTTCCCCAAGACTGGCAGCAGTCCTATCGGTCGATATGATTTCGATGCCGCATAGTTGTCTTTGCCCGGTTTTCTCAGGACCACTATTGTAGCCTCCTTCCAAGCTTCTGGAAAGTACCCTATTTCCAAGCATTTGTTGGCAAGATCCAGGTATAACTGTGGGTTTTCTGAGACCGCACGTTTACAGATGTCCGCTGTGAAGCCGTCTGAGCCTGGGGCCTTTTTTACGTTGAAGCTGTCAACGGCGGTCTCGAGTTCCAACATTGTGAATGGTGGGTCCGGTATCGTTCCATCGTTCTCGACTTCCTTATTGCTCTGCTCTCTTATTTCGGTGTGTTTGTCGTTGTCGGTTAGAGGGTCATCTAGTGGGAAGAAAGTATCCGCGAGATGGTTTGCGGATTCTTCTGGGCTCAGGGTTTTTCCATCTTTTACTAGTGGTACGTCTTCTTTCCGTGTGGCTGTTCTTCCGATTACCCTGTAGATGCCCTCCCACATCCCTTCTCGGTCTTGTTTAGTACAGAACTCCTTCCAGCTCTGAGTCTGTGCTTTTACCGCTTCGGTCTCGTAGTTCTCTTTCTCTTTCAGGTATTCTTCCACTACCATGTCTCTTCGGGCTGGGTTTGCACATCTTATCCTCCGTTTTTTGGTGGCGACTCTCTTCTTTAGCTCCTCGAGGGTTTCCGACCACCACGGCAGGTTAAGCTTTTCATCTTGCTTTTTCGGTGGTATTGCCAAGATGCATGCTTCGGTGATAGTTTCGGTGTATTGGGCTATTGTTGACTCTATTTGGGTGGCTGATGTGATGTTGTCTATTTTGGTTGTGAGCTGTTTGTCTAGGAATGATTGGCTGAGGTTGTCTCGAAACTTGGTCCAGTCGGCCTTTCTGGTGTTGTATTTTCTGGTGGTTCGGTTTATTTGGATACCCTTGGACTTTTCGAGTTGGATGGAGAAGCTAATACCATTGTGGTCGGAACTTGTGAGGCCCTCGTCGACTTCCCAGTCGTCCACAAACTGGAGGATTTCTGTCGAGCACGCTGTTACATCGACGAAACTGCTGTAGCGCTGGCCCCCCCGTATCGTGTCAAATGTTGGTGTATTTCCCTTGTTCAGGATTTCTAGGTCCAACTCCTGGATGGTGTCGAACATGTCGTCTCCTCTATTGTCTATGGTCGGGCTGCCCCACCACGTGCTTTTGGCATTTGCGTCACCTCCTAGGATCAACTTTGGGCTGGCGACTTTCTCCCCTATCACTTTTAGCTGGTCGAGGTACGGTTCGATTGGCTGGTCGGGCTCAAAGTAAAAGGAGACTAGTGTGATCTCCCAGGCACTGGTTTGGATTCCCACCACGACGATGTTGTTCGTGGTGAGTTCTGGGTACTGTCGGACATTTAAGTCCGCGTCGAATACGGCGATTGCCGCTTTGACAGTACCCGCTCCCGTACCAGCGCTCTGGAAGATCCGCACGCCCCTGTGGCTCCTCATGCTCTGAGCCCCACCCACGTATGGTTCTTGCAGGAGCGCCATCGCAACTCCGCGCTTCTGTGCCTCGACCAGCAGTTCGTTAGTCGCCAGCCTTTTCCTTTGGAGGTTCGCCTGAAGTATGCCGTAGTGGTGGGGGGTGGTTTTTGAGCTGTGGTCTCTGTGGCTGCCCTTAACAATACGCTATGGTGAGTCTGGCCAATTCATCCCATTTTTGCCTTGTGGGGCAGTGGACACTGAAGGTGTTGTGGTCAGTCCCGACTGTCTTCCCGGCTTTTTTGCAGTTCTGGCAGCAGGGCGGCGCATTCGCAACTCGGCTCGGACACTCTGCCCTCATATGCTGGCCACCACAGTGGCTGCAGAGGTCCGCCGGCTCCTTGCAGAAACGCCTTCCGTGGCCGAATCCGAGGCAGCGCGTACATTGGACCAGTGGGGACTGGTCCTCCACTCGGATGCGCTGTAGATCTATGTGCACGGATCCGACCTCGAGTGCCCTGCGCCAGATTGCCGGTGAGACAGCCAGGACTATGTGTGCCGTGTGGGGATTTCGGGCTCTGCGTCTATATTTTATTAGGAGACGGTTCTCCTCATCGTCGAGGCCGCAAAAGATCCCCCTGTTCTGATTCCTCAAGGCTTTCAGAATGTCCTCATCGGTGTTAACCTCGAGGACATTCAAGAGGATCAGGAGCGGGTCTTTGTTCTTTACTTCCTCGACGGTGAGGTTAACCGCCTCTTTTTGCAACCTTTCTTTAATTTTGCTCCGCTCTTCAACGGAGCGGAAGCTCATCACCACCTTTCGGTCTTTTGTTTTCCTGATGTTGTCTATTTTCGTCCCCTCTTCCCTTGCATTGACCGCCAGCCGAATCTTCTCCATGACCTGCTCTCCGGTCTCAGCCTCGTCTCCCGACTTGACGATTACGGAGTGTAGGGCGGTCGGTTGTGGGGATCTCTTCTCGCCACCACTCGCCACTACGCTCGCGTAACTCGCCTTCGTGCTTAAGGATTCGACGGCGGTCTGCAGCTCTTTAATGCGTTCGTTACTTTCCTTTACCATTCTGGTATGGTCCTCCATAATGGGTTTTTGCAGGGCGACTTTGTGTTCTTCCATCTTCTCTTTGAGGTTTTCCATTCTGTTTGTATTTTCCTGAATTAGTTTTGTGTGCTCCTCTAACTTTTTCAGTAACTCGTCCTCCCTTTTGCCCGTGTCTAAATTTACGATGGGGGTGGGTGGCAGGACCACTTCCGCTGCGGCTGGCTGGTTGGGGCCGCTCTGCTCACACTCCTTTACCAACTGGTAGAGGCGGTCTATTGCGGCAATGGTCTCCACTTTTATCTCGGTTTTTAAATTCCGGAATTGTTGAGATTCAGTTTAGCTTTGTGGAGGCAAGCCCTCGCCTCGAGGGTTCGGGTTGCGTATTTAGTAACGGGGGGTGGGGTGCTTATTGGAGCCTTGGGCTTGGGTTTAGATGTTTGGGACGCCTTCTTTGGTACCGGGTCGTCGCTGAGGTCAATGTTAAATGTTGTGTTATGCTCGGGGGCCGATGGGCCAGCCCTCGGGGGGGATTTGGGCTTTGGTGGGGGACTGTGACCGATTAGGGACATGATTCAGGTGAGTTTAATAAATTTGGACAAATTTGGAATTATCAATATGCTATATGGAGTGTTTAAAATGGTTTATCTCAGAAACTATACGTCCGATCCAAAAACTAAATATGGGGGCTTAACCGACCCCACCGTAGGTATAATATTCGGCAAAAATAAAATTTCGTTATCCCTATAAATGAATAAAGGGTGGGCTTGGGTGGGCAATTTTCAAGTAGGTATTGGGATTTTAAAAATTTCTAAAAAATTGGGAAAAAATGCTAGAGCACCGAACGAGGTGTCTGCGGACGCGTCTCGACGAGACCTATAAAACTGTATACTAATACGTATTAGGGTGGGTAGTGAAAATTTGGAAAATCGGCGAAAAACTAAATTTTTTAAATAAAATATATCAAATGTATGGAAAATCTAAGGAATGGTGAGTCGCAGAAACACGCGGATGGTGTCTACAGACGGGGGCCGACGAGACGAACTCAACGACACGGGAACAAGGTAAGCAGCACTACGATTATTTTTAGAAATTTGAGCTTTAGTGTTTATTTTAATGTAAAAAAATGTGGAACGCTTCACGATTTTGCGTGTCATCCTTGCGCAGGGGCCATGCTAATCTTCTCTGTATCGTTCCAATTTTAGTATATGTACTGCCGAAGCAAGTACGGTTAGGTTAGGTTAGGTTAGGTTAGGTTAGGTTAGGTTAGGTTAGGTTAGGTTAGGTTAGGTTAGGTTAGGTTAGGTTAGGTTAGGTTAGGTTAGGTTAGGTTAGGTTAG
>LR990507.1:8482338-8483440 GCA_905147785.2 Thyatira batis
GTTAGGTTAGGTTAGGTTAGGTTAGGTTAGGTTAGGTTAGGTTAGGTTAGGTTAGGTTAGGTTAGGTTAGGTTAGGTTAGGTTAGGTTAGGTTAGGTTAGGTTAGGTTAGGTTAGGTTAGGTTAGGTTAGGTTAGGTTAGGTTAGGTTAGGTTAGGTTAGGTTAGGTTAGGTTAGGTTAGGTTAGGTTAGGTTAGGTTAGGTTAGGTAGGTTAGGTTAGGTTAGGTTAGGTTAGGTTAGGTTAGGTTAGGTTAGGTTAGGTTAGGTTAGGTTAGGTTAGGTTAGGTTAGGTTAGGTTAGGTTAGGTTAGGTTAGGTTAGGTTAGGTTAGGTTAGGTTAGGTTAGGTTAGGTTAGGTTAGGTTAGGTTAGGTTAGGTTAGGTTAGGTTAGGTTAGGTTAGGTTAGGTTAGGTTAGGTTAGGTTAGGTTAGGTTAGGTTAGGTTAGGTTAGGTAGGTTAGGTTAGGTTAGGTTAGGTTAGGTTAGGTTAGGTTAGGTTAGGTTAGGTTAGGTTAGGTTAGGTTAGGTTAGGTTAGGTTAGGTTAGGTTAGGTTAGGTTAGGTTAGGTTAGGTTAGGTAGGTTAGGTTAGGTTAGGTTAGGTTCGGTTAGGTTAGGTTAGGTTAGGTTAGGTTAGGTTAGGTTAGGTTAGGTTAGGTTAGGTTAGGTTAGGTTAGGTTAGGTTAGGTTAGGTTAGGTTAGGTTAGGTTAGGTTAGGTTAGGTTAGGTTAGGTTAGGTTAGGTTAGGTTAGGTTAGGTTAGGTTAGGTTAGGTTAGGTTAGGTTAGGTTAGGTTAGGTTAGGTTAGGTTAGGTTAGGTTAGGTTAGGTTAGGTTAGGTTAGGTTAGGTTAGGTTAGGTTAGGTTAGGTTAGGTTAGGTTAGGTTAGGTTAGGTTAGGTTAGGTTAGGTTAGGTTAGGTTAGGTTAGGTTAGGTTAGGTTAGTTAGGTTAGGTTAGGTTAGGTTAGGTTAGGTTAGGTTAGGTTAGGTTAGGTATAGGTTAGGTTAGGTTAGGTTAGTTTAGGTTAGGTTAGGTTAGGTTAGGTTAGGTTAGGTTAGGTTAGGTTAGGTTAGGTTAGGTTAGGTTAGGTTAGGTTAGGTTAGGTTAG
>LR990508.1:0-15000 GCA_905147785.2 Thyatira batis
CCTCAAAATTAGCTTAAGACTAGGTACCCGGACAAGTTTAACCCCAAACACGGGTTACATAACTCAAATTTTGACAATTTTCGAACTTTCGGTAAAATTTTAATTTTCGGTAAAAATTTTCAAAATTCAATATCTCGGGAACCAAACAACGTAGGAGACCCGGATAAAGACCATCGAGTGTGGCTTTTCCGATTCTCTCGGGTTAATTAGTTTTTAAGTTTTTCCGACGCCGAAAATTTTTTCGGTCTGAGACCGGCACTGAAAATTAGGGGAAGTGACGCCAAAGCGATAGCCGAAATCGCGGTGTCTCTCTGACGTCTGGTTGCGGAGCTACAGACTTTTAAAGTCTTCTTTTGACAGTTGGGCGGCCATCTTGTTTTTATTGACATCGCCATAGCTCCGGAACCGGGGGTCCTAGCGACTTGCGGTTTTCGCAATACGGTTAAGGGGATTGACATCTACCCTGCCTCATAAATTACGGACAAATCGGAGACCGAAAAAATTCGGTATTCTGTGAGTGGTCTCTACTGACAGAGAACAAAAACCTGACCCAAACCGTCCAAACCCCGAGTTTCTACGACCTCCAGAAACCGAGAAAACGGCAGTCTAAGAAAATTTTTGACAGCTAGGCCGCCATCTTGAAAATTTTTAAATCCCCATATCTCGGAGACGGAGAGTCGCACAGACCTGGGATTTCAAGTAGTTACATAGGCTGGCCGGTGCCTATCCAATAGTCCACTTTTCAGGAGTTTCCAGGATCTTTCAGGAGTCATTTTCGGCCTGAAAATATTTTTGCAAAAAAGTTATACCAGGTTGTAGAGCTCGTCGAGCCCATTGCGGGGAGCCCAAGCGCCAATTTCTCGGATCAACGGTTCCGGAGATACAGCGGTTACCGAATTTCGGGAACCATCCCGAATCGGTTCCCGAAAATTTTCGGACAGTGGTAGCTCCGAGACCGTTTGAGCTAGCGAGCCGTGCTTGGTGTCGTTGGGAAGGGCTCGGGGAGAGCTACATTCTGGGCATATAATTTCGGCTCTACCTAGAGAAAAAATTTTTTCTCCCAAAATTTTCTACATTGTTAAATTAAATTGACACCTGGAAACGCCTGTCTCCTATATAGACGCCTTAACCTGCTCTATTAAAGCAGATTTGTTGACATAGAGTCTGCGACTCTATTATTTTATTTTAAGTTTATTGTTGTATTACTGTGTTTGAGCGGAGTTCCTTTTTAGACTCTATTCTATATTACCTGAAATTAAAATTTACAATTATTTACATCTTTACATATTTACATTTATACATATTTACAAATCTACATTGACAAACTAAATTTAAACCTTTTAAAACTTTTACAAACCTTACATTGAGCTCTGTCAAAAGTAGATTATCTGCCATCTGCAAACATGATTAGAACTCCAAACTCGAAAGACTCTGACAAGCCTTCTCCAAAACGGACGTCTACAGTGAGGAGCAGCATCGAGGGTTGGGAAGCCGCCCAGGCAGACCCTACCCCCACCCAGACAACCCAGGCGGGGATAGCCAAGACCAGGACCAGACTGGGACTGTCACAAGACAGCGCCCTGACTCGGAGAACATCGCTCGAAGCATCCCCGCCAAAGCAGAAACAAGCGGACAGGGTTATTGAGGCCAGAAACTGGCTAAACAAGGCAAAACTCAGCCTAAACGCGTCCAGAAATTTAAAGGCTGAGATCAAGTCGACGATCCAAGAATCCCTAGACCGTCTCTTCGCTATAGTTAAGGAGATGGAAGGGAGAACTAGGAAGGACAACACCAACGGAAAGACCGAACCGCGGACTGAAACCGGAGCCATCGACCCCGCCATCCCGGCCATTCCCGACAGCAATTGGCAAACCCAGCTCGAAGAGCACACCAAGCTGTTGTCGGAGAGCAACCAAAGGATGGCAGAGCTGAAGGAAATAATGGACCGGCAACAGGAAACCATGGAGCGGGCTACAACGTATGCCGCAGTGGCCGCGACCCAGAGTGGGACGTCGCGACCACAGAGACAAACGTTGCATTCAGTGGTAGTCACATCCAAGAACGAGGAAGAGTCTGGTGAGGATGTTCTGGACAAAGTGCGGAAGGCGGCGGATGCCAAGGAAGGATGGGTCACAGTAGAGAGAGTAAGGAAGGCGAAGGATAGAAAGGTAATTATGGGATTTGGGACTAGGGAGGAAAGAGACAAGATGAAGGAAAGGCTCGGCAAGGAAGCAGTCGACCTCACCGTCGAGGAGGTGAGAAATCGGGATCCGTTACTGATTCTGAAGGGCGTCCTGGTAGTAAATACCGACGAGGACGTCCTCAAAGCATTAAGGAATCAGAATCGGAGCCTCTTTCACGGCCTCGGTGGTGAGGAAGACAGGCTAGAGATAAAATACAGGAGGCGAGCCAGAAACCCCCACACCGGACATGTCGTGATAAGCACTTCCCCGACCATCTGGAGGAGAGCGATCGATACTGGCGAGGTCCGCATCGACCTACAGCGGATCAGGGTCGAGGACCAGTCCCCCTTAGTCCAATGCACGCGCTGTCTAGGTTTTGGGCACGGGAGGCGTTTCTGTAAGGAGCCGGCGGACCTGTGCAGCCACTGCGGTGGACCCCACATGCGCACAGAGTGCCAAGACTGGCGAACGGACGTGCCGCCGTGCTGCAGGAACTGCTCGAAAGCCAAGCTGGACCGGACTGGGCACAATGCATTTAGCACCGAGTGCCCAACACGCCGCAAGTGGGACGAACTAGCCCGACAGACGGTGGCGTATTGCTAAGGGCACCCACGGCCGACGAAACGTCTACAAAATGATGCAGTCTAACCTTCAACGCAAGAGACTAGCAACGTACGAGCTCCTAATCGAGGCAGAGAAACGCGGAGTTGCCGTAGCGCTTCTCCAAGAGCCATACGTGGGCGGGGCAAGAAATATGAGGAGTCACAGGGGCGTTCGGATCTTCCAGAGCACTGGGATAGGAGAAGGGACTGTCAAAGCAGCAGTAGCGGTCTTTGACAATGACTTAACCGTCATACAGTACCCGAAACTCACCACAAACAACATCGTCGTGGTGGGAATCCGAACCAGCGCTTGGGAGATCACGCTTGTCTCCTTTTATTTCGAGCCAGACCAGCCCATAGAGCCGTACGTTGCACAGTTGAAGAAGATAAAAGAAGAGACTGCATCAGTAAAAATGATAGTCGGGGGCGACGCCAACGCAAAGAGCACTTGGTGGGGAAGCCCAACGGTCGACCACAGAGGGGAGGAGATGCTCGGCACACTGGAGGAGCTGGATCTCAATGTGCTCAACAGAGGGAAAACGCCGACCTTCGACACCATCAGAGGAGGACAACGATACAAGAGCTACGTCGACGTGACTGCCTGTTCCACGGATATCCTGGATCTGGTAGAAGATTGGAGAATCGACGAGGGTCTCACGAGCTCGGACCACAACGGCATAGTTTTCAACATTAGATTACAAAAATCCAAAGGGATAACAATAAGCAGAACCACTAGAATTTACAACACAAAAAAGGCCGATTGGACTGGGTTCCATGAGAAACTCAGCCAATCAAAATTAGACAACAATATAAACAAAACAGAAATAGATAGAATAAATACAATAAAACATATGAAAATAGCTATAGACAAATATATAAAAGCAATAGAACACGCATGCACACAAACCATCCCAAACAAAAAACATAATGAAAAACTTACCTTGCCGTGGTGGTCCGAGAAGCTCGCCGAGATGAAGAAGGTCGTCAACACCAGAAGAAGGAGGATAAAGAACGCAGCACCGGTCCGGAGGTCGAAGGTCGTCGCAGAGTACCTGGAAAAGAAAAATGAGTATGAGTTGGAGGCGGAAAAGGCACAGGTCGAGAGTTGGAAGGACTTCTGCAGCAAACAGGATAGGGAGGGGGTCTGGGAGGGGATTTACAGGGTGATTGGGAGGACTAAAAACAGGGAGGAAGATGTTCCGCTAGAGAAGGACGGTCAAGTGTTAGACACAAAGGGTTCGGCAAAACTACTGGCGGAGACCTTCTACCCCGACGATACCGACCGCAATGAAGGACCCCATCATCGCTTCATCAGAGCAGAAGCTGAAAAAGTGAACGTTGGGGAACATGATAACTCATGCGACCCACCGTTCACACTAAAGGAGCTAAAACAAGCGTATGAGTCCTTCAACCCCAAAAAAGCCCCAGGAGGGGACGGTTTCACCGCCGATATCTGCCGCCACGCCATTGAAGATGACCCGGAACTGTTTCTCGCCATTCTAAACAAGTGCCTAGGTCTATACTATTTCCCTGAGGTCTGGAAGGAAGCAATAGTAGTAGTACTGAGGAAGCCAGGGAAAGAAGACTACACCACCCCCAAGTCTTACAGACCAATAGGCCTTCTGCCGATACTAGGAAAGACTTATGAGAAGATGCTGGTGACCCGCCTTAAATTTCATCTGATACCAGGGATGAGTACTCGCCAGTACGGTTTTATGCCACAGAAAAGCACCGAGGACTCCCTCTATACCCTAATGCAGCGAATCCAGGCCAAGCTGAAAAACAAAAGGATAATCACACTTGTGTCCTTGGATATAGAGGGAGCCTTCGACAGCGCATGGTGGCCAGCCATAAGAGTACGTCTGGCTGAGGAAAAGTGTCCGCTCAACTTAAGGCGGGTGATGGACAGCTATCTCAAAGAGAGGAAGGTCCGAGTCCGGTATGCTGGCGAAGAACAGGGCAGAGAGACAAGCAAGGGCTGCGTCCAAGGCTCTATCGGCGGTCCAATCCTGTGGAACCTCCTGTTGGACCCACTCCTTAAGACTCTAGAAGACAGAGGAGTCTACTGCCAGGCGTTTGCGGACGATGTTGTCCTGATGTTTGACGGTGAGACAGCTGAAGAGATCCAGAGACATGCCGATGCGGCTCTCGGGCATGTTCTGGAGTGGGGTGTCAGAAATAAGCTCAAATTCGCCCCGCATAAAACGAGTGCGATGACAATAACGCGGAAGCTAAAGTACGACACCCCACGCCTGAGCATGGGCGGGACGCGCATCGACATGTCCAAGGAGATGAAGATTCTCGGCGTCACAATCGATGAGAAGCTGACGTTCAACGCGCACGTTTCAAACGTCTGCAGGAAGGCCATCGGAGTATACAAGCAGCTGGCTCGGGCGGCCAAGATCAGCTGGGGACTAAACCCGGAAGTCATACGGCAGATTTACGTAGCTACGGTGGAGCCTATAGTTACGTATGCCGCGAGTGTGTGGGCACCGGCCGCCAACAAACTGGGAGTAAAGAAGCAGCTGGGAGTTGTCCAACGCGGGATAGCACAAAAAATGTGCAAAGCCTATCGCACGGTGTCCCTGAACTCGGCACTGGCGCTGGCTGGGATCCTCCCTCTCGACCTCCGAGTTCGAGAGGCGGCCTTGCTGTACGAGGCCAGAAGGGGGGTGCCCCAGCCGGAGCTGGGAGACAGGGAGGTCGAACGAATGGCCCCTGCGATCGAGGCACCACACCCGGCCGAACGTCCCGACATCGAGATCCTCCGACTGGTAAACCAAGAAGATCTTAGTGCCAACAGCGACTACCAGATTCGCATTTTCACCGACGGGAGCAAGTTTGAGGGTGGAGTTGGCGCCTCGCTATCCATATGGAATAGCGAGCGCGAACTTAAGGCACTGAAACTTGCTCTGCCGAGGTATGGCACAGTTTACCAGGCGGAGTTACTGGCTGTCTGCCGCGCGACTGGGGAGACCATCAAGAGTACGGCGTCCACCTACGGGATTTACAGCGATTCCATGGCAGCCCTTCAGACGGTGAAGAACCTAAGTTGCCTCCATCCGCTTGCGGTAAAAGCTAGAGAGAACCTCAGAACTGCTTCTCTCCAAAATAAGATAGTCACCTTATTCTGGATAAAGGCACATGCGGGGATGGAGGGAAACGAAAGGGCGGATGAACTGGCGAAGGAGGCTGCCAAAAAGGGAAAGCGCAAATTAGATTACGACCTATGCCCGGTGTCATTCGTCAAGCGGAGCATCCGTAGTGCTACGCTCGACGAATGGGGCCGAAGGTACACTACAGGTGAGACAGCAGGCGTCACTAAGATGTTCTTCCCGGACGCGGTGTCGGCATACAGGACGGTGAGGAAGATTGAGATGACGGGCGTCAAGACACAGGTCATGACGGGGCACGGTGGGTTCTCCGAATACTTGTACCGGTTCAAGTGTAAGGAGAGCCCATCGTGCGTCTGCGACCCCGCGGTGGACGAGACGGTGCCGCACATACTGCTGGAGTGCCCGGCGTACTGCCGAGAGAGGTTTGAGGTGGAGCAGCAGCTGCAGACAGAGCTCACACGGGAAAACATAGGCGGAATAATGTTAAGTAGAGATAGAAACGATTTCTTAAAATATTGCACAAAAATTGCAGAAAGGGTAATAAGAAGGAACAAAACGCTCTAAGCAAACTATGCTTCAACTAATAATTGTTTTATTAAGGACAAGCATAGAATATAAGAATAATAATTAAGGTAGATAAATGATAAGCAATATTTAAGATAAAGGAAAAATATATAGACTGTAAGCCTAAGTAGAATAAAAAACTGTATATAATTTTGTTATGATTAAACGTGTGTAGCTTAAGTAGTATGTATAGAAAAAAAGAAAAAACTAGTTGTAAAAAACCTGAAATTGTCCTCTGTCCACAATATGTGTCCTAAGGTTGTAAAAATAAAGAATTGCTGTCAGTTTTAATAACCCAACAGAATAAAGATATATAGATATATAGTTAGAATAGTAGTAAAGATAGAAAGGGAGTCCCACCCTAAAAAGCGAAAGAGAGATGACGAATGAAAGAAAGAAAAAGTATGCAGAATGAAAGTGCGAGAGGAATAAAAGCGAGAACTAGTATGAAAGAGTAATTAGCTAAGAAAAGGCATCCGCAACGCAGATGGCCAAGGAGTAAAAAAAAAAAAAAAAAAAAAAAAAAAAAAAAAAAAAAAAAAAAAAAAAAAAAAAAAAAAAAAACCTAACCTAACCTAACCTAACCTAACCTAACCTAACCTAACCTAACCTAACCTAACCTAACCTAACCTAACCTAACCTAACCTAACCTAACCTAACCTAACCTAACCTAACCTAACCTAACCTAACCTAACCTAACCTAACCTAACCTAACCTAACCTAACCTAACCTAACCTAACCTAACCTAACCTAACCTAACCTAACCTAACCTAACCTAACCTAACCTAACCTAACCTAACCTAACCTAACCTAACCTAACCTAACAGATCGGACCCATCCGCCACCCGGAACGGATCGTTTTCTTACCTGCTCCACGCTTTTTTATTCGAAAAAATTGGTTTTTTACGTCGTAGCACGACGCGAGTGGTCTCAAAAGTTGCGGGCAACAGCCGCGCATAGTGCCCCGGAAAGAAGTGCTTCGAAACAGTGTTTTCCAATTGAAAAAAGTGTGTTTAACTGAAGTTTTGGAGGTTATTTTTGAAATTTATAATCTTGAAATCAAGATATCTCTGGATAGAGATCGACGACCCCTACTTTTTAACACACCATCGGAAGCGCCTCGACGAGCACTACACTACGAGCCCTCTGCCGGATTTTTCTGGCAACAAACTTCGGAGCTATCGCCAGAAAAACAAAAAGCACGTGGCGGCGTGGTCATCGAACCCGTTGAGTGACAACCCTGGAATTTGGCGAACACCAGGACCCATCCAAGCAGCAACGGAATCTGCAAGTAAAATAATTTTAAGACTCATAGTTTTCTATATATAAATATATAAAAATTCAAAATTGTTTACCATATATCTTTGTGACGAGACGAGACGCGTGGATTCTGCAACTGCTATCCGCTGCGCGCTGCTGTGAAGAACGCAACGAAGATTTTTCTGGACATTCTTTAGTGAAAATTTTTAAAACTACCGTCAAAAAAGCAAAAATTTTTTATTTTTTTTTTTTTTTTTTTTTGTTCAAATTTAATATAAATTCTCAAAATTTTGTGTGACTTGATACTATTCCTTGTAGCTGCTGTAGAGTACTATTTTATGACATTTTTTGTATATTTTTACGACCCGGGGTTCCGGAGATATTGATTTTTTAGTGTTTTTTCGGCATTATTCCCAAACTAATATAAAATATATATTTTTGACCTCAAAATTAGCTTAAGACTAGGTACCCGGACAAGTTTAACCCCAAACACGGGTTACATAACTCAAATTTTGACAATTTTCGAACTTTCGGTAAAATTTTAATTTTCGGTAAAAATTTTCAAAATTCAATATCTCGGGAACCAAACAACGTAGGAGACCCGGATAAAGACCATCGAGTGTGGCTTTTCCGATTCTCTCGGGTTAATTAGTTTTTAAGTTTTTCCGACGCCGAAAATTTTTTCGGTCTGAGACCGGCACCGAAAATTAGGGGAAGTGACGCCAAAGCGATAGCCGAAATCGCGGTGTCTCTCCGACGTCTGGTTGCGGAGCTACAGACTTTTAAAGTCTTCTTTTGACAGTTGGGCGGCCATCTTGTTTTTATTGACATCGCCATAGCTCCGGAACCGGGGGTCCTAGCGACTTGCGGTTTTCGCAATACGGTTAAGGGGATTGACATCTACCCTGCCCCATAAATTACGGACAAATCGGAGACCGAAAAAATTCGGTATTCTGTGAGTGGTCTCTACTGACAGAGAACAAAAACCTGACCCAAACCGTTCAAACCCCGAGTTTCTACGACCTCCAGAAACCGAGAAAACGGCAGTCTAAGAAAATTTTTGACAGCTAGGCCGCCATCTTGAAAATTTTTAAATCCCCATATCTCGGAGACGGAGAGTCGCACAGACCTGGGATTTCAAGTAGTTACATAGGCTGGCCGGTGCCTATCCAATAGTCCAGTTTTCAGGAGTTTCCAGGATCTTTCAGGAGTCATTTTCGGCCTGAAAATATTTTTGCAAAAAAGTTATACCAGGTTGTAGAGCTCGTCGAGCCCATTGCGGGGAGCCCAAGCGCCAATTTCTCGGATCAGCGGTTCCGGAGATACAGCGGTTACCGAATTTCGGGAACCATCCCGAATCGGTTCCCGAAAATTTTCGGACAGCGGTAGCTCCGAGACCGTTTGAGCTAGCGAGCCGTGCTTGGTGTCGTTGGGAAGGGCTCGGGGAGAGCTACATTCTGGGCATATAATTTCGGCTCTACCTAGAGAAAAAATTTTTTCTCCCAAAATTTTCTACATTGTTAAATTAAATTGACACCTGGAAACGCCTGTCTCCTATATAGACGCCTTGACCTGCTCTATTAAAGCAGATTTGTTGACATAGAGTCTGCGACTCTATTATTTTATTTTAAGTTTATTGTTGTATTACTGTGTTTGAGCGGAGTTCCTTTTTAGACTCTATTCTATATTACCTAAAATTAAAATTTTACAATTATTTACATCTTTACATATTTACATTTATACATATTTACAAATCTACTTTGACAAACTAAATTTAAAACCTTTTTAAAACTTATACAAACCTTACATTGAGCTCTGTCAAAAGTAGATAATCTGCCATCTGTCAACATGATTCGGACCCCAAACTCGAAAGACTCCGACAAGCCTTCTCCAAAACGGACGTCTACAGTGAGGAGCAGCATCGAGGGTTGGGAAGCCGCCCAGGCAGACCCTACTCCCACTCAGACAACCCAGGCGGGGATAGCCAAGACCAGGACCAGACTGGGACTGTCACAAGACAGTGCCCTGAGTCGGAGAACATCGCTCGAAGCATCCCCGCCAAAGCAGAAACGAGCGGACAGGGTTAGCGAGGCCAGAAACTGGCTAAACAAGGCAAAACTCAGCCTCAACGCGTCCAGAAACTTGAAGGCTGAGATCAAGTCGACGATCCAAGAATCCCTAGACCGTCTCTTCGCCATAGTTAAGGAGATGGAAGGGAGAACTGGGAAGGACAACACCAACGGAAAGACCGAACCGCGGACTGAAACCGGAGCCATCGACCCCGCCATCCCGGCCATTCCCGACAGCAATTGGCAAACCCAGCTCGAAGAGCACACCAAGTTGTTGTCGGAGAGCAACCAGAGGATGGCAGAGCTGAAGGAAATAATGGACCGGCAACAGGAAACCATGGAGCGGGCTACAACGTATGCCGCAGTGGCCGCGACCCAGAGTAGGACGTCGCGACCACAGAGACAAACGTTGCACTCGGTGGTAGTCACATCCAAGAACGAGGAAGAGTCTGGTGAGGATGTTCTGGACAAAGTGCGGAAGGCGGCGGATGCCAAGGAAGGATGGGTCACAGTAGAGAGAGTAAGGAAGGCGAAGGATAGAAAGGTAATTATGGGATTTGGGACTAGGGAGGAAAGAGACAAGATGAAGGAAAGGCTCGGCAAGGAAGCAGTCGACCTCACCGTCGAGGAGGTGAGAAATCGGGATCCGTTACTGATTCTGAAGGGCGTCCTGGTAGTAAATACCGACGAGGACGTCCTCAAAGCACTGCGGAATCAGAACCGGAGCCTCTTTCACGGCCTCGGTGGTGAGGAAGACAGGCTAGAGATAAAGTACAGGAGGCGAGCCAGAAACCCCCACACCGGACACGTCGTGATAAGCACTTCCCCGACCATCTGGAGGAGAGCGATCGACGCGGGCGAGGTCCGCATCGACCTACAGCGGATCAGGGTCGAGGACCAGTCCCCCTTAGTCCAATGCACGCGCTGTCTAGGTTTTGGGCACGGGAGGCGTTTCTGTAAGGAGCCGGCGGACCTGTGCAGCCACTGCGGTGGACCCCACATGCGCACAGAGTGCCAAGACTGGCGAACGGACGTGCCGCCGTGCTGCAGGAACTGCTCGAAAGCCAAGCTGGACCGGACTGGGCACAATGCATTTAGCACCGAGTGCCCAACACGCCGCAAGTGGGACGAACTAGCCCGACAGACGGTGGCGTATTGCTAAGGGCACCCACGGCCGACGAAACGTCTACAAAATGATGCAGTCTAACCTTCAACGCAAGAGACTAGCAACGTACGAGCTCCTAATCGAGGCAGAGAAACGCGGAGTTGCCGTAGCGCTTCTCCAAGAGCCATACGTGGGCGGGGCGAGAAATATGAGGAGTCACAGGGGCGTTCGCATCTTCCAGAGCACTGGGATAGGAGAAGGGACTGTCAAGGCAGCAGTAGCGGTCTTTGACAATGACTTAACCGTCATACAGTACCCGAAACTCACCACAAACAACATCGTCGTGGTGGGAATCCGAACCAGCGCTTGGGAGATCACGCTTGTCTCCTTTTATTTCGAGCCAGACCAGCCCATAGAGCCGTACGTTGCACAGTTGAAGAAGATAAAAGAAGAGACTGCATCAGTAAAAATGATAGTCGGGGGCGACGCCAACGCAAAGAGCACTTGGTGGGGAAGCCCAACGGTCGACCACAGAGGGGAGGAGATGCTCGGCACACTGGAGGAGCTGGATCTCAATGTGCTCAACAGAGGGAAAACGCCGACCTTCGACACCATCAGAGGAGGACGACGATACAAGAGCTACGTCGACGTGACTGCCTGTTCCACGGATATCCTGGATCTGGTAGAAGATTGGAGAATCGACGAGGGTCTCACGAGCTCGGACCACAACGGCATAGTTTTCAACATTAGATTACAAAAATCCAAAGGGATAACAATAAGCAGAACCACTAGAATTTACAACACAAAAAAGGCCGATTGGACTGGGTTCCATGAGAAACTCAGCCAATCAAAATTAGACAACAATATAAACAAAACAGAAATAGATAGAATAAATACAATAAAACATATGAAAATAGCTATAGACAAATATATAAAAGCAATAGAACACGCATGCACACAAACCATCCCAAACAAAAAACATAATGAAAAACTTACCTTGCCGTGGTGGTCCGAGAAGCTCGCCGAGATGAAGAAGGTCGTCAACACCAGAAGAAGGAGGATAAAGAACGCAGCACCGGTCCGGAGGTCGAAGGTCGTCGCAGAGTACCTGGAAAAGAAAAATGAGTATGAGTTGGAGGCGGAAAAGGCACAGGTCGAGAGTTGGAAGGACTTCTGCAGCAAACAGGATAGGGAGGGGGTCTGGGAGGGGATTTACAGGGTGATTGGGAGGACTAAAAACAGGGAGGAAGATGTTCCGCTAGAGAAGGACGGTCAAGTGTTAGACACAAAGGGTTCGGCAAAACTACTGGCGGAGACCTTCTACCCCGACGATACCGACCGCAATGAAGGACCCCATCATCGCTTCATCAGAGCAGAAGCTGAAAAAGTGAACGTTGGGGAACATGATAACTCATGCGACCCACCGTTCACACTAAAGGAGCTAAAACAAGCGTATGAGTCCTTCAACCCCAAAAAAGCCCCAGGAGGGGACGGTTTCACCGCCGATATCTGCCGCCACGCCATTGAAGATGACCCGGAACTGTTTCTCGCCATTCTAAACAAGTGCCTAGGTCTATACTATTTCCCTGAGGTCTGGAAGGAAGCAATAGTAGTAGTACTGAGGAAGCCAGGGAAAGAAGACTACACCACCCCCAAGTCTTACAGACCAATAGGCCTTCTGCCGATACTAGGAAAGACTTATGAGAAGATGCTGGTGACCCGCCTTAAATTTCATCTGATACCAGGGATGAGTACTCGCCAGTACGGTTTTATGCCACAGAAAAGCACCGAGGACTCCCTCTATACCCTAATGCAGCGAATCCAGACCAAGCTGAAAAACAAAAGGATAATCACACTTGTGTCCTTGGATATAGAGGGAGCCTTCGACAGCGCATGGTGGCCAGCCATAAGAGTACGTCTGGCTGAGGAAAAGTGTCCGCTCAACTTAAGGCGGGTGATGGACAGCTATCTCAAAGAGAGGAAGGTCCGAGTCCGGTATGCTGGCGAAGAACAGGGCAGAGAGACAAGCAAGGGCTGCGTCCAAGGCTCTATCGGCGGTCCAATCCTGTGGAACCTCCTGTTGGACCCACTCCTTAAGACTCTAGAAGACAGAGGAGTCTACTGCCAGGCGTTTGCGGACGATGTTGTCCTGATGTTTGACGGTGAGACAGCTGAAGAGATCCAGAGACATGCCGATGCGGCTCTCGGGCATGTTCTGGAGTGGGGTGTCAGAAATAAGCTCAAATTCGCCCCGCATAAAACGAGTGCGATGACAATAACGCGGAAGCTAAAGTACGACACCCCACGCCTGAGCATGGGCGGGACGCGCATCGACATGTCCAAGGAGATGAAGATTCTCGGCGTCACAATCGATGAGAAGCTGACGTTCAACGCGCACGTTTCAAACGTCTGCAGGAAGGCCATCGGAGTATACAAGCAGCTGGCTCGGGCGGCCAAGATCAGCTGGGGACTAAACCCGGAAGTCATACGGCAGATTTACGTAGCTACGGTGGAGCCTATAGTTACGTATGCCGCGAGTGTGTGGGCACCGGCCGCCAACAAACTGGGAGTAAAGAAGCAGCTGGGAGTTGTCCAACGCGGGATAGCACAAAAAATGTGCAAAGCCTATCGCACGGTGTCCCTGAACTCGGCACTGGCGCTGGCTGGGATCCTCCCTCTCGACCTCCGAGTTCGAGAGGCGGCCTTGCTGTACGAGGCCAGAAGGGGGGTGCCCCAGCCGGAGCTGGGAGACAGGGAGGTCGAACGAATGGCCCCTGCGATCGAGGCACCACATCCGGCCGAACGTCCCGACATCGAGATCCTCCGACTGGTAAACCAAGAAGATCTTAGTGCCAACAGCGACTACCAGATTCGCATTTTCACCGACGGGAGCAAGTTTGAGGGTGGAGTTGGCGCCTCGCTATCCATATGGAATAGCGAGCGCGAACTTAAGGCACTGAAACTTGCTCTGCCGAGGTATGGCACAGTTTACCAGGCGGAGTTACTGGCTGTCTGCCGCGCGACTGGGGAGACCATCAAGAGTACGGCGTCCACCTACGGGATTTACAGCGATTCCATGGCAGCCCTTCAGACGGTGAAGAACCTAAGTTGCCTCCATCCGCTTGCGGTAAAAGCTAGAGAGAACCTCAGAACTGCTTCTCTCCAAAATAAGATAGTCACCTTATTCTGGATAAAGGCACATGCGGGGATGGAGGGAAACGAAAGGGCGGATGAACTGGCGAAGGAGGCTGCCAAAAAGGGAAAGCGCAAATTAGATTACGACCTATGCCCGGTGTCATTCGTCAAGCGGAGCATCCGTAGTGCTACGCTCGACGAATGGGGCCGAAGGTACACTACAGGTGAGACAGCAGGCGTCACTAAGATGTTCTTCCCGGACGCGGTGTCGGCATACAGGACGGTGAGGAAGATTGAGATGACGGGCGTCAAGACACAGGTCATGACGGGGCACGGTGGGTTCTCCGAATACTTGTACCGGTTCAAGTGTAAGGAGAGCCCATCGTGCGTCTGCGACCCCGCGGTGGACGAGACGGTGCCGCACATACTGCTGGAGTGCCCGGCGTACTGCCGAGAGAGGTTTGAGGTGGAGCAGCAGCTGCAGACAGAGCTCACACGGGAAAACATAGGCGGAATAATGTTAAGTAGAGATAGAAACGATTTCTTAAAATATTGCACAAAAATTGCAGAAAGGGTAATAAGAAGGAACAAAACGCTCTAAGCAAACTATGCTTCAACTAATAATTGTTTTATTAAGGACAAGCATAGAATATAAGAATAATAATTAAGGTAGATAAATGATAAGCAATATTTAAGATAAAGGAAAAATATATAGACTGTAAGCCTAAGTAGAATAAAAAAAAAAAAAAAAAAAAACTGTATATAATTTTGTTATGATTAAACGTGTGTAGCTTAAGTAGTATGTATAGAAAAAAAAAAAAGAAAAAACTAGTTGTAAAAAACCTGAAATTGTCCTCTGTCCACAATATGTGTCCTAAGGTTGTAAAAATAAAGAATTGTTGTCAGTTTTAATAACCCAACAGAATAAAGATATATAGATATATAGTTAGAATAGTAGTAAAGATA
>LR990508.1:17500-22500 GCA_905147785.2 Thyatira batis
CGCCCTGAAATTTTTGCCACTTGCTCCTTTCGTGCCCCCCATTGATACCCCGTAAATTGTTCGAGTCCGTTCCATATTAAAATTTACTATTTTCCATACAAACCTGAAATAAAAATAATTACATTAAAATTAACACTAAAGTTCAAATTTCCAAAAATAATCGTATTGCTGCTTACCTTGTTTCCGGTGTCGTTGAGTTCGTCTCGTCGGCCCCCGTCTGTAGACACCATCCGCGTGTTTCTGCGACTTACCATTCTTAAGATTTTCCATACATTTGATATATTTTATTAACAAAATTTAGTTTTTCGCCAATTTTCCAAATTTTCTCTATCCACCCTAATACGTATTAGTATACAGTTTTATAGGTCTCGTCGAGACGCGTCCGCAGACACCTCGTTCGGTGCTCTAGCATTTTTTGCCTATTTTTTACAAATTTTTAAAATCCCAATACCTACTTGAAAATTGCCCACCCAAGCCCACCCAAGCCCACCCTTTATTCATTTATAGGGTATACGAAATTTTTATTTTTGCGGAATATTATACCTACGGAGGGGTCGGTCGTGCCCCTATATTTAGTTTCTGGATCAGACGCTTAGTTTCCGAAATAAACGACTTTAAACATTACCGCAAACTCTCATTTTAGCTTCAATTTGACCAATTTTATTAATTTTTCCCGTTAACATGTCCCTCATCGGACACAGTCCCCCACCGAAGCCCAAATCTCCCCCGAGGGCTGGCCCATCGGCCCTTGACCCCAACCTAACCTTTAATATAGAGCTTAGTAGCGACTCGACGACAACCAAAACATCCCAAACAACAAAAACAAAACCTAAAGCGCCCATCACCACCCCACCCCCCGTTACTAAATACGCATCCCGAACCCTTGAGGCAAGGGCTTGTCTACATAAGGCCAAACTGAACCTGAATAATTCAAGAAACCTTAAAACAGAAATCAAGGTGGAGACCATTGCCGCCATAGACCGCCTCTACCAGCTGGTAAAGGAATGTGAGCAGAGCGGCCCCAACCAGCCAGCCGCAGCGGTAGTGGTCTCGCCACCCACCCCCATCATTAATTTAGATACCGGCAAAAGGGAGGACGAACTGCTGAGGAAGTTAGAAGAACACACCAAACTTATTAATGAAAATACGGACCGAATGGAAAATCTGAAGGAAAAAATGGAGGAGCATAAAGCCGCCCTACAAAAACCGATACTGGAAGACCATACCCGCATGGTAAAGGAGAGCAACGAACGCCTTAAAGAACTGCAGACCGCCGTCGAAACTCTAAGCACGAAGGCGAGCTACGCGAGCGTAGTGGCGAGTGGTGGCGAGAAGAGATCCCCACAACCGACCGCCCTACACTCCGTAATCGTCAAATCGGGAGACGAGGCTGAGACCGGAGACCAGGTCATGGAGAAGATTCGGCTGGCAGTCAATGCAAGGGAAGAGGGAACTAAAATAGACAACATAAGGAAAACCAAAGACCGAAAGGTGGTCATGAGCTTCCGCTCCGTTGAAGAGCGGAGCAAAATTAAAGAGAGACTGCAGAAGGAGGCGGTTAACCTCACCGTCGAGGAAGTAAAGAACAAAGACCCGCTCCTGATCCTCTTGAATGTCCTCGAGGTTAACACCGACGAGGACATTCTGAAAGCCCTGAGAAATCAGAATAAGGGAATCTTTTACGGCCTCGACGATGAGGAGAACCGCATCCAAATTAAGTACAGACGTAGAGCCCGAAACCCCCACACAGCACATATAGTCCTGGCTGTCTCACCGGCGATCTGGCGCAGGGCACTCGAGGTCGGATCCGTGCACATAGATCTGCAGCGCGTCCGAGTGGAGGATCAGTCCCCACTGGTCCAATGTACGCGCTGCCTCGGATTCGGCCACGGAAGGCGTTTCTGCAAGGAGCCGGCGGACCTCTGCAGCCACTGTGGTGGCCAGCATATGAGAGCAGAGTGTCCGAGCCGAGTTGCGAACGCGCCGCCCTGCTGCCAGAACTGCAAAAAAGCCGGGAAGACAGTCGGGACTGACCACAACACCTTCAGTGTCCACTGCCCCACAAGGCAAAAATGGGATGAATTGGCCAGACTCACCATAGCGTATTGTTAAGGGCAGCCACAGAGACCACAGCTCAAAAACCACCCCCCACCACTACGGCATACTTCAGGCGAACCTCCAAAGGAAAAGGCTGGCGACTAACGAACTGCTGGTCGAGGCACAGAAGCGCGGAGTTGCGATGGCGCTCCTGCAAGAACCATACGTGGGTGGGGCTCAGAGCATGAGGAGCCACAGGGGCGTGCGGATCTTCCAGAGCGCTGGCACGGGAGCGGGTACCGTCAAAGCGGCAATCACCGTATTCGACGCGGACTTAAATGTCCGACAGTACCCAGAACTCACCACGAACAACATCGTCGTGGTGGGGATCCAAACCAGTGCCTGGGAGATCACACTAGTCTCCTTTTACTTTGAGCCCGACCAGCCAATCGAACCGTACCTCGACCAGCTGAAAGTGATAGGAGAGAAAGTCGCCAGCCCAAAGCTGATCCTGGGAGGAGACGCCAACGCCAAGAGCACGTGGTGGGGCAGCCCGATCATAGACCACAGAGGAGACGACATGTTCGACACCATCCAGGAGTTGGACCTAGAAATCCTGAACAAGGGAAATACACCAACATTTGATACGATACGGGGGGGGCAGCGCTACAGCAGCTTCGTCGATGTAACAGCGTGCTCGACAGAAATCCTCCAGTTTGTGGACGACTGGGAAGTTGACGAGGGCCTCACAAGTTCCGACCACAATGGGATAAGCTTCTCTATCCAACTAGAAAAGTCCAAGGGCATCCAAATAAACCGAACCACCAGAAAATACAACACCAGAAAGGCCGACTGGACCAAGTTTCGCGACAACATCAACCAATCACTCATGGAAAAACAGCTCACAACCAAAATAGACAACATCACATTAGCCACCCAAATAGAATCAACAATAGCCCAATACACCGAAACAATCACAGAAGCATGCACCTTGGCAATACCACCTAAAAAGCAAGAAGAGAAGCTTACCCTGCCATGGTGGTCGGAAAACCTCGAGGAGTTGAAGAAGAAAGTCGCCACCAAAAAACGGAGGATCAGATGCGCCAACCCTGCCCGAAGAGCCATGGTAGTGGAAGAATATTTAAAAGAAAAAGAAAATTACGAGACCGAAGCGGTTAAAGCACAGACTCAGAGCTGGAAGGAGTTCTGCACTAAACAAGACCGAGAGGGGATGTGGGAGGGCATCTACAGGGTGATCGGAAGAACAGCCACACGAAAAGAAGACGTACCACTTGTAAAGGACGGGAAAACCCTGAGCCCGGAAGAATCCGCAAACCATCTCGCGGATACTTTCTTCCCACAAGATGACCCTCTAACCGACAACGACAAACACACCGAAATAAGAGAGCAGAGCAATAAGGAAGTCGAGAACGATGGAACGATACCGGACCCACCATTCACAATGTTGGAACTAGAGACCGCCGTTGACAGTTTCAACGTTAAAAAGGCCCCAGGCTCAGACGGGTTCACAGCGGACATTTGTCAACGTGCGATCTCAGAGAACCCACAACTTTATTTAGACCTAGCAAACAAATGCCTGGAAATAGGCTACTTTCCAGAAGCTTGGAAGGAGGCCACAGTTGTAGTCTTAAGGAAACCGGGAAAAGACGACTATGCGGCATCGAAATCATATCGACCGATAGGTCTGCTGCCAGTCTTGGGGAAAATAGTGGAGAAAATGATGATGAAAAGAATTAGGTGGCACATTCTCCCCAAGCTGAGCAGCAGCCAATATGGTTTCATGCCGCAGCGGTCCACAGAAGACGCCCTCTATGTCCTAATGAAAAAGATCAACACTGAAATAAATAACAAGAAAATAGTCGCATTAGTGTCATTGGACATAGAGGGTGCATTTGATAACGCCTGGTGGCCCGCCATCAAAGCCAGATTAAAGGAAACCCAATGCCCATGGAATCTTAGAAAGATGGTCCACAGTTATCTGGAAAACAGAAAAATTAAATTAAGGTATGCAGACAAGGAGACAACTCGACATACCAACAAGGGTTGTGTTCAGGGTTCCATAGGGGGTCCCACATTCTGGAACCTCCTTCTAGACCCCCTACTAAAATCACTGGAAGAAGCCGGTGTCTACTGCCAAGCATACGCCGACGATGTAGTCCTGGTTTTCGCCGGACACTCGGGAGCAGAAATAGAGTCAAAGGCCAACTCCACTCTTGCCCGTGTCCGGGCGTGGGGAGTCGAAAACAAACTAAACTTTGCGCCGCATAAGACCCAGGCGATGGTTTTAACCAAAAAGCTCAAGTTTGACTCCCCGCGCCTGAGCATGGGCGGAGTCGTCATCCCGATGTCCGGCGAAATCAAGATCTTGGGCCTCACTGTAGACGATAAGTTGACATTCAATGCCCACGTGGCAAATACGTGCAGAAAAGCCCTCGGCATTTACCATCAGCTGTCGAGGGCAGCCAAAATACAGTGGGGCCTAAACCCGGAAATCATCAGGACTATATACATGGCCGTAGTCGAACCTATCGTGCTGTATGCAGCGAGCGCATGGGCACCGGCAGCATCAAAACTCGGCATACAACGCCAGCTGGGCGCAGTCCAGAGGGGTTTCGCGCAGAAAATCTGTGGGGCGTATCGCACAGTCTCCCTGAACGCGGCACTGGTGCTTTCTGGGATACTGCCTCTCGACCTCCGAATCCAGGAGGCAGCCGCCCTATTCGAGGCGAAGAGAGGGTTATCCCAGGAAGTGCTAGGCGACAGGGAGATGGAGCGCAGCGTACACCCCACAGAGGCCCCGCATCCAGCCGAGCAGATTGGCCTGGAATACGCCAGCCTGATAGACCGGGAGCAGGAAGAGGACCGAGTTCACCACTCGGTCCGTATCTACACAGATGGCAGCAAAATCGAGGGCAAAGTCGGGTCCGCCTTATCCGTATGGA